>OZ023317.1:14569175-14992817 GCA_964007375.1 Ophion obscuratus
TTGCAAACAAAAAGGCCACGTCCGCTGAGTTTCAGCATGTTGAAAACTTGTGGGTACAACCTTCTTTCTCGGCAGCAACTGATGGTATCATTCGATGTAGTCGCATCACGACTTTCACCGAAATGAAATATGTTTCGCACACACGTCGAGAACAAAGTGAAATGCCTCGCATTTTTGGGTATTCTCTTTTACTTGTTATTCACCTGCATCGCGTCACGATTTTTGAGTAAAAATGAACATTTACGTCTCGTTCGAAACGCCAAATAGACATTTATCACTCGTTGAAAACGTTTTTGCTTTGTAGTTTTATTTTACCATCTTAGTTTCTGGATTGTTTTGCTCATTCCTCTCATTATGATTCCGTTTTTTACGTTGGTTTAGAATCAAGTTTTGTTTTGCAACAAATGTGCATTTTCCATTCGGCTTGATCGATATCCATTTGTCGGTTGAACGATTCGCGGATTCCGTCGGGTGAATTTTCTCGAGCTATGAACACATTAAAAGGAGGAGAATTCCGTTTGATCAACAATCCCCGTAATCTCCATAAATAATGCTTCCAGGAGTATTCACGTTTTCCGACAAATTGCATTTCTACGCGATTATCAGTTTGACAAAAATCGTTAATTAACATGCGAGTCCATTATCTTGAGCTAACAGTTATTGTTTTAAAAAAAGTCATGTACAATGTCCCCCGATTATTTCTCGTATCAGATATAATTTTAATATCGCCAGATGGATTATTTGGCAGCAACTATATTAGCATTTCCTTTTTCCCATTATAAGAGTGTAAGTGCGTATTATTGTTAACTAATTATTGATTGGTTATTGGGCGGTGGTCAGTGAAACGTGAACAGTACTGAGGTACTTTGCATATCACTCAATGTCCTCGTGTTATTGTGAAATTGTAATCAGAAGCGAAAATACGGGGATTTGGTGGACGGATTGATCGTCCGGTATGTAACGCGTCGAAATTAATAACCAACTAGGTGGTTAATTCTCTCGCCATTCTCGTCTCCTCGACGGATCGCTCCATATATATTTACTCCATTTCCGGGTGTTTCCCCCTCAGCACATTTGTTTCAGCCAAACGTTCCAGCGACGCTTATGATTTGCAATTCCCGCTTAGGTATATGCATCGTAAACGAACAATTGGGAAAATCGTCGCGTTCTTCTTCGTTTCTCCTGCTGTAATATTCGCTACTCGTTAACGGTTAAATTACCCTCCTCGAATTGCAACCACGGGTCGAGAAAGGGAGGGAGAGGGATAATTCTCGACAACACTTTTCGTGCCAATGGCCGGGGGGAAAGTCAACGTTAAACGTAGTTTTGGATAGCATCGTTATTGCTATCATTCACCTACCGTTATCAAGCCAAGGAGCTCGGATATACGTGCGCTCAATACCGGCAATGCGCTTGGCTCAAACATTGTTTAAATCATTTTATAACGAGTATATTCACGAACTTTAAGGAATTGAACTTCTGTTATTGTTTCATAAACTTCTTATCACATTCCATTAGAATTTGCTTGTTTGAATTTGTTATCGAGTTCCGTCTAAGTAACCTTCGCGGAATACGGTATTAGGAAGAAAAAAATGCATTTGCGGAGCGCATGGTACATTTTGCGCGTTCACGGAAAGGGTGGCAGTAAAAACTTCGTGTAGCCAAATATTATATAACGAAAACGATTTCGAAATGTCAGAATTATAAATTCAAAATAACTGAGGTTAAATTATTCCAAATGTTATCCTTCGGCCGATGACGAAATCGAAAAACCATTACACCATAGTACTCATTCGAGAGCTCATTTTTTCGGAAACCTGTATTCAGACAGTCTGCAGTTTGAGTCCTACAAATATAGATTCGAACAATCTACGACGTTCATATCTCTAAACAGAAAAAAGTGAGTATCTAATATTGGTAATACCATCAATAACAAAAAGCCATATATCGAAAATACAAACTACGAATGTGTAGATCTTCGTTACCCAAATAATCGATGATTCAAAATAGCGAATACCTAAATGGCGAACATGGGATGACTGCCTTACCCGACTTACCTCCAGCGCCATCTGCCAAGCTTCACTCTAAAGCGCAAGTAACGTATTGCTCGATCGTAAGTTTTCGCTACCCGGACCGTTCGCCTTTTCGGCCTATCTCTATTTTAACTGATCAACTTTTTGGCCCTTCGCTTTAATGAATTGAAAATTGTAAACCAACACAATTTTTAAAATGCGATCATTTGTCGTCTCGAATGGTTCGGTGTGTTTATACCGGAAAATCGATATTATATCTTTCATTATTTCGTTAAATTTTATATTGATTTTCGCTATAAATCAATTTCGAGATATTTGTGTTCACAATTTTTATTAATTATTTTACATACTATTATAAGATTGATCTATAGATATTGGAACGTTCGTCGTTAATGAATTCGAAATTTTGGTTCTTCTGAATATTGATCGATCGAATTTCCGACACCGACGCCACGGGAAATACCGGCGGAGCAAAATAATCAAGTGTGGTGGCAGAATTTTTAAAATTCATAGAGAACTGTCGAAGAGAAGCAGCGAGATTGATGGATTTATTTACTTATTCATTTATGTATTATGCCTTAGTTAGATACCTTCGTGGCAAAGGCGGTATGAGCACAATGGATTACAATTTCCGCTCTCCCCATTATAGAACAATAAATAGCGAGAAAAATTATACCGCCACGCGGGATCATACTATATCTTATACTATTGTAAACAGTCGCCCAGTATCACGCAAACAAGCCTCAAATAAGAATTGAATACGACAACTGGCAAAAAGTATGAAAAATCGTACAGAATTTTATTATTTTATAATATTTCAGCTCTCGATATTATACGAGATAAAGTTCTCGCTTGAACCGGCGATTTCGCATGGTCCGATGCCGCGAGCGTGTTGACATTTTTTCCCGTTAACGCGCTCTGTCTCGCTCTCGCATAATCCCTCGCACGCCGGCCTTGGTCGCGCGAGGTACATAGCCCAGTCGAATTAGTTCAAAAAACGGGCAAAGATTTACAAAAATTTTTAGCAGCAATTTTCTTTCGGAATTCGTTGGGGGGGGGGGGGTCACTGGTAGTCTAAATTCAAAAAGTAGAGGTACCAGACTTTTCACTTCATCCGCTATCTTGATTTAAAGGGTTATTTTTTGTTTCTTGAATAACTCGTTCATTTTCAATTTTACACGAAAAATAGTTATTACAAAAGTTGTTTAAAATTAAATTTCCGACAATTTTGGTTCTCATCAATTTTTTCATAGGATCGATTTTTTTTCGATTTATACCCGATAAGAGGGGGTGAATTTTTTGTTATCGAATAACTCGTTTATTTTCAATTTTACGCGAAAAATTGTAATGAACAAAGTTGTTTAAAATTAAATTTCCTACAATTTTGATTCTCAACAATTTTTCGTAGGATCTATATTCTTCGATTTATACCTGAGAAGAGCGGGCGGTGAACCTAAGTATTCTATTATCGCGTTTATTATTGATGTTGTATCATTATTTTTTCTGTCTGTTTTTTTGTTGCTGATTGTCGTTGTATATTTGATGTGTTGAAAATGTTGATTGCCACAATTATGATTCCGATTTTTTCTAAAGTTTATATTTTTAGGACGCACGTCCACGGTAAAGGAAAAGAGGGGTGTAAATAAGCAGTTTATCGAACTGTATAATTTTTACAATTGAAAAAATGAATTTTATTTTCTTTTCAGTACACTTTCAAAAGCCTTTCGAAATTTCAATTACGTCTGTTTGGAACGTTTAGCCGATGGCTCGGCCAAGTTTTCGTCGTTCGATTCTTCCTCGCAATTGTCGACGAATTCGTCCGGAAGCTCAGGAGGGTCGGGGGTCACTTGTTCTGAGCGGTTTTCGTCACTACCAAGGTCATCTTCATCCAGCAGCTCTCGAATTGAGACGACGTTTTCGCAGGTTTCTCCGTTACAGTTGTGGTATAAGACGGAACATTTGAGTCCGGATTTGCGACAACCACACATTTTTCCGCACGTCGTTTTGCATTTACATGATATCGTCTTCAGCAAAAATTCTGGTGCTGGATCGGCCATTGTAGCGACAGGTTCGAGTCCACGATTAGTTTTTTCCACCCCCATTCCGTAGCGTTGATTTCATACTCCATCCACATTTGCACCTGCAGGTACGTCCTGTAGATATGTTGTTCTGCTGCTGCCGAGGTAGGTGGAAGCGTCGCAAAATTGAATTTGTTCCTCGTAACTGATTTTGTGAAGTTCTTGAATCTCAGGTCGTCGAGTGTTTTTACATTTTCATCGCCTCCAAACAATGCGATTAGGAAACATTCTCCAGCTTGAGCCAAGCAATGTTTGTGAATATTTGCCTCGCGGAACAAGCTCAGAGCTGTGTTCAAATTGTTGTTTTTCTTGAGCGTCTCGATGAATTTCAATTTTCCTACGTTGAATATTGAAGACGTAGTATCGCATCCGCTGAAGGCATGTAAGAACAAAATATGTTTTGCTACAGACTCTTCATAATTTTATGGGGGAAGTGATCCCCGACCTTCATTAACGAGCGTACTTAAGCCTCCAGTCAGGATTCACTCGAGGAGTACGAGAGAATAATCAATGATAATTGACATCCACATCTATAAATACTTCAGCAATTAGTGCAGTAATTATGAATTGAAGAGAACCTAAATTATAGGAAATTCCGAACAACTTTGGGAATAACCATTTTTCGTGTCAAATGGACTTTTAACGAGTTATTCAATAAACGAAAATTCTCCCCCGCTCTTCTCAGGTATAAATCGAAGAATATAGATCCTACGAAAAATTGTTAATAATCATAATTGTAGTACCTTTAATTTTAAACAACTTTGTTTATAACAATTTTTCTCGTAAAATTGCAAAGAAACGTGATAATACAATGATAAGATTTTACCCCCACTTTTCTCAGGTATAAATCGAAGAATATAGATCCTACGAAAAATTGTTAAGAATCAAAATTGTAGTACCTTTAATTTTAAACAACTTTGTTTATAACAATTTTTCTCGTAAAATTAAAAAGAAACGTGATAATACAATGATAAGATTTTACCCCCACTCTTCTCAGGTATAAATCGAAAAATATTGATCCTACGAAAAAATTGACAAGAATCAAAATTGTAGGAAATTTAATTTTAAACAACTTTGTTTATCACAATTTTTCGCGTAAAATTGAAAATAAACGAGTTACTCGATAACAAAAAATTCACCCCCTCTTTTCGGGTATAAATCGAAAAAAATCGATCCTATGAAAAAATTGATGAGAACCAAAATTGTAGGAAATTTAATTTTAAATAACTTTTGTAATAACTATTTTGCGTGTAAAATTGAAAATGAACGAGTTATTCAAGAAACAAAAAATAACCCTTTAAATCAAGATGGCGGATGGAGTGAAAAGTCTGGTACCTCTACTTTTTGAATTTAAACTACCAGTGACCCCCACCCCAACGAATACCGAAAGAAAATTGCTGCTAAAATTTTTTGTAAATCTAAAATACTAATTCGACTGGACTAACAGAGTTGCTAACGAATCTTCGCGTGAGACGGTTGTCTCCAAAATTGCGATCGCTCCCGATTTTTGAGATATCGAGAGAGTTGTCGATCAAACGTCGCGGTGGAGAGACGTGTCGTGTCTCTCTCGCGCCTGTGACGTCGCGCTCTCGTTCTCGCGCCAGAGACACGTCGTCGTGCTATCTCGTTCACGTGCGTGTGACGTTTCCGTGTGCAATTCGCGTTTGAGTTGAGTTTCGTCTACGTAAAAAGTTCTCGGGTGGTTAATCCACCGGTTCCCGCACTATAAAATAATACATGATTTAATTTTATTAGTGGCGTTACCGTCATCGCGAAAGTGATAGATCCCGTGCTCGCTCACCCTACTCCGCGGTGAATCCCAACCCCTCCACCATATCCCACAGCCTGTGCGGCCGTGCTTTACCGCAACCGTTCTTTCCCGTGCAAGTGCATCCAAGTTAGTCCGGTTAAACGATTTCGGCGATCAAAAATCGAGGAGAGCTCCAGTCTCCGAACCCGGTTAGGATTCCGGGGGACAACAAAAAGTCTCCGTTTGGTCGGTCGGCTTTGATCACCCCGACTCCAGTTTATTCCGGTTGAGACGACCGGAGAAACAAAGTCTCTGGCGCCCCGGGTATTGCGGATGTACGCGCACGGGAGGAGCGGCCGAAGGTGACGGATCTCTCGCACCAGGTCTCGAGTTCAGTTCCCGTTTTCGGTTAGAGAAAATATCTTCCGTCACAATATATATAGTATTATACAATATATATATATATATATATATATATATATATATATATATATAATACTATATATGTATATAGTATTATATAATATATACGGTCGCTTAAAAGTTTGGATACACCAGTCGATATTTCTTGCTGCACTAAAAGTTACATAGCTTCGTAAAAAAAAAGATAACCAAATTTACCGAACGGCGTTTTGACGGGAACAAATACAGCTTTATTTTGCTTTTTTAAAATATTTGTTTATAATTTTTTTTTCGACCCGGTACGCACATTTGTACGTGACTATTTTTCGGCTTTTTTCGACCACCGAGAATTGGGCGCATGACTTATGCAAAACAAATTGTCACGTTTATCCATGATAAACTTGAACGGGCCAGCAAGAGCTCCATTTTCGTTTTTTATAAAGTTTCGTACAATTTTTTTCGCAATGTTATTTCATTTTTTGCTAAAAAGACTAATTCTCGATAATGCAATGTAACTCAAGAACTAGAGGGTTTAAGAAGAAATGTCAAGGATGTAAAAAGTTGCGTAAGCTTATACTGGATAGCCTGGCATATTTTAAGAATTTTCCTGTGCGATTTATTCTCTCAGGAAAATTTGTGACGCCCATTAATGCGATCGAATTGGAATAAGACGGCATATACGAGCATTCTTTTATGTATCGCCTATAAAATAATAATAAATCGATATTGAGCAAATTTGATTGTTTTTGCATATTAATATTGAACTAATAATTTGATAAGGCGACAATGTATTTTGATTGATTGTGTAGTATTTATTCATCATCTGATAATGCATATTTCCCTGTACCGTTCTTCGGGCGATGATCAGGGAAAACGTATGATTTTCGTCATCGAATGGGTGATCGATCAGGCCACAATGGAATGATGATGGAGGAGATATCGAATTTGGACCGAATGCAGGTTAGGTGGGGTCGAAACAACGGTTTGAGATTGAAAGCAGGTTAAGGAGGCCTGTGTTCTGCACGTTTCACTGAAACTAGGGGTCGAAAGAAGCTTTGGGTGGTCTAACAGAGGCTACATTGGACCAAGAGGAGGTCTCTTCATGGCACTGAACTCGACAAATGGGGTTTCGTTGGTTCAACAGAGGCTGGCGGCTTATGTATTACAAAAAGAATAGGCCCTGCGAGGGTTCAGAGAAGGCTAAACATTTTGACTCAGGAAACCACTATTTAATCGGTGTATCACTCATAGGTTCATCGCCATGCACTCTACGAATCATGTGCATGCTTTTCGAACACAACTGACCAAGTTTTTGACGGAATATAATGCACACACTGCGAATATAATGCTAGAAAATCGATGTGCTATAAATGCTCTAGAAATTCGAACTCAACAGTGTACCGTTGTCTACTGAAAATTTGCAAAACCATGTTACCTGGCAAGGGCACTGGTAAAGTTCTGTCCTAAATGGCGAATACGTGTTTTTGACTGTAGCACTCCTAGGTACAACGTTGGAGAATAGGGCTGAGTACTTTTCGAATAGATCTCGTAGGGACAGAGTTTTTGAGGCCAAAGCCTGAAGTTTCACATAACACAGAAGATTTTGGAACTTGAGTATAAGTTTGAAAGCTCTTTTTTGTATTTGTCTTTCATTTTTCGTTTTGCCGAAAATGACGCGGTCGTTAGTTCTCGGACTTCATAATCCCTCTTACCACTGGAATACACTTGTCTTTTCCTCTATCTGAACATCCCAAAGCGAAAGATTTTTTTTTCATGCTAGTCCTTTCCACGTGGAGAGACGTCCCCATCTAATATATCGCGTTCATCGTACATCAGTGTGTTGGAAGTAGTCCAATCCGGTTGTAGTAGATCCATTCTCCCTACAATACTATATACACATCCGAGTCCCCTATCGTTTCTTCTCATACCTAACAGCGAAGCCTTCCACCCTCACAAGACACCCTAAGAGAATCTCGAGCGCTGAACTCTCGCTATCTCTTCATCTTTTTTCCTCTTTTCCATGCGTATACATAGCAGTTGAAAGATTGCTGGTAGATATTCGACTGTCGGCGTCTTTCCACTTCCATTGCTTTCCGGTTTATTCATCCCGCTAAACAGTACGTTGCACCAGAATGTTTGTACGATCTTGAACTTTTGGGGTACGCAACTTTTTACTACTTCTTTATTTGATGTCTTCCTTACCCTGCTCCCTTCTTTTTGCTTTCCCTCGCAGACTTAATAAAAAAACAAACTAATTGCATCAACTACTTTCTCCGGATGATAGCCAAACCCATCCTAGTTTTAGAAATTAGTTCGATGTTGAGGTTTGCACCGTCGGAATACAACGGAAATGATTGTTTATTTGTTTTCTTTATTCTTTTTTACATTGTTATCCAAAATCTTTCCTTGTAAATTCAGCCTGCAGACCTGTAATGAGGATTCTGAAAAATGCTTGTGGGATCCTGATAACCCATATTAGCCAAACAAATGTTTGGGCAATCGCGACTAATTTCATTTTGTTGCACTCCAACGATTCGAGCTTCTATATCATAAATTAGTTCTAACATAATACATTATAATTGCGACTCTAATCAGAAATTTACGAACGTATAATTTTAAGTAGCAATATATACACACGTCCCAGCAGCTCTATAATGTGCGATGATGTGAACGCTTATGTTACGTGATTTATTTATTATGTTCAGTTTTAGACAATTTATGTTTTTAATTGAATCTTAACTCATCTTTTTTGCATTTAGTCTTACATTTCGTATCGTCAATTTCAATATCGCTCCAAACTGCTTCAGTTGCCTAATGACGAGATCCAAGACATTAAATTAATTAATCTTTCTCTCTCTCTCGTTCTCTCTTTGTCCCGTTCTTGCTATTCATAACTAAAGCAATCGGGGGATAAAAAATTCGTAAAGACTTTTATAAGTTTTTTAATACATATGTGAGTATGTCTCCGCTTTTCGACACTAGGAATTAAGTGCGATGTTTTCATTTCCCCATTGAAAACAACATATCTCGGGCAACGAAAGGCAAGAATGTCTAATAAATGCATATAAGCGTAAATGTGTATTTGCGTGAATATATATATCTTTGTGGGTTGTGTTTGGATATATAGATACATATATAAGAGGAGCCGACGCAGTGAAAGATGCAGAGAGGAGAGAACAGCCCGTTTGTTTCCCAACAGGCAATTGGCGTCGTTTGACATCCTTGGCACCAATTGGCACTCGTTGACCTCGCCCTACGCGTTGTCATGACTCCGAGAGTCATCGGCTTACCCATCTTGTTAAACTTGCCCCCTGCCCTTACCCCCCCCCCCGCGCAATTGTGCCACACACACACGGTCATGGATACTTGGAGATATTCACACGCATGTATAAAAATGAATATATTTTGTTCCAATTGTACTGGTCGAGGTTGGACCAGCAGTGATTGGCCACACGCATGAAGAAAAAAGCCCGAGAGAAAGAATAGGGGAGATTAATTGACACATTGCCAATATCTGCAGTTCATTGGAAATTAAAAGAAAAACGAGAACACTAAAAATGTACGCACAGGTGCACTGACAGTATGAAAGGACTTTCACAGTAATTGCTCAACGTGTGAGTAATTGTTCAATGATAGAAAATCGGTTATTACATTTCTTTTCTGAAATACCTTTTTATTCACAAACGTCTAAATTTTGAATCGAAATTTATGGACGAGAAGTTGAATCGAACAAATTATAAGATTTTTCAACAATTTATTTTTTATCAACAATAATTTTTAATTGTTATTGTTGATATTTAGTTGAAAAACTTCTCACGCCGTTTTTCATATGAGTGTTTGTTATTTAATTCGGTTTTCAATGCAATATTGTGATCCTCGTATCGTATTGAAAGTAGTTCATAAGAAAAATCTCAAACGGACAATGCACATGATTTTTTATTCACTTTTCGTAATACCCGATTCGAAATTTTGCAGCAGTAAAACTCTCAAAATCGCAGTGACCCTGGCGACCCTTCAATAGCAGCCTTGCGATTGGCATGTCGATTCGGATATGTCTAATCCCGGAGTCGATCAGTGTCAGATTTTGAATGTTCACGTGATAAATGCGATATTGGCAAAGCGAAAGTCGGATTGAATGACCTCACATGACGGGTTATGTCAGACGACACAATTCTCTGCGATATAAAATCTTAATTCCACGGATTTTATTGCAAATTCATCATCCATCCTCTCTGTTTGGCCGAATAAAGAATCATTCAATCGTCATGATGAAAAAAGACGAACATTTTATGGTTGGTATCGAAAAAAAGACAGAACGAGTGAGTCTACCGTAGGAAAGATGCATCACTATGATATATTAATATTAAAGTTAACTGATAAAGTTAACTGTCATAACTGAATTAAGCCATTTTAATCATCATATTCAATCCAGGTGAAATGAATTTTAATAATTTTATTAAATTCAGCTATCCTCCATAACGTACATGATAAGAAATGTCAATGAATTAATAATTGACTACAATGACACAATATCGTTAAGCTTGAGAGACATTCTAGTGTAAGCTGGGTACAACGCGTGGGTATGCCGACGTGATGTATGTCAGTGTTTTATTGCTATATATGCACGCGTGCACACAATCGGGCGTAAGAAAACGGTTCAAAGATTTCTTTGGCATGTAGCCGGGAATGGGGAGGCTTCGACTCGGTGCTCTATCTCTTTTATTTTCCCGTTTCCATCCTCCGTTTCGCTCAGCTTGCTTGGGATTCACTAAATTGATTCGGGCCATCGAGCTAAAGGCGCTGTCGTGACCCTCGTTACGATCGTCGACGCGAGAAATTCTTCGGCACGTCCTTCACTATATCTCTCATTCTCTCTATCTCTATCCTTCTTTCATTCGTTCTTTCCCATTCTCTCCCTCTCTCTTTCTGTTCGTCTCGTTTTCTCTCGCTCTTTTGCTCTTTCTCCCTCTTTTATGAACCAGAAGCGCTTTTTCAGACTGCCGGTTCTCTCGGGTCTTCAAGCAATACGACGATGAGAGTCGATCGATGCGCCACTTATTTTCTCTCCGATCTCTTTTGCGCGTTATCTTTCCTCCTTCTTCGTCTTCGTCCACTTGAGATTTGACTCCTCTTATTAATTTTCATTGGCGTGCATTTACTCACCCGAATTACATCTGGAATACAATTCAACGGTCAAGGATTACAACGTCATCAACCATATCAATGAAGCACGGGGCAAGCAATGAAAGACACAAAGACTCAGGGACGTTCGTAATTTCGTAAAAACTGAACACTTTCAGGTCCAGGTTCGTCAAACTCCGTGCTCAAGACCGAACTACCTATCGCAGCTTTTCGCAAATAAAAATTAAAATAATCATTAAGTAGTACACAATTTTGATGCATTCAGCCAGCCTCGGCCATGGTAACTGGACATTTCAATGTCCGTTCGAAACTGTATGCTAACTATTACACAGAATTTCCGGCTAGCAGATGAAACCATATTAAGTTACACCACGAATAGAACAGATGGTATATTGATTTTTTTTGTTTACGACGCGTGTAGTTTTTATTACTATTATGAATTAAAACAATTAAATAACATTTATCAAGCGACGAAAGGAAGAATGATTTAAGGATTTACGACCTAAGATATCTGCGTACTTACTGATACTCAGTGCCGGATTTATACTTTTCCTAAGTATAGGCCACTTGACTTTGTCGCGACTCTCCTATCTTAAATCACTTGTATTTTTACCTAGGCCGTTTTAGCTGCCTCTAAAAACCGCCGCCCCCTAAAGTCTGCCGCCCGCAGGCAGCTGCCTATACGGCATTATCTCAGACGTACATTTGAGTCAACCCTCCTATATTCTCAGGTGAAGGTTGAGAACAATTTTTAGGGGTATTTTAAGTTTTTTAACATGTGAAGTTATATTTTTTATTAACTTTAATTGTACAGGTAACATAGATAAATCTAATGACCTAAGTTCTAAGTATTAACGTAAACTTTGACTGACGTTTAGACCTGCAAAAAGTGCCACACAGAAATCCGTGAAATTCGTGTGGGAATCGATGTTTTGCTAATTTGTGATCGATTGTGAAATCGTACCAATAAACTTGATATGTATGAGCAAATCTGATAGGTCATGTTCAGATTAAGTCTTTTACAGATCGTTAAAAATGAAGTCAAGTAGTTCCATGCACATGTCAAATTATATGGTGTTAAAGTTTGCGTGGTTGAAATCCAACGGAAATTAGTTACTTTGATTACTCACATTTTGTCGATCAATTTAGGCGGTGAAGATCGGTCAAACGTTTCTACGTATTCTTATTGAAAATGTACGATCTCAATTTTCAAACAAAAAGTCTTTGTATAAGGATAAAAATGAAGGAAGAAAAAAATATATTTGCATTTCAACGATGCAAACTTCAACATTATCAAATGGTACCGTAATATTGTCATTTATTCATAATTGTTATAAAACTCGAAAATTTCAACACTTTTCCAGCTTCACTGTAGAAAGCAAGCGTGTTGTCAGTGTGTTGAAGCAACACGCCTACTACATGTGTAGGACCCAGTTAAAATGTGTTGAAGTAAAATGTTTTACTTCTTTTACCGTGTGGTGACAATACACGCTAGATCATTCTTGGCAACGGCATGCTTTTTACATGTTGCACTGTGTTCAGGCCGCCTTAATAACTTCGTCCGATAATAACATAATATCTAATACGGATAAATGCCGGTGGATAAATTCTATCGATATAAATGAAATAGACAAAAAAAATCAATCAACTTTCCGTAGCAAATACTTTCCGTAGAAAATCAATTTTCCGTAGCAAATCAATTCAAAATCGTATTTCAACAGGCTGTTACGGGTAAAGATAGTGAAGAATCGAGTAGCGGGGCGTTTTTTTCTTTCTTTTAATTAATACTTCGGTCATAAAATAGAACTAAAGGATTGATGTCGAACAAAATTGGTGACGATCACGGAGCAGTTTATCGAAAACAATGAAAAGGTTACAGAAGCCGTTTTCTCCTTCGATCCCCGTTGGGGTTCATTCCTCTCCTCTTTTCCGGATGAACTGTTTTATCTACAAAACCGCGTATTCGAAATTTCGTACTTGAAAGATTTCTAATTCGAGAGGTAGATTCAGTGAAACTTTGAAAGGTTCCGATGCTCTATACAGGGGGTCCCAGAAGTAACGTACGCCCTTCTAACATCTGGTAGGAAAAAAAATTCTGAGACGAAAAGTCCTCAGTCATTTTTTGATCAGACGCATAGATAATTAATTATGAATTAAAATAAATAGCCAATCAGGTGCGCGCTACAGCGGAATGGCAGCGTAGAGGGCAGGGATAGGGGAATGCGTTGAAATTGCATGCGCGTAAAAATTGTGCGGAGGGAAAATTCCGAAAGCATGTGTGCAAGTGCACACACACATACGCGTGTGCGCACGTACACTCACATTAGGACACGCACACACTTGCACACACACACGCATGCACACACGCATGCACACTCACACACTTAATCACCCACACACACATACAGGCAGACACACACTCTCTATTACACACACGTATGCACAATCTTGCACACAAACGCGCGCGCGCATGCACACCCGCACACACTGACACTTAATCACACACACACACACACACACACACACACACACACACACACACACACACACACACACACACACACCTGCACGCCTGCACACTTGCTTACGGAATTTTCACAAAAAATTACTGAGGACTTTTCGTCTCAGAATTTTTTTTCCTATCAGAATGCTAACATGCCCTAGAAAGGCGTACGTTACTTCTGGGACACCCTATATAAGTGTAACGTAATGCAAACGCTGCGCTCAATGATTGACGATTGCCCACGAACTTGTTCATCTCGTTCCGTCCCGAATATCCGTGTGAATAAATTCTTATATACGTTGCTTGATTCATTTGCCAGTGGTTATATGCATGTGCTCTTGGTAATGAAACACGAAGCAGGAGAGATGGGAACTAAGCGCGCATTCCCGGCTCACTCGTTCTCAGAAATCGTCGCCTTTGCACGTTTCGTTTCGATTCGAGAGAGGGTGAATTTCTCTCCTGTTACCATGGAAACCGGACAAGCTTTGGGATTGCGAGAGAGAGAGAGAGAGAGAAGGAGAGAGCTCTATACCCACAGCATCAATGGTAGCAGAGCTCAAAAAGGATGGAACGAGAGGCTTTCCGTTCATCCCCTATATTTTTTTTCTTTTCTCTCTTCCCTGTCAACTATCTCTGTATCTCTCTCTCCCTCTAACTTTCCGTCTTTACCGCGACTACGTTACAATCTGTCGGCCGATTTGGTTCATACATTCGCAACGCGCGGCCTCTCGATTCGATGAGTTAGAATTTTGAGCCCCCTCTCTCCGCCTACTCACCATTCATAAATCTTTATTTGACATTTGATTTAATCACAGTTCCAGACTGTGTACCCCACAGACTCGTCACATGGATGTGGAGACGATAATACTACATTTTATTATTTTTTGTTTGTTTCTGCATACCTACATCAACCGCGTACGAATCTTACAATGCTCTATTATGCATGAGGGAAGTTTGTCCGAACGCAACCAGTTCGCGAATGGCGACATTGCAGAAAAAGGGAAAGGGATGGGAGGTAAGCGAGAGTGAGAGAGAGAGGTTCCGCAAAATATCGCGTGCCGAAACTGCTGGTATGTGTGAAAAAATAACGGCAATATTTCTTACTTCGAGCTTATTTATCGCGGGACTATATATAAAGCGGCGACTCCCGACACCGGTTGGGGTTCGGCTCTGCCAGTATTTTGAGTTGAGGTAGTATTGTTGTCTAAAGCGCTGTTTTAAAGATGATTTTTAGGATGAAATAACTACAAAGAAAAATACACATGTCCAATGATCGCTCAAGAATGAGTATACATTTTTCTAAAAATGAGTTATCGTGTATTTTTCTATGTTTGTTCATAACGGTGCACGGGAAACACTTCCAATTGACGGCCAACCGACTAGAAATTTTGCTACAGGGCAGACTGGGCCGTATCCGGCATGCCGTATTCCGTACCATGGCACTTCACAGGCTGCCGTATCAGGGCTTTAACAGGCGTAAAACGCTTTTTGCATCCGGCCCTGATGCGGATGCCGGTTTCGGACCTGATCAGTATACCTTTGCAGGCTCTGATCCGGCGGCCGTATCTATTCCTGAAATGACAAATAAACACAATCCAAAAATTATGAATAAAAAATCTGTTAGTATTTTTTTGTTTCCATATACCTTATTTATGTTTCTGCCTATATGATAATTGAATTAAAACGTATTCGGCCTGGTTAAGGGGTTACCCCCACTTGCGATTTAAAAAGAATCGATTTTTTTTATTGCATTTTTTTGAAGTATAAGTATCTGAGAATATGTCCTGAAAATTTCAAGTCGATCCGAACAAAATTGACTGAGATATGAGCGTTAAAAGAGAAGAATCCGTTGTGTAAACGACCGGAAATTGAAACTTTAAACGCGTTTTTCTCAAAATGGCATTTCTGAAGTCGGTGACCAAGATTACTCGAACACTAATGAACCGATCTTCTTAAAATTTTGCAGGCTTATTTAATACATAAAAATGTAGTCTTGTATTGGTTGGATTTTTTTTTTTTTTTCTCGAAAAAAATGGCCGTTTTATAGCCAAAAAACAGCCGTTTTTTTCCGTTAAAATCGAACCATTAACTTTGACTGTCCGCCATTTTGTGAAAAATGAATATTTTTAAAAATCCTTCGATTAAAGACTAGTTTATACTTATATTTGACTAAATCCATCCGCATTTTTTTTCAGATGATCCACTTCGCCGCAATGTCGGTCACCGCAAACCGTGTATATAAAAACATTATTTCATTGACGGCCATTTGCCACTAAACAATGTAATATTTTTAAATAAAAAAATTACTGAAAGTTCTTCAAGATGTGTTCTTTAAGATGGTATATTGATCGATTAAAAAAGTTTTGTAGTTTTCTTTTAAAAAATTCATGAAAAAGGCCTTTTTTGCGCTACAAGTGGGGGTAACGCCTTAAAGTTTTTATCTACCCTCGGGATTGAAGCTATACCTTCTTATTCTAGAGCTGAGTGCGCTAACTATTTGGCCATCCTAACACTTGTGTAAACTTTCTTATTTTCTTCCCTATCTTTATCAGTCTAATTCTATTCGGCGAAATGTCCATAATTTTATATATAATGTTCAAGGTTGGATCATTGCAATGCAACAATGATTATATTTTTACCGCTAAATTTTTTTGCTCATTTAGGGCCTTTGCACGCGATGTATTTTCTACGCGCAGACCACGCGATACACACTTGATCTACATGCGTTTTTCAATCCAAAAAGCGTGTGGATCATGTGTGCATTGCGTTTGTATCGCGTCGTCTGCGTGTAGAAAATACGCCGCGTGCAAAGGCCCTTAGGCCGTGAAAACGACTCACACGCATGCAATTTCGACAAAAATAGTAAATTCACTTTTATTCTTATTTATATTTACATTTATATATTATGTACATTATTGTACATTCATATATATATACATATATATATATATATATGTATATATATATATATATATATATATATATATATTAATCAGTCATTTTAAGTTCTGCCATTAAGAATAGTTTGAATTATGTATTATTAAATAATATCGCTATAGTTCGTTTGTTCAGACTCTAGATTATTCGAATTCATGGGGTTTATATCGCAGACGTCAATGGAACCTAACCTCAAAATCTTGATTCGCCAACTACGTCTATGGACGCCATATTACGGCGTCATACAGGCTACCGCACTTCGGCCTGTTTAGGGTGCCCCCTCGCGTCCGTACTAAGGTGCCACCGATCCGGTCAACCCAAGGCACAGATCAGGCCTGCCGTAACCTAGCGTCCATGGACGCCATATTCCGGCGGCATACAGGCTACCGTACTTCGGCCTGTCCAGGGTGCCTTCCTGCGTCCGTACTAAGGCTCTACTAATCCGGTCGACATCCGGCACAGCAGGCATTCCGTAACACGGCGTCCATGGACGCCATATACGGCGGCGTACAGGCTACCGTACTTGGCCTTGTTCAGGGTGACTACTCGCGCCCGGACTAAGTTTCCACTGGTTCGAGGGACATCCGGCACTGATCAGACGTGCCGTACTACGGTATTGCGGACCGCAGCTTGATGGCGATCTGATCAGTCTTCAGGCTGCCCGATCCAAATTTCTAGTCGGGCAGTGTTGTTAATGTTGAATGAGTCTGAAAAAAGACAAAACATTCTTAATCTGCATGAGTGTTGTGACATTTGGTACCAGATGGAGAAGAAACAAATTTTATAAAATGGTGGGATGCTAAGCTTTGATTATCAATTTTTCCTGTTTCTCTGACCATTCTACGTGTTATATACGAGAAGAAAAAATTGACTGAATACTGCTACCACCGTTTAAAAGCAGTCCACTGAAGGTGTACGCCGAAGCTGAGCTTAATCGACCAATTCGTTATCGAGGTATCGTGGTCGCCGGTTCAGAAAGCATAGTTTCGAGAAAAAGGCGTTTAAGGTCCAGTATCTGCCAAAGCGGAGCTAGGAAAAAAACTAATAGAATCGCGGTGCTCAGCTTCGGTGGACATGAACTCAGCGGTTGATTATTCCTAGCCCCGTTCCACTTTGGTGGATACTGGCCCTAAAGTTGCTGCGTCTTAACCGCGCTCCCCAAGCGTTCTCCGTATTATTTATATAACTCGACTAATTTTATACGTATCATTGAACGGTTTTTACATACGCATTTGGAAAGGTCTGTATAATATTGGGAGCACAAATAAGTCTCCGCCGTTTGACAAGAGATGGCCCCACTAGGAGCTTATGGTTGAAATCTTCAGATGTAAAACGTCATATCGTAAGGTTGGACATATGGCAAGACCTTGAAATTTTAGCGATTTTGTATCAGCATCACATAGCTGTTTTCGTGCGAAAATGTCGAGTTTTGAGCCGAATAAGCATAATTTGCGGGAGCTCTTGCATTTGACACGAATCTCCCTCCAATGATGCTTCCAATTCCGTGGCTTTGTTTCGGCCTTCCGCTACGTTCTTTGTCTTCGACGTCAAACGCACCATTCTTGAACTTTTTAAACCACTCACGACAACTTCTCTCACTTAAAGCAGCCTCACCATATGCTTCAACAAGCAATCGATGTGCCTCAGCTGCAGATTTCTTCGAATTAAAGAAGTAAAGAAGAGTTATAAAGTTCCCGCAAATGACGCTTATTCGGCTGAAAACTCGACATGTTTGCACGAAAAAAATATGCGATGCTGATACAAAATCGCTAATATTTCAAGTTTATGGTCTTGCCAGATGTCCAACCGTACGATAAGACGGTTTGCATCTGATAATTTCAACCATAACCTGGAGCCAGGCAGTATTATGATATCTGTGGCCCCAAGTTTTGGTCATGCAGTCTTCATATTTGGCCCAAAATAAGACTTTTTTTCAAGAATACAAAAAATCGAAATTCGGCTTTTAAGGGAGTGAAACAGGGGGTTGAAAGTCGAAGCATTATTATGTTTGTGGTTCCCAATTTTGACCATGCAGCGGCCATATTCGATAGAAAATGCGACTTCTGTGTGTGTGGAATCGTTGGGTGGGTCTGGAGCACCTTCGATGTGTGTGTGGAATCGTTGGGTGGGTCTGGAGCATCTTCGATGTGTGTGTGGAATCGTTGGGTGGGTCTGGAGCACCTTCGATGTGTGTGTGGAATCGTTGGGTGGGTTTGGAGCACCTTCGATGTGTGTGTGGAATCGTTGGGTGGGTCTGGAGCACCTTCGATGTGTGTGTGGAATCGTTGGGTGGGTCTGGAGCACTTTCGATGTGTGTGTGGAATCGTTGGGTGGGTCTGGAGCACCTTCGATGTGTGTGTGGAATCGTTGGGTGGGTCTGGAGCACCTTCGATGTGTGTGTGGAATCGTTGGGTGGGTTTGGAGCACCTTCGATGTGTGTGTGTGGAATCGTTGGGTGGGTCTGGAGCACCTTCGATGTGTGTGTGGAATCGTTGGGTGGATCTGGAGCACCTTCGATGTGTGTGTGGAATCGTTGGGTGGGTCTGGAGCACCTTCGATGTGTGTGTGGAATCGTTCGGTGGGCCTGGAGCACCTTCGATGTGTGTGTGGAATCGTTGGGTGGGTTTGGAGCACCTTCGATGTGTGTGTGGAATCGTTGGGTGGGTCTGGAGCACCTTCGATGTGTGTGTGTGGAATCGTTGGGTGGGCATCGTAATCGTGCCCACCCAACCAAAATAATACAACCTACTTTTGTTGTATTATTGACAAAGAACAATGATGCAATCACCCTTCTGGGAAGCTGAATTTCAGAGGATTTGACGAAAAAATATAATGTTTAATAACGTTCCAAGCTCCCGTTTATCCCGTTACAAATCGTGTTTCAATGAACTACCTAACTCTTTGAAAATTACTTGTTTTCTAGAATGTTTACGCCGAATTCTAAAGAAATCTACCCAAAAAATACTCCGCCTCATTAAAAATTGAAAACCTCTGTTTCACCCCCTTAAAAGCCGAATTTCGATTTTTTGTATTCTTGAAAAAAGTCTTATTTTTGGCCAAATATAAAGACTGCATGGCCAAAACTTGGAGCCACAGATATCGTAATATCCCCTGGAGCCATCTTTTGTCAAACGGCGGAGACTTATTTGTACTTCCAATAATCAACTGAAATATGAAGAAAAAAACGAGTTTTCAAAATTTCTAGACAACAGTACTGCCTTAATCACTTTTGTGTATAGCCGATACACTAAGGGGCGACCATTTAGTCGTCCACCAGCTAGCGCATTAACCAGTGGCGGGGAAGGTCAATACTTCTGAGACCTTAATGTAGATACTTGAGTCAAAGTCTGCGCCCCAGAGAATCAAAGAAATATGAGGCCGCGTATACCGATACGGGTTTTCTATACTTTCGCCGTACCCACGGCAAATACAGTATACAATAGCTTGAGACGACTGTGCACGCAACGCAAGTTTGGTTCGATTAGCGAAGCGTGGAAAGGGGGTGATAGGAAAGTGTTCAATTGAAAAAAGTAATACGTAATAATCTGGGAGGATATACGTTCGAACTCACGAAATAAAAAAGCGAATAAAATATCTAGTCTGTTTGACAAGACCGTAACCGGAATTTTTGTTGCGAAATAAATATGTTTAACAAAAAAAAAAAGTATTGTAACAAATTCAGTGACTCTATGCGTAACGAATTCAGTTACTGAGCGTCGCAGAGAGACCACATTTTCCGCCATGAGTGCCGCTAACGCGTCGAGCTACAAGGCATTGTCCTTGTGTTTGCGACCCGAAAGGACCCAAAATGTTGCGCAACGAGGCGGCAATGTATATGAATGGACGCGTGGAAAGAACGCAAACCGTCGTCGAACTTAGTCGCATTAGAAAACAGATATGGAGGTCATTATCCCGTGACTAGACTGTACGTGCAGTGTTACCGCCAGGCACCAATACATGCGCGTATCGCTCACCAACGTACGGCACCTGACTGGCCCCCTTTTAAAGATTAATAATAATTCAGGGGTTGATCTGAAACCCACACATGCTTACATCAATCGACTCAGAATTTCACCCCCAACGCCTCATTTCAGGGAACGCATTGGATTGCTAGATCTCGAGGAAGACAGATGCATTTTTCTAAAGTTGACCTTATGGACATAATTATAAAATAATCCACCGAAACGTTATTCGGTCATTATTGTATTTAACTCTCATACTACGTTTTACATATTTTACCACGTTCGTGTGAAATAAACATTGTCAAAAAACCATGCCTACGACATACGTTTTCGAAAACAATGCGCTCGCGGTGTATCATTTTTCAAACGAACGCTCAACTTATGTCTAATTAATGATCAATCAAATGTCCAATTATGTACGCGCTATTAAAAGTAATAATTATAATAATTATTCAGTTTACGTACTGCTACAAATTGATTCGACCCTCCAGATATGTGTACGATCACGCCAATATCATAATCATTTTCGGATGAAATTAACAAGCTATCACTTACGCCCTTTACCTTGCTGCATATATGAATATTGAAAGTCGGCCGCTTCTCTTTATGTGTATGCATATTAATACACACACACACACACACACAAATATATACAGGGTGATCCAGAATAAGTGTAACAGCGGGAAATGCCGGGTTCGGCAGGTTACTCCGAAGATTTCTACCGAGCCGTTTTCTTTTTTTCGCCTCCGTCATCAAATGGGAAGCATTAGAAAATAGGCGTTCGATCTTCGAAATTAACGCTCGAATCCGCCATGTTGGACGATCGGAAAGGGCAGAAGAGTAGACGAAGGGCGACGAAGTCGTAGCCGACGTCAAGAAGGTTCTGCGAAACAGCAGCGTTTGACAAATGCCAGCGCGCATGATCTGACGTTTAGCGAATCATTCGCTACGTTGCCTGTCAACCTATCCGGCCCGAGAATCGTGACACACGATTTGACGTTTCACCTATCGTCTGCTATCGCTCGGCGTATTGCGTGCCACAGCGTGAAGCGCGCCGCAATTAATGACCTTTACGAATTTTGCCGCGATTATCCATCGAGAGCGCCTGTTGTTTTTGCTTCCTTGAGAAATAAAAATTAACAAAACCAAAGAATTGTGAATGATTATCGAATTTCGAAATACCGAGCGATTTTTTTTGCGTATTGAAAAAAAATCAATACGTAAGTTTTTATTAACAAACTCTCAATAACTTGACGCTACATTTTCAAGAATTGGATGTTTTCGGGATTTCATTTCTCATTCGACCACTCCGTTCAGTATCATAGTCGGATTGATCTCCAAAAATACATTATTCTGTACGAATATCATCTCAAAGTGTGTTCGAGCTGGGTTAGGAAACATGAGAAGAAGCTTTCCATTTCCTCATTAGGGGAGGCGAAATCAGTCGGTTCTGGCGGACGAAAATCGATACGACGTTTTTTTAGGATTGAAAATAGATGTGAAGATCTTCTGCACCGCCTGAGATACAATTTTTCACGTAACGATACGGGTTGATTATGTAAATCCCAAAGCGTTGCGACTCTGTTTGCGATTCCTCTTAAGGGGTAACACCACTCGAGCGGCAGAAAATTAGGCCTAACTTTGACAATTTATTTTGGCAGTATGAAACAAGGAATAGGATTTCTTATGAGAGGGTTTATGTAAGACATATTAAAGTATGTAAAAATTATTGTAATTTTCATACAAAATAGCGACGACAGAGGCCATCTTGAAAAAATTGTTTTTCAAACTGGGAGGCCGGAATACGCGAACCCTTAGCATGAATCGATTTGAATTTTGATCGCAGCTTCATAATTACATTCTCTAATAGTCTGCGATTTTATCTTACTTCCGGTCAGAATGGGTAGAGCATTATGACGATGATGCGAGAACGACGGTAGGAGCATTGTTTATTTAACAAAGATAAAATCGGTGCTCGTAATGGTTCTCGGGGCCCCGAGCGAACATTCCCGATATTGCTGCCCCGAAATCGTCTCCGATTTTATCTTACTTCCGGTCAGAATGGGTCGACAAGTCTGACGATGCTGCGAGAACGACGGTAGGAGAATTGTTTATTTAACAAAGATAAAATCGGTGCTCGGAATGGTTCTCGGGGCCTCGAGCGAACATTCCCGATAATACTGCCCCGAATTCGTCTCCGATTTTATCTTACTTTCGGTCAGAATGGGGCGAGAAGTCTAAAGATGCAGCGAGAACGACGATTGGAGCATTGTTTATTTAACAAAGATAAAATCGGTGCTCGGAATAGTTTTCGGGGCCTCGATCGTTCGTTTCCGATATTACTGCCCCGAATTCGACCCCGATTTTATCTTACTTCCGGTCAGAATGGGTCGAAAAGTCTGATGATACTGCGGGGACGACGGTAGGAGCATTGTTTATTTAACCCATTAACGCCCAAGAATCGCGATTTTTTCCTTCATTTTCAAGCCAGATTTTTATTATATAAAAAAAATCATAAAAAATTAAGAGATACGTTCCCTAGTATTTTCGAGGGTGCTCTTTCAGAATCTGGGGTCAAAATCGGGTTTTGTCCATTGGGAAAAAAATATGGCGGCTTTTAAACAAAAAAAACAGCAAAAATCGATGACACTTTTTTTTCAAATTTTTTTTTCACCTCGAAGCCGTTGAAAAATCCGGTTTTTTTTCAACCATAGGTGCATAGAATAGTGACGATTGAACAATCAATTTTTTTAATTCGTCGTTGTCAACATTTTCACCCCCAAAATGGCGCTTTTCACCCCCTGAGTGACACGAAAAATTTCACGCTCGGTGTCTCAAATGAAAAGTAGTTGGATTTGGACGAAAATTGGTACTCAGAGGTTTTTGAGGTCGCTGATTACGATTCTGTTCTCAAAATTCCGAAATTCAAAATGGCCGATCCAATATAGCGGACACAAATGCAAAAGTTCATTTGAATTGGATAAAACGTGGCACTCGGGGGTTTTCGAGGTCGCTGATTATGATTCTGCTCTCAAAATTCCGAAATTCAAAATGGCGGATCCAATATGGCGGACACAAATGCAAAAGTTCATTTAGATTGGATAAAACATGGCATTCGGGGGTTTTCGAGGTCGCTGATTATGATTCTGCTCTCAAACTTCCGAAATTCAAAATGGCGGATCCAATATGGCGGACACAAATGCAAAAGTTCATTTGAATTGGATAAAACGTGGCACTCGGGGGTTTTCGAGATCGCTGATTACGATTCTGCTCTCAAAATTCCGAAATTCAAAATGGCGGACACAAATGCAAAAGTTCATTTGAATTGGATAAAACGTGGCACTCGGGGGTTTTCGAGGTCGCTGATTATGATTTTGCTCTCAAAATTCCGAAATTCAAAATGGCGGACACAAATGCAAAAGTTCATTTGAATTGGATATGACCCATTTTATCTTTGTTAAATAAACAATGCTCCTACCGTCGTTCTCGCAGCATCTGATCTCGCAGTTCTCACTTCCGGTCAGAATGCGTCGAAAAGCCTGGCGATGCTGCGAGAACGACGGTAGGAGCATTGTTTATTTAACAAAGATAAAATGGGTCATATCCAATTCAAATGAACTTTTGCATTTGTGTCCGCCATTTTGAATTTCGGAATTTTGAGAGCAAAATCATAATTTTGTCTTTGTTAAATAAACAATGCTCCAATCGTCGTTCTCGCTGCATCTTTAGACTTCTCGCCCCATTCTGACCGGAAGTAAGATAAAATCGGAGACGAATTCGGGGCAGTAATATCGGGAATGTTCGCTCGAGGCCCCGAGAACCATTCCGAGCACCGATTTTATCGTTGTTAAATAAACAATGCTCCTACCGTCGTTCTCGCACCATCGTCAGACGTCTCGACCCATTCTGACCGGAAGTAAGATAAAATCGGAGACGATTTCGGGGCAGTAATATCGGGAACGTACGATCGAGGCCCCGAGAACCATTCCGATCTACGATTTTATCTTTGTTCAATAAACAATGCCGCTACCGTCGTTCTCGCACCATCGTCGGAATGCTCGACCCATTCACACCGGAAGTAAGATAAAATCGGAGACGATTTCGGGGCAGTGATATCAGGAATGTTCGCTCGAGGCCCCGAGAACCATTCCGAGCACCGATTTTATCTTTGTTAATAAACAATGCTCAAATCGTCGTTCTCGCTGCATCTTTAGACTTCTCGACCCATTCTGACCGGAAGTAAGATAAAATCGGAGACGATTTCGGGGCAGTAATATCGGGAATGTTCGCTCGATGCCCCGAGAACCATTCCGAGCACCGATTTTATCTTTGTTAAATAAACAATGCTCCAATCGTCGTTCTCGCTGCATCTTTAGACTTCTCGCCCCATTCTGACCGGAAGTAAGATAAAATCGGAGACGATTTCGGGGCAGTAATATCGGGAACGTTCGATCGAGGCCCCGAGAACCATTCCGATCTACGATTTTATCTTTGTTCAATAAACAATGCCCCTACCGTCGTTTTCGCACCATCGTCTGAATGCTCGACCCATTCACACCGGAAGTAAGATAAAATCGGAGACGATTTCGGGGCAGTAATATCGGGAATGTTCAATCGAGGCCCCGAGAACCATTCCGAGCACCGATTTTATCTTTGTTAAATGAACAATGCTCCTACCATCGTTCTCGCATCATCGTCAGACTTCTCGACCCATTCACACCGGAAGTAAGATAAAATCGGAGACGATTTCGGGGCAGTGATATCAGGAATGTTCGCTCGAGGCCCCGAGAACCATTCCGAGCACCGATTTTATCTTTGTTAAACAAACATTGCTCCAATCGTCGTTCTCACTGCATCTTTAGACTTCTCGCCCCATTTTGACCGGAAGTAAGATAAAATCGGAGACGAATTCGGGGCAGTATTATCGGGAATATTCGCTCGAGGCCCCAAGAACCATTCCGAGCACCGATTTTATCTTTGTTAAATAAACAATGCTCCTACCGCCGTTCTCGCAACATCGTCAGACTTTTCGACCCATTGTGACCGGAAGTAAGATAAAATCGAGGACGAATTCGGGGCAGTAATATCGGGAATGTTCGCTCGAGGCCCCGAGAACCATTACGAGCACCGACTTTATCTTTGTTAAATAAACAATGCTCCAATCGTCGTTCTCGCTGCATCTTTAGACTTCTCGCCCCATTCTGACCGGAAGTAAGATAAAATCGGAGACGAATTCGGGGCAGTATTATCGGGAATGTTCGCTCGAGGCCCCGAGAACCATTCCGAGAACCGATTTTATCTTTGTTAAATAAACAATGCTCCTACTGTCGTTCTCGCACCATCGTCAGACGTCTCGACCCATTCTGACCGGAAGTAAGATCAAATCGGAGACGATTTCGGGGCAGTAATATCGGGAACGTACGATCGAGGCCCCGAGAACCATTCCGATCTACGATTTTATCTTTGTTCAATAAACAATGCCGCTACCGTCGTTCTCGCACCATCGTCTGAATGCTCGACCCATTCACACCGGAAGTAAGATAAAATCGGAGACGATTTCGGGGCAGTGATATCAGGAATGTTCGCTCGAGGCCCCGAGAACCATTCCAAGCACCGATTTTATCTTTGTTAATAAACAATGCTCCAATCGTCGTTCTCGCTGCATCTTTAGACTTCTCGCCCCATTCTGACCGGAAGTAAGATAAAATCGGAGACGAATTCGGGGCAGTATTATCGGGAATGTTCGCTCGAGGCCCCAAGAACCATTCCGAGCACCGATTTTATCTTTGTTAATTAAACAATGCTCCTACCGCCGTTCTCGCAGCATCGTCAGACTTTTCGACCCATTCTGACCGGAAGTAAGATAAAATCGAGGATGAATTCGGGGCAGTATTATCGGGAATGTTCGCCCGAGGCCCCGAGAACTATTCCGAGCACCGATTTTATCTTTGTTAAACAAACAATTCTCCTACCGTCGTGCTCGCAGCATCGTCAGACTTCTCGCCCCATTCTGACCGGAAGTAAGATAAAATCGGAGACGAATTCGGGGCAGTATTATCGGGAATGTTCGCTCGAGGCCCCGAGAAATATTCCGAGCACCGATTTTATCTTTGTTAAATAAACAATTCTCCGACCGTCGTTCTCGCAGCATCGTCAGACTTGTCGACCCATTCTGACCGGAAGTAAGATAAAATCGGAGACGATTTCGGGGCAGTAATATCGGGAACGAACGATCGAGGCCCCGAGAATTATTCCGAGCACCGATTTTATCTTTGTTAAATAAACAATGCCCCTACCGTCGTTCTCGCACCATCGTCAGAATGCTCGACCCATTCTGACCGGAAGTAAGATAAAATCGGAGACTACTTCGGGGCAGTAATATCGGGAATTTCCGATCGAGGCCCCGAAAACTATTCCGAGCACCGATTTTATCTTTGTTAAATAAACAATGCTCCAATCGTCGTTCTTGCTGCATCTTTAGACTTTTCGACCCATTCTGACCGGAAGTAAGATAAAATCGGAGACGAATTCGGGGCAGTATTATCGGGAATGTTCGCTCGAGGCCCCGAGAACCATTCCGAGCACCGATTTTATCTTTGTGAAATAAACAATGCTCCTACCGTCGTTCTCGCAGCATCGTCAGACTTCTCGACCAATTCTGACCGGAAGTAAGATAAAATCGGAGACGATTTCGGGGCAGTATTATCGGGAATATTCGCTCGAGGCCCCAAGAACCATTCCGAGCACCGATTTTATCTTTGTTAAATAAACAATGCTCCTACCGCCGTTCTCGCAACATCGTCAGACTTTTCGACCCATTGTGACCGGAAGTAAGATAAAATCGAGGACGAATTCGGGGCAGTAATATCGGGAATGTTCGCTCGAGGCCCCGAGAACCATTACGAGCACCGACTTTATCTTTGTTAAATAAACAATGCTCCAATCGTCGTTCTCGCTGCATCTTTAGACTTCTCGCCCCATTCTGACCGGAAGTAAGATAAAATCGGAGACGAATTCGGGGCAGTATTATCGGGAATGTTCGCTCGAGGCCCCGAGAACCATTCCGAGAACCGATTTTATCTTTGTTAAATAAACAATGCTCCTACTGTCGTTCTCGCACCATCGTCAGACGTCTCGACCCATTCTGACCGGAAGTAAGATCAAATCGGAGACGATTTCGGGGCAGTAATATCGGGAACGTACGATCGAGGCCCCGAGAACCATTCCGATCTACGATTTTATCTTTGTTCAATAAACAATGCCGCTACCGTCGTTCTCGCACCATCGTCTGAATGCTCGACCCATTCACACCGGAAGTAAGATAAAATCGGAGACGATTTCGGGGCAGTGATATCAGGAATGTTCGCTCGAGGCCCCGAGAACCATTCCAAGCACCGATTTTATCTTTGTTAATAAACAATGCTCCAATCGTCGTTCTCGCTGCATCTTTAGACTTCTCGCCCCATTCTGACCGGAAGTAAGATAAAATCGGAGACGAATTCGGGGCAGTATTATCGGGAATGTTCGCTCGAGGCCCCAAGAACCATTCCGAGCACCGATTTTATCTTTGTTAATTAAACAATGCTCCTACCGCCGTTCTCGCAGCATCGTCAGACTTTTCGACCCATTCTGACCGGAAGTAAGATAAAATCGAGGATGAATTCGGGGCAGTATTATCGGGAATGTTCGCCCGAGGCCCCGAGAACTATTCCGAGCACCGATTTTATCTTTGTTAAACAAACAATTCTCCTACCGTCGTGCTCGCAGCATCGTCAGACTTCTCGCCCCATTCTGACCGGAAGTAAGATAAAATCGGAGACGAATTCGGGGCAGTATTATCGGGAATGTTCGCTCGAGGCCCCGAGAAATATTCCGAGCACCGATTTTATCTTTGTTAAATAAACAATTCTCCGACCGTCGTTCTCGCAGCATCGTCAGACTTGTCGACCCATTCTGACCGGAAGTAAGATAAAATCGGAGACGATTTCGGGGCAGTAATATCGGGAACGAACGATCGAGGCCCCGAGAATTATTCCGAGCACCGATTTTATCTTTGTTAAATAAACAATGCCCCTACCGTCGTTCTCGCACCATCGTCAGAATGCTCGACCCATTCTGACCGGAAGTAAGATAAAATCGGAGACTACTTCGGGGCAGTAATATCGGGAATTTCCGATCGAGGCCCCGAAAACTATTCCGAGCACCGATTTTATCTTTGTTAAATAAACAATGCTCCAATCGTCGTTCTTGCTGCATCTTTAGACTTTTCGACCCATTCTGACCGGAAGTAAGATAAAATCGGAGACGAATTCGGGGCAGTATTATCGGGAATGTTCGCTCGAGGCCCCGAGAACCATTCCGAGCACCGATTTTATCTTTGTGAAATAAACAATGCTCCTACCGTCGTTCTCGCAGCATCGTCAGACTTCTCGACCAATTCTGACCGGAAGTAAGATAAAATCGGAGACGATTTCGGGGCAGTAATATCGGGAATGTTCGCTCGAGGCACCGAGAACCATTCCGAGCACCGATTTTATCTTTGTTAAATAAACAATGCTCCTACCGTCGTTCTCGCAGCATCGCCAGGCTTTTCGACGCATTCTGACCGGAAGTAAGATAAAATCGGGGTCGAATTCGGGGCAGTAATATCGGGAACGAACGATCGAGGCCCCGAGAATTATTCCGATCACTGATTTTATCTTTGTTAAATAAACAATGCCCCTACCGTCGTTCTCGCACCATCGTCAGAATGCTCGACCCATTCTGACCGGAAGTAAGATAAAATCGGAGACGATTTCGGGGCAGTAATATCGGGAATTTCCGATCGAGGCCCCGAAAACTATTCCGAGCACCGATTTTATCTTTGTTAAATAAACAATGCTCCAATCGTCGTTCTCGCGGCATCTTTAGACTTTTCGACCCATTCTGATCGGAAGTAAGATAAAATCGGAGACGAATTCGGGGCAGTATTATCGGGAATGTTCGCTCGAGGCCCCGAGAACCTTTCCGAGCACCGATTTTATCTTTGTTAAATAAACAATGCTCCTACCGTCGTTCTCGCAGCATCGTCAGACTTCTCGACCAATTCTGACCGGAAGTAAGATAAAATCGGAGACGATTTCGGGGCAGTAATATCGGGAATGTTCGCTCGAGGCACCGAGAACCATTCCGAACACCGATTTTATCTTTGTTAAATAAACAATGCTCCTACCGTCGTTCTCGCAGCATCGCCAGGCTTTTCGACGCATTCTGACCGGAAGTAAGATAAAATCGGGGTCGAATTCGGGGCAGTAATATCGGGAACGAACGATCGAGGCCCCGAGAATTATTCCGAGCACTGATTTTATCTTTGTTAAATAAACAATGCCCCTACCGTCGTTCTCGCACCATCGTCAGAATGCTCGACCCATTCTGACCGGAAGTAAGATAAAATCGGAGACGATTTCGGGGCAGTAATATCGGGAATTTCCGATCGAGGCCCCGAAAACTATTCCGAGCACCGATTTTATCTTTGTTAAATAAACAATGCTCCAATCGTCGTTCTCGCTGCATCTTTAGACTTTTCGACCCATTCTGACCGGAAGTAAGATAAAATCGGAGACGAATTCGGGGCAGTATTATCGGGAATGTTCGCTCGAGGCCCCGAGAACCATTCCGAGCACCGATTTTATCTTTGTTAAATAAACAATGCTCCTACCGTCGTTCTCGCAGCATCGTCAGACTTCTCGACCCATTCTGACCGGAAGTAAGATAAAATCGGAGACGAATTCGGGGCAGTATTATCGGGAATGTTCGCTCGAGGCCCCGAGAACCATTCCGAGCACCGATTTTATCTTTGTTAAATAAACAATGCTCCTACCGTCGTTCTCGCAGCATCGTCAGACTTCTCGACCAATTCTGACCGGAAGTAAGATAAAATCGGAGACGATTTCGGGGCAGTAATATCGGGAATGTTCGCTCGAGGCACCGAGAACCATTCCGAGCACCGATTTTATCTTTGTTAAATAAACAATGCTCCTACCGTCGTTCTCGCAGCATCGCCAGGCTTTTCGACGCATTCTGACCGGAAGTAAGATAAAATCGGGGTCGAATTCGGGGCAGTAATATCGGGAACGAACGATCGAGGCCCCGAGAATTATTCCGAGCACCGATTTTATCTTTGTTAAATAAACAATGCCCCTACCGTCGTTCTCGCACCATCGTCAGAATGCTCGACCCATTCTGACCGGAAGTAAGATAAAATCGGAGACTACTTCGGGGCAGTAATATCGGGAATTTCCGATCGAGGCCCCGAAAACTATTCCGAGCACCGATTTTATCTTTGTTAAATAAACAATGCTCCAATCGTCGTTCTCGCTGCATCTTTAGACTTTTCGACCCATTCTGACCGGAAGTAAGATAAAATCGGAGACGAATTCGGGGCAGTATTATCGGGAATGTTCGCTCGAGGCCCCGAGAACCATTCCGAGCACCGATTTTATCTTTGTTAAATAAACAATGCTCCTACCGTCGTTCTCGCAGCATCGTCAGACTTCTCGACCAATTCTGACCGGAAGTAAGATAAAATCGGAGACGATTTCGGGGCAGTAATATCGGGAATGTTCGCTCGGGGCCCCGAGAACCATTACGAGCACCGATTTTATCTTTGTTAAATAAACAATACTCCTACCGTCGTTCTCGCAGCATCGCCAGACGTTTCGACCCATTCTGACCGGAAGTAAGATAAAATCGGAGACGAATTCGGGGCAGTAATATCGGGAACGTACGATCGAGGCCCCGAGAACCATTCCGAGCTACGATTTTATCTTTGTTGAATGAACAATGCTCCTACCGTCGTTCTCGTACCATCGCCAGACTTCTCGACCCATTCTGACCGGAAGTAAGATAAAATCGGAGACGACTTCGGGGCAGTAACATCGGTAATGTTCGCTCGAGGCCCTGAGAATCATTCCGAGCACCGATTTTATCTTTGTTAAATAAACAATGCTCCTACCGTCGTTCTCGCAGCATCGTCAGACTTCTCGACCGATTCTGACCGGAAGTAAGATAAAATCGGAGACGATTTCGGGGCAGTAATATCGGGAATGTTCGCTCGAGGCACCGAGAACCATTCCGAGCACCGATTTTATCTTTTTTAAATAAACAATGCTCCTACCGTCGTCCCCGCAGTATCGTCAGACTTTTCGACCCATTCTGACCGGAAGTAAGATAAAATCGGGGTCGAATTCGGGGCAGTAATATCGGAAACGAACGATCGAGGCCCCGAAAACTATTCCGAGCACCGATTTTATCTTTGTTAAATAAACAATGCTCCAATCGTCGTTCTCGCTGCATCTTTAGACTTCTCGCCCCATTCTGACCGAAAGTAAGATAAAATCGGAGACGAATTCGGGGCAGTATTATCGGGAATGTTCGCTCGAGGCCCCGAGAACCATTCCGAGCACCGATTTTATCTTTGTTAAATAAACAATTCTCCTACCGTCGTTCTCGCAGCATCGTCAGACTTGTCGACCCATTCTGACCGGAAGTAAGATAAAATCGGAGACGATTTCGGGGCAGCAATATCGGGAATGTTCGCTCGGGGCCCCGAGAACCATTACGAGCACCGATTTTATCTTTGTTAAATAAACAATGCTCCTACCGTCGTTCTCGCATCATCGTCATAATGCTCTACCCATTCTGACCGGAAGTAAGATAAAATCGGAGACGAATTCGGGGCAGTAATATCGGGAATGTTCGCTCGAGGCCCCGAGAACCATTCCGAGCACCGATTTTATCGTTGTTAAATAAACAATGCTCCTACCGTCGTTCTCGCACCATCGTCAGACGTCTCGACCCATTCTGACCGGAAGTAAGATAAAATCGGAGACGATTTCGGGGCAGTAATATCGGGAACGTACGATCGAGGCCCCGAGAACCATTCCGATCTACGATTTTATCTTTGTTCAATAAACAATGCCGCTACCGTCGTTCTCGCACCATCGTCGGAATGCTCGACCCATTCACACCGGAAGTAAGATAAAATCGGAGACGATTTCGGGGCAGTGATATCAGGAATGTTCGCTCGAGGCCCCGAGAACCATTCCGAGCACCGATTTTATCTTTGTTAATAAACAATGCTCAAATCGTCGTTCTCGCTGCATCTTTAGACTTCTCGACCCATTCTGACCGGAAGTAAGATAAAATCGGAGACGATTTCGGGGCAGTAATATCGGGAATGTTCGCTCGATGCCCCGAGAACCATTCCGAGCACCGATTTTATCTTTGTTAAATAAACAATGCTCCAATCGTCGTTCTCGCTGCATCTTTAGACTTCTCGCCCCATTCTGACCGGAAGTAAGATAAAATCGGAGACGATTTCGGGGCAGTAATATCGGGAACGTTCGATCGAGGCCCCGAGAACCATTCCGATCTACGATTTTATCTTTGTTCAATAAACAATGCCCCTACCGTCGTTTTCGCACCATCGTCTGAATGCTCGACCCATTCACACCGGAAGTAAGATAAAATCGGAGACGATTTCGGGGCAGTAATATCGGGAATGTTCAATCGAGGCCCCGAGAACCATTCCGAGCACCGATTTTATCTTTGTTAAATGAACAATGCTCCTACCATCGTTCTCGCATCATCGTCAGACTTCTCGACCCATTCACACCGGAAGTAAGATAAAATCGGAGACGATTTCGGGGCAGTGATATCAGGAATGTTCGCTCGAGGCCCCGAGAACCATTCCGAGCACCGATTTTATCTTTGTTAAACAAACATTGCTCCAATCGTCGTTCTCACTGCATCTTTAGACTTCTCGCCCCATTTTGACCGGAAGTAAGATAAAATCGGAGACGAATTCGGGGCAGTATTATCGGGAATATTCGCTCGAGGCCCCAAGAACCATTCCGAGCACCGATTTTATCTTTGTTAAATAAACAATGCTCCTACCGCCGTTCTCGCAACATCGTCAGACTTTTCGACCCATTGTGACCGGAAGTAAGATAAAATCGAGGACGAATTCGGGGCAGTAATATCGGGAATGTTCGCTCGAGGCCCCGAGAACCATTACGAGCACCGACTTTATCTTTGTTAAATAAACAATGCTCCAATCGTCGTTCTCGCTGCATCTTTAGACTTCTCGCCCCATTCTGACCGGAAGTAAGATAAAATCGGAGACGAATTCGGGGCAGTATTATCGGGAATGTTCGCTCGAGGCCCCGAGAACCATTCCGAGAACCGATTTTATCTTTGTTAAATAAACAATGCTCCTACTGTCGTTCTCGCACCATCGTCAGACGTCTCGACCCATTCTGACCGGAAGTAAGATCAAATCGGAGACGATTTCGGGGCAGTAATATCGGGAACGTACGATCGAGGCCCCGAGAACCATTCCGATCTACGATTTTATCTTTGTTCAATAAACAATGCCGCTACCGTCGTTCTCGCACCATCGTCTGAATGCTCGACCCATTCACACCGGAAGTAAGATAAAATCGGAGACGATTTCGGGGCAGTGATATCAGGAATGTTCGCTCGAGGCCCCGAGAACCATTCCAAGCACCGATTTTATCTTTGTTAATAAACAATGCTCCAATCGTCGTTCTCGCTGCATCTTTAGACTTCTCGCCCCATTCTGACCGGAAGTAAGATAAAATCGGAGACGAATTCGGGGCAGTATTATCGGGAATGTTCGCTCGAGGCCCCAAGAACCATTCCGAGCACCGATTTTATCTTTGTTAATTAAACAATGCTCCTACCGCCGTTCTCGCAGCATCGTCAGACTTTTCGACCCATTCTGACCGGAAGTAAGATAAAATCGAGGATGAATTCGGGGCAGTATTATCGGGAATGTTCGCCCGAGGCCCCGAGAACTATTCCGAGCACCGATTTTATCTTTGTTAAACAAACAATTCTCCTACCGTCGTGCTCGCAGCATCGTCAGACTTCTCGCCCCATTCTGACCGGAAGTAAGATAAAATCGGAGACGAATTCGGGGCAGTATTATCGGGAATGTTCGCTCGAGGCCCCGAGAAATATTCCGAGCACCGATTTTATCTTTGTTAAATAAACAATTCTCCGACCGTCGTTCTCGCAGCATCGTCAGACTTGTCGACCCATTCTGACCGGAAGTAAGATAAAATCGGAGACGATTTCGGGGCAGTAATATCGGGAACGAACGATCGAGGCCCCGAGAATTATTCCGAGCACCGATTTTATCTTTGTTAAATAAACAATGCCCCTACCGTCGTTCTCGCACCATCGTCAGAATGCTCGACCCATTCTGACCGGAAGTAAGATAAAATCGGAGACTACTTCGGGGCAGTAATATCGGGAATTTCCGATCGAGGCCCCGAAAACTATTCCGAGCACCGATTTTATCTTTGTTAAATAAACAATGCTCCAATCGTCGTTCTTGCTGCATCTTTAGACTTTTCGACCCATTCTGACCGGAAGTAAGATAAAATCGGAGACGAATTCGGGGCAGTATTATCGGGAATGTTCGCTCGAGGCCCCGAGAACCATTCCGAGCACCGATTTTATCTTTGTGAAATAAACAATGCTCCTACCGTCGTTCTCGCAGCATCGTCAGACTTCTCGACCAATTCTGACCGGAAGTAAGATAAAATCGGAGACGATTTCGGGGCAGTATTATCGGGAATATTCGCTCGAGGCCCCAAGAACCATTCCGAGCACCGATTTTATCTTTGTTAAATAAACAATGCTCCTACCGCCGTTCTCGCAACATCGTCAGACTTTTCGACCCATTGTGACCGGAAGTAAGATAAAATCGAGGACGAATTCGGGGCAGTAATATCGGGAATGTTCGCTCGAGGCCCCGAGAACCATTACGAGCACCGACTTTATCTTTGTTAAATAAACAATGCTCCAATCGTCGTTCTCGCTGCATCTTTAGACTTCTCGCCCCATTCTGACCGGAAGTAAGATAAAATCGGAGACGAATTCGGGGCAGTATTATCGGGAATGTTCGCTCGAGGCCCCGAGAACCATTCCGAGAACCGATTTTATCTTTGTTAAATAAACAATGCTCCTACTGTCGTTCTCGCACCATCGTCAGACGTCTCGACCCATTCTGACCGGAAGTAAGATCAAATCGGAGACGATTTCGGGGCAGTAATATCGGGAACGTACGATCGAGGCCCCGAGAACCATTCCGATCTACGATTTTATCTTTGTTCAATAAACAATGCCGCTACCGTCGTTCTCGCACCATCGTCTGAATGCTCGACCCATTCACACCGGAAGTAAGATAAAATCGGAGACGATTTCGGGGCAGTGATATCAGGAATGTTCGCTCGAGGCCCCGAGAACCATTCCAAGCACCGATTTTATCTTTGTTAATAAACAATGCTCCAATCGTCGTTCTCGCTGCATCTTTAGACTTCTCGCCCCATTCTGACCGGAAGTAAGATAAAATCGGAGACGAATTCGGGGCAGTATTATCGGGAATGTTCGCTCGAGGCCCCAAGAACCATTCCGAGCACCGATTTTATCTTTGTTAATTAAACAATGCTCCTACCGCCGTTCTCGCAGCATCGTCAGACTTTTCGACCCATTCTGACCGGAAGTAAGATAAAATCGAGGATGAATTCGGGGCAGTATTATCGGGAATGTTCGCCCGAGGCCCCGAGAACTATTCCGAGCACCGATTTTATCTTTGTTAAACAAACAATTCTCCTACCGTCGTGCTCGCAGCATCGTCAGACTTCTCGCCCCATTCTGACCGGAAGTAAGATAAAATCGGAGACGAATTCGGGGCAGTATTATCGGGAATGTTCGCTCGAGGCCCCGAGAAATATTCCGAGCACCGATTTTATCTTTGTTAAATAAACAATTCTCCGACCGTCGTTCTCGCAGCATCGTCAGACTTGTCGACCCATTCTGACCGGAAGTAAGATAAAATCGGAGACGATTTCGGGGCAGTAATATCGGGAACGAACGATCGAGGCCCCGAGAATTATTCCGAGCACCGATTTTATCTTTGTTAAATAAACAATGCCCCTACCGTCGTTCTCGCACCATCGTCAGAATGCTCGACCCATTCTGACCGGAAGTAAGATAAAATCGGAGACTACTTCGGGGCAGTAATATCGGGAATTTCCGATCGAGGCCCCGAAAACTATTCCGAGCACCGATTTTATCTTTGTTAAATAAACAATGCTCCAATCGTCGTTCTTGCTGCATCTTTAGACTTTTCGACCCATTCTGACCGGAAGTAAGATAAAATCGGAGACGAATTCGGGGCAGTATTATCGGGAATGTTCGCTCGAGGCCCCGAGAACCATTCCGAGCACCGATTTTATCTTTGTGAAATAAACAATGCTCCTACCGTCGTTCTCGCAGCATCGTCAGACTTCTCGACCAATTCTGACCGGAAGTAAGATAAAATCGGAGACGATTTCGGGGCAGTAATATCGGGAATGTTCGCTCGAGGCACCGAGAACCATTCCGAGCACCGATTTTATCTTTGTTAAATAAACAATGCTCCTACCGTCGTTCTCGCAGCATCGCCAGGCTTTTCGACGCATTCTGACCGGAAGTAAGATAAAATCGGGGTCGAATTCGGGGCAGTAATATCGGGAACGAACGATCGAGGCCCCGAGAATTATTCCGATCACTGATTTTATCTTTGTTAAATAAACAATGCCCCTACCGTCGTTCTCGCACCATCGTCAGAATGCTCGACCCATTCTGACCGGAAGTAAGATAAAATCGGAGACGATTTCGGGGCAGTAATATCGGGAATTTCCGATCGAGGCCCCGAAAACTATTCCGAGCACCGATTTTATCTTTGTTAAATAAACAATGCTCCAATCGTCGTTCTCGCGGCATCTTTAGACTTTTCGACCCATTCTGATCGGAAGTAAGATAAAATCGGAGACGAATTCGGGGCAGTATTATCGGGAATGTTCGCTCGAGGCCCCGAGAACCTTTCCGAGCACCGATTTTATCTTTGTTAAATAAACAATGCTCCTACCGTCGTTCTCGCAGCATCGTCAGACTTCTCGACCAATTCTGACCGGAAGTAAGATAAAATCGGAGACGATTTCGGGGCAGTAATATCGGGAATGTTCGCTCGAGGCACCGAGAACCATTCCGAACACCGATTTTATCTTTGTTAAATAAACAATGCTCCTACCGTCGTTCTCGCAGCATCGCCAGGCTTTTCGACGCATTCTGACCGGAAGTAAGATAAAATCGGGGTCGAATTCGGGGCAGTAATATCGGGAACGAACGATCGAGGCCCCGAGAATTATTCCGAGCACTGATTTTATCTTTGTTAAATAAACAATGCCCCTACCGTCGTTCTCGCACCATCGTCAGAATGCTCGACCCATTCTGACCGGAAGTAAGATAAAATCGGAGACGATTTCGGGGCAGTAATATCGGGAATTTCCGATCGAGGCCCCGAAAACTATTCCGAGCACCGATTTTATCTTTGTTAAATAAACAATGCTCCAATCGTCGTTCTCGCTGCATCTTTAGACTTTTCGACCCATTCTGACCGGAAGTAAGATAAAATCGGAGACGAATTCGGGGCAGTATTATCGGGAATGTTCGCTCGAGGCCCCGAGAACCATTCCGAGCACCGATTTTATCTTTGTTAAATAAACAATGCTCCTACCGTCGTTCTCGCAGCATCGTCAGACTTCTCGACCCATTCTGACCGGAAGTAAGATAAAATCGGAGACGAATTCGGGGCAGTATTATCGGGAATGTTCGCTCGAGGCCCCGAGAACCATTCCGAGCACCGATTTTATCTTTGTTAAATAAACAATGCTCCTACCGTCGTTCTCGCAGCATCGTCAGACTTCTCGACCAATTCTGACCGGAAGTAAGATAAAATCGGAGACGATTTCGGGGCAGTAATATCGGGAATGTTCGCTCGAGGCACCGAGAACCATTCCGAGCACCGATTTTATCTTTGTTAAATAAACAATGCTCCTACCGTCGTTCTCGCAGCATCGCCAGGCTTTTCGACGCATTCTGACCGGAAGTAAGATAAAATCGGGGTCGAATTCGGGGCAGTAATATCGGGAACGAACGATCGAGGCCCCGAGAATTATTCCGAGCACCGATTTTATCTTTGTTAAATAAACAATGCCCCTACCGTCGTTCTCGCACCATCGTCAGAATGCTCGACCCATTCTGACCGGAAGTAAGATAAAATCGGAGACTACTTCGGGGCAGTAATATCGGGAATTTCCGATCGAGGCCCCGAAAACTATTCCGAGCACCGATTTTATCTTTGTTAAATAAACAATGCTCCAATCGTCGTTCTCGCTGCATCTTTAGACTTTTCGACCCATTCTGACCGGAAGTAAGATAAAATCGGAGACGAATTCGGGGCAGTATTATCGGGAATGTTCGCTCGAGGCCCCGAGAACCATTCCGAGCACCGATTTTATCTTTGTTAAATAAACAATGCTCCTACCGTCGTTCTCGCAGCATCGTCAGACTTCTCGACCAATTCTGACCGGAAGTAAGATAAAATCGGAGACGATTTCGGGGCAGTAATATCGGGAATGTTCGCTCGGGGCCCCGAGAACCATTACGAGCACCGATTTTATCTTTGTTAAATAAACAATACTCCTACCGTCGTTCTCGCAGCATCGCCAGACGTTTCGACCCATTCTGACCGGAAGTAAGATAAAATCGGAGACGAATTCGGGGCAGTAATATCGGGAACGTACGATCGAGGCCCCGAGAACCATTCCGAGCTACGATTTTATCTTTGTTGAATGAACAATGCTCCTACCGTCGTTCTCGTACCATCGCCAGACTTCTCGACCCATTCTGACCGGAAGTAAGATAAAATCGGAGACGACTTCGGGGCAGTAACATCGGTAATGTTCGCTCGAGGCCCTGAGAATCATTCCGAGCACCGATTTTATCTTTGTTAAATAAACAATGCTCCTACCGTCGTTCTCGCAGCATCGTCAGACTTCTCGACCGATTCTGACCGGAAGTAAGATAAAATCGGAGACGATTTCGGGGCAGTAATATCGGGAATGTTCGCTCGAGGCACCGAGAACCATTCCGAGCACCGATTTTATCTTTTTTAAATAAACAATGCTCCTACCGTCGTCCCCGCAGTATCGTCAGACTTTTCGACCCATTCTGACCGGAAGTAAGATAAAATCGGGGTCGAATTCGGGGCAGTAATATCGGAAACGAACGATCGAGGCCCCGAAAACTATTCCGAGCACCGATTTTATCTTTGTTAAATAAACAATGCTCCAATCGTCGTTCTCGCTGCATCTTTAGACTTCTCGCCCCATTCTGACCGAAAGTAAGATAAAATCGGAGACGAATTCGGGGCAGTATTATCGGGAATGTTCGCTCGAGGCCCCGAGAACCATTCCGAGCACCGATTTTATCTTTGTTAAATAAACAATTCTCCTACCGTCGTTCTCGCAGCATCGTCAGACTTGTCGACCCATTCTGACCGGAAGTAAGATAAAATCGGAGACGATTTCGGGGCAGCAATATCGGGAATGTTCGCTCGGGGCCCCGAGAACCATTACGAGCACCGATTTTATCTTTGTTAAATAAACAATGCTCCTACCGTCGTTCTCGCATCATCGTCATAATGCTCTACCCATTCTGACCGGAAGTAAGATAAAATCGGAGACGAATTCGGGGCAGTATTATCGGGAATGTTCGCTCGAGGCCCCGAGAACCATTCCGAGCACCGATTTTATCTTTGTTAAATAAACAATGCTCCTACCGTCGTTCTCGCAGCATCGTCAGACTTCTCGACCAATTCTGACCGGAAGTAAGATAAAATCGGAGACGATTTCGGGGCAGTATTATCGGGAATGTTCGCTCGAGGCCCCGAGAACCATTCCGAGCACCGATTTTATCTTTGTTAAATAAACAATGCTCCTACCGTCGTTCTCGCAGCATCGTCAGACTTCTCGACCAATTCTGACCGGAAGTAAGATAACATCGGAGACGATTTCGGGGCAGTAATATCGGGAATGTTCGCTCGAGGCACCGAGAACCATTCCGAGCACCGATTTTATCTTTGTTAAATAAACAATGCTCCTACCGTCGTTCTCGCAGCATCGCCAGGCTTTTCGACGCATTCTGACCGGAAGTAAGATAAAATCGGGGTCGAATTCGGGGCAGTAATATCGGGAACGAACGATCGAGGCCCCGAGAATTATTCCGAGCACCGATTTTATCTTTGTTAAATAAACAATGCCCCTACCGTCGTTCTCGCACCATCGTCAGAATGCTCGACCCATTCTAACCGGAAGTAAGATAAAATCGGAGACTACTTCGGGGCAGTAATATCGGGAATTTCCGATCGAGGCCCCGAAAACTATTCCGAGCACCGATTTTGTCTTTGTTAAATAAACAATGCTCCAATCGTCGTTCTCGCTGCATCTTTAGACTTTTTGCCCCATTCTGACCGGAAGTGAGATAAAATCGGAGACGAATTCGGGCCAGTAATATCGGGAAAGTTCGCTCGAGGCCCCGAGAACCATCCCGAGCACCGATTTTATCTTTGTTAAATAAACAATTCTCCTACCGTCGTGCTCGCAGTATCGTCAGACTTCTCGACCCATTCTGACCGGAAGTAAGATAAAATCGGAGACGATTTCGGGGCAGCAATATCGGGAACGAACGATCGAGGCCCCGCGAACCATTCCGATCTACGATTTTATCTTTGTTCAATAAACAATGCCCCTACCGTCGTTCTCGCACCATCGTCAGAATGGTCGACCCATTCTGACCGGAAGTAAGATAAAATCGGAGACGATTTCGGGGCAGTAATATCGGGAATTTCTAATCGAGGCCCCGAAAACTATTCCGAGCACCGATTTTGTCTTTGTTAAATAAACAATGCTCCAATCGTCGTTCTCGCTGCATCTTTAGACTTCTCGCCCCATTCTGACCGAAAGTAAGATAAAATCGGAGACGAATTCGGGGCAGTATTATCGGGATTGTTCGCCCGAGGCCTCGAGAACCATTCCGAGCACCGATTTTATCTTTGTTAAATAAACAATTCTCCTACCGTCGTTCTCGCAGCATCGTCAGACTTGTCGACCCATTCTGACCGGAAGTAAGATAAAATAGGAGACGATTTCGGAGCAGTAATATCGGGAATGTTCGCTCGGGGCCCCGAGAACCATTACGAGCACCGATTTTATCTTTGTTAAATAAACAATACTCCTACCGTCGTTCTCGCAGCATCGCCAGACGTTTCGACCCATTCTGACCGGAAGTAAGATAAAATCGGGGTCGAATTCGGGGCAGTAATATCGGGAACGAACAATCGAGGCCCCGAGAATTATTCCGAGCACCGATTTTATCTTTGTTAAATAAACAATACCCCTACCGTCGTTCTCGCACCATCGTCAGAATGCTCGACCCATTCTGACCGGAAGTAAGATAAAATCGGAGACTACTTCGGGGCAGTAATATCGGGAATTTCCGATCGAGGCCCCGAAAACTATTCCGAGCACCGATTTTATCTTTGTTAAATAAACAATGCTCCAATCGTCGTTCTCGCTGCATCTTTAGACTTTTCGACCCATTCTGACCGGAAGTAAGATAAAATCGGAGACGAATTCGGGGCAGTATTATCGGGAATGTTCGCTCGAGGCCCCGAGAACCATTCCGAGCACCGATTTTATCTTTGTTAAATAAACAATGCTCCTACCGTCGTTCTCGCAGCATCGTCAGACTTCTCGACCAATTCTGACCGGAAGTAAGATAAAATCGGAGACGATTTCGGGGCAGTAATATCGGGAATGTTCGCTCGGGGCCCCGAGAACCATTACGAGCACCGATTTTATCTTTGTTAAATAAACAATACTCCTACCGTCGTTCTCGCAGCATCGCCAGACGTTTCGACCCATTCTGACCGGAAGTAAGATAAAATCGGAGACGAATTCGGGGCAGTAATATCGGGAACGTACGATCGAGGCCCCGAGAACCATTCCGAGCTACGATTTTATCTTTCTTGAATGAACAATGCTCCTACCGTCGTTCTCGTACCATCGCCAGACTTCTCGACCCATTCTGACCGGAAGTAAGATAAAATCGGAGACGACTTCGGGGCAGTAACATCGGTAATGTTCGCTCGAGGCCCTGAGAATCATTCCGAGCACCGATTTTATCTTTGTTAAATAAACAATGCTCCTACCGTCGTTCTCGCAGCATCGTCAGACTTCTCGACCGATTCTGACCGGAAGTAAGATAAAATCGGAGACGATTTCGGGGCAGTAATATCGGGAATGTTCGCTCGAGGCACCGAGAACCATTCCGAGCACCGATTTTATCTTTTTTAAATAAACAATGCTCCTACCGTCGTCCCCGCAGTATCGTCAGACTTTTCGACCCATTCTGACCGGAAGTAAGATAAAATCGGGGTCGAATTCGGGGCAGTAATATCGGAAACGAACGATCGAGGCCCCGAAAACTATTCCGAGCACCGATTTTATCTTTGTTAAATAAACAATGCTCCAATCGTCGTTCTCGCTGCATCTTTAGACTTCTCGCCCCATTCTGACCGAAAGTAAGATAAAATCGGAGACGAATTCGGGGCAGTATTATCGGGAATGTTCGCTCGACGCCCCGAGAACCATTCCGAGCACCGATTTTATCTTTGTTAAATAAACAATTCTCCTACCGTCGTTCTCGCAGCATCGTCAGACTTGTCGACCCATTCTGACCGGAAGTAAGATAAAATCGGAGACGATTTCGGGGCAGCAATATCGGGAATGTTCGCTCGGGGCCCCGAGAACCATTACGAGCACCGATTTTATCTTTGTTAAATAAACAATGCTCCTACCGTCGTTCTCGCATCATCGTCATAATGCTCTACCCATTCTGACCGGAAGTAAGATAAAATCGCAGACTATTAGAGAATGTAATTATGAAGCTGCGATCAAAATTCAAATCGATTCATGCTAAGGGTTCGCGTATTCCGGCCTCCCAGTTTGAAAAACAATTTTTTCAAGATGGCCTCTGTCGTCGCTATTTTGTATGAAAATTACAATAATTTTTACATACTTTAATATGTCTTACATAAACCCTCTCATAAGAAATCCTATTCCTTGTTTCATACTGCCAAAATAAATTGTCAAAGTTAGGCCTAATTTTCTGCCGCTCGAGTGGTGTTACCCCTTAAGAGGAATCGCAAACAGAGTCGCAACGCTTTGGGATTTACATAATCAACCCGTATCGTTACGTGAAAAATTGTATCTCAGGCGGTGCAGAAGATCTTCACATCTATTTTCAATCCTAAAAAAACGTCGTATCGATTTTCGTCCGCCAGAACCGACTGATTTCGCCTCCCCTAATGAGGAAATGGAAAGCTTCTTCTCATGTTTCCTAACCCAGCTCGAACACACTTTGAGATGATATTCGTACAGAATAATGTATTTTTGGAGATCAATCCGACTATGATACTGAACGGAGTGGTCGAATGAGAAATGAAATCCCGAAAACATCCAATTCTTGAAAATGTAGCGTCAAGTTATTGAGAGTTTGTTAATAAAAACTTACGTATTGATTTTTTTTCAATACGCAAAAAAAATCGCTCGGTATATCGAAATTCGATAATCATTCACAATTCTTTGGTTTTGTTAATTTTTATTTCTCAAGGAAGCAAAAACAACAGGCGCTCTCGATGGATAATCGCGGCAAAATTCGTAAAGGTCATTAATTGCGGCGCGCTTCACGCTGTGGCACGCAATACGCCGAGCGATAGCAGACGATAGGTGAAACGTCAAATCGTGTGTCACGATTCTCGGGCCGGATAGGTTGACAGGCAACGTAGCGAATGATTCGCTAAACGTCAGATCATGCGCGCTGGCATTTGTCAAACGCTGCTGTTTCGCAGAACCTTCTTGACGTCGGCTACGACTTCGTCGCCCTTCGTCTACTCTTCTGCCCTTTCCGATCGTCCAACATGGCGGATTCGAGCGTTAATTTCGAAGATCGAACGCCTATTTTCTAATGCTTCCCATTTGATGACGGAGGCGAAAAAAAGAAAACGGCTCGGTAGAAATCTTCGGAGTAACCTGCCGAACCCGGCATTTCCCGCTGTTACACTTATTCTGGATCACCCTGTATATATATATATATATATATATATACAGGGTGCGCCAGAGAAACTTACTTATTTGAAAAAATTCCCGCGCGGTGAGTTGGGCGGGTAGAGGGGCGAGAGGGGGCGCATCTGGAGGGGGAAGTTCCCAAGTTTGTTTCTCCCTCCAGTCAGTTGCCATCATGCTCTGGTCTAGAGAGCAGCGGGCCTTCGCAGTCGAGAGCTTCTTTTCTAACGGTCGCTCACTTGTTGCTACGCAACGTGCCTTCCGCGCTCGCTTTGAAATTCCTCCTCACAGACTCGTTCCTGGCCGTAATTCGATTCTGTCGTGGGTTAACTCATTTCGGGAGTGTGGAAGTGTCGCTAAACCCAGAAATGGACTTCAACGGACCATCAGAACTCCGGAAAATGTCGAAAGAGTGAGGCAGTCAGTTGTGCGTTTTCCCCGGCGTTCGGCTCGCAAACACGCAGCTGCTATGGGAATTTCTGACACCACTGTTCGACGAATTCTCCATGAAGACCTTCAATTTCATCCCTATAAATTGGCTGTTGTGCAAGAATTAACTGAACGCGATTTTGTTGCCCGTCAAAATGCATGTGAAATGCTGGTTGACAACCTGCCTGAAGACGCGGTCGTTTTTTTCAGTGACGAGGCTCACTTCCACATTTCCGGCTGCGTCAACAAGCAAAACATGCGTTATTGGTGTGGTGTAAATCCACGTGAGCTTCACCAGAAGCCACTTAATTGTGAGCGAGTTACTGTCTGGTGTGCGATGTCGGTAATGGGAATAATTGGTCCTTATTTTTTTTGAAGAAAACGAACGCGCAGTTACCGTGAATGGAGCTCGTTACAGGAACATGATCGAGGAATTTTTTCTTCCAAGACTCGAAGAAATGAACGTTAGGTACGTGTGGTTTCACCAAGATGGAGCTACAGCACACACAGCACGAGACTCAATGAATTTGTTGCGACAACATTTCCCCGACCGCCTCATCTCTCTCAGAGGCGATCTCCAATGGCCGGCACGCTCTCCAGATTTGACTCCATGCGATTTCTTTTTATGGGGTTATTTGAAATCTCTGGTTTATGTCGATCGACCACGGACCATAGCACACCTCAAGAACAACATTCGCGACGCCATCGCCAACATACCGATTGATATGCTGCAAAGAGTGGATACGAATTTCAAAAATCGACTTCATCAGTGTATGCGCAATGGGGGTCGCCATTTATCCGATGTCATTTTCAAGACTGCATGAAAAAAAATTGGGATATTGTATTCTCAAATAAAAAAAAATTTAAAACAATAATTGAAGTACTTTTGTTTTTATTGACCTTTCAAATAAGTAAGTTTCTCTGGCGCACCCTGTATATACGTGGCGCATATACGTGGTACGTATATGTGCATATGAAAATACATATGGCCAAACATATCCATTGCGAGTACAAATATGACGCTTCTTCGCTCCTTGAATCTGCGATATGTTTCTACGTACATAACACTCGAGCTGCGAACAGCGGCAGAAAGGAGGAGAGAGAGAGAGAGAGAGAGAGAGAGAGAGAGAGAGAGAGAGAGAGAGAGAGTGAGAGAGAGAGGAATGATGATAGGGCAAGCGAAAGAGAAAGAGAGACAAAGCGAGGGAGAGAAATAGAGAGAAATTATTATAGGGCGAGAGAGACGGTTCACCGAGCCTCGGTTATGGAACTTCGTGGAAGCGTCGAGTCTACATCAAAGGCCGAGTATAAATCAATTACCGACGACAAAGTGGCCGGGACGAGTGGCTTGATGTGGGAGGACGATACATATATAAGCGCTGACGCGCAAACTCTGTCGTCGATATATATATATATATATATACTACGCGTTCGCTCTCGTATATACACGAACCATATTCGCAGAGAGCCACTCATCACACACATTTGGAGATGCCTAACAAATGCTGAGGCTCCAATTCCCATCAATTTCCCCGCTGCATGGGGACATTCGCGCCCTTTTGCTCAGTATAGAGTGCTCGCATATATATGTGTGTGTGAATGTCTAATACATATCGATAAAGCGCGAACCCATCTGACTACACATGGTTATCCATCTCCAGCGTGTAACACGGGGAGAATTGCCGGAGAAGTTTCCCCGTTAGCCTGGCGTGTGTCACACGCAAACTCGATTATCGACGGTGCGTGATATGTCGATGGCATATATTGACGAACTCGAAAGGCACCCGCGCGCACCCTCGTGCATTAACACCCCATCGACGAGGCTCTCCCTCTCTCTCTCTCTCTCAAAACTCAACCCAACGTCGTCGCTTTTCCGAACCCAAAGTCCCCCCCGCCGACGATATTCACGTTTGCGTCTTTTCGAACACTGCCAAAATACATTCTGTTCGAATCGCCTAATTGATTTTTTACAGATTTAGGCCACGAAGATTACGCGAACTTTTTCGAGAATTCTTATTTGCGATTTACAGCCTGCATTTGCAAAACAATATTGCATCGCAAGATGCATATGTACTTCGGATAAAAATCAGTACAATTAGGGATGTAAAGAGCATTTGAAAAAATTGAAATCGCGTTGTAAGGGGACGTTATAATTTAATGTAGCGGAGAAATGAAAATGCGCGATTCTAAACGATCATGTTTACGAGGTATTGGGTAATCCGGAGTGAAAACATTATGCACGAATGAAGGTTATCATCTGATTATAAAACGAGTGATGTTATATATTTATTTTATGGTGGGAAAATCTTTCGCATTCGTTTCAATCGTTTTTGTGAAATTTTGTTACCTATGGGAAATTCCATGCCATTTCACCTAGCCCGTGACCCCGACTCTTTTTGGTTTTCCTGATTTTTTTGTGCAAAATTGTATCCTATGAAAGGAATATCCACACCAATTTTCAGATTTTAATCTCTTCTCTCTTCTCTTTCAGAAGTTATAATTTTCCAAAAAATGTCTTTTACGGAAGTTTTGAAAACTTTTAAACGCTGATAACTTCTGAACTAATTGAGATATCGACAAATGTCACTATATTTTTTTTTTTTTTTTTTTTTTTTCATTTTTAAGCATACTTTCGTTAAAAAATATGAAGAAAATTATCAATTATCAATGTCAACGTTTTCTGCTTCTAAAGTAAAAACTATTTTTTTAAAAGATGATTGCCTTTTTTAATTTTTTTCAAAAAATGGTCTACCATGGAGTGACGCATTCTTTGATTTTTAAGACTAGTCTCATCGTGGGCTTATTTTTCCTTCATTTTTTCGACTGTATCATATTTTTTTAGTGATTTCCAATTCGACTTCGACGGGGCGGAAACGGTTTATTTTTAATTTGTGGTATTTCCCCTTTATTCTCGGAGTATCGCGGAAGAAACTACTATTTCATCAATAAAAACCCCAGGCAGTATCGTTGTCTATAGCGATGTTTTGGGAGTGATGTTTCGGATGGAGTAACTAAAAAATGTATTATCATGTACTTTTTTACGTTTCCTTGCAACGCTGCGCGGAAAACGCCACGAATCGGCGACCAGTGTTGTCGACGTTGCATGAATCCGAAAAAAACCAAACATATTCTTAATCTGTGTGAATATTGTGATGTTTGGTAGCAAATTCCGGAAAAAATGTACAGTATGGCGGCATGCCAAACTTTCAGAATCAATTGTTCCTATTTTCTGACCATACTACGACTTATATAAAAGAAAAAAAATTATTTTTACTCAAATCTGCTACCAACGTTGAAAAAAATCTACTGAAGGTTTATGCCACATCTGAGCTCAATCGGTCAATGGCTTATCGAGATGTCGTGGTTGCCGATTTGAAAATCATGGTTTCGAGAAAACGCATTTAAAGTTGCGACGTGTCGTTCGCGCTCGGCGAGCGCGTCGGCCAGTCTCATAAGTATCATTAGACGGTTTTTACAGACGTATTCACAAAGGTCTGTAGAAAAATAAAAGACAAATAATTTTAAAAAACACTTCTTCCAATTTCTAGACAACAATACCGCCTTAAGGCTTTGTCTTTCAATTTCCTTTCCCGCCAGAAAAATGTTGTATCAAATGCGACAGTGTAGCTGTACATTTTCTCTATGCGTCAGCTGCTCGCAATTGTTACGATAACAGTACAGTATATGTCGTGCGTGATTGCAATCCCAAAGTTTTACCGATCTACCCCCAGGGGGTTAAGTGATATCGTGACATGCGAGTCGAGCGTTCGCGAGACTCTGACCTAACTGGACATTTCGCATACAATCATTGAGACAAATGTGCACTTTACACTCGGTTCTTCCCTCTGCTCCACCCTTTCCTGCCCCCTTTCCTCCTCGTCGTAACAATCAGATGTACGTCTAGCTAACGACGACTTAATGTATGGTGTGTATGCGTAGACACACGTGCACACACGCACATAAATATATACAGGGTGAGTCGCTAGAACTGACACGTAAGATATCTTCGTAAGTATTGATATTTCATGAAAAGTGTGACGTTAAAAACTTCTCACTATCTCCACCTGAGAATGAAACAGAGTTGACCAATATAAATGTCCTTTAAGGAGACTGCTCAGAGTACTTGCGGGGCAGGCGGCAAGAGGGGAACCCCTATGCTTAAACATGGGCGCCTGTAACGGCTGCGAAACCCGAATAATAGAATTTTCGGTTACGTAAAATAAATAAATTTCAGCGAATAAATATGTGAAATGTATATAATTGACTGTTTAGAAATGTTATTAATCTTTTTTGTTTATTTACATCGCGAATACGTTATTAACGTATTCGTGACCACGTTGAAATTTGGCAAACGCGCAATTTAGTTCTCAGTAACTAGTATCACTGAGCTCAAATACGAACGCCACATCGTGAGCGCGTAGCTGTCAAACATCCTTCGCAAATTCTGTTTTTCTACTCGGTGAAAATAAAGAGATGGAAGGGAAAAATGCAAACCTTCTCGGTTTGCATTACAGTACAATCGACGGTTGGAGCCAGTGCAACCTGGAAAGCGGCGGAAAAAAGTAGTTGAGCTGAAAAATGAATGCGCAATTGAGGGACGACGCGTAATTGATTTGAAGGTTATGTTGAAACACGTGCACTGCAGCGTCTGTAAAGAATGATTTAAAATATTTAAATACTCTTTATGAAACCGCGGTTAGATATTTAAAGCAAATATGCAATAGTTTGTGCATTTCAAATTTTGGCGCCTATTGAAAATGGCCGACTTGGCAGCAGCGTTGCCACGTGCCGCGGGCGCTTTATCGTTTTACGCGAATCAGCTGACAATTCCTGTTTTATTTCACGAATATCTCGACAACGAGACCGACAAAACGATGTACTCCTCGTTGAAATTATTTATCAAAATCTCAAAAAATTTCTCAAGCCTTTGCTATGTCGCCAGTGTATAAGAGCCTAACTCCAATAACTAAAATTTACACGGAGTCGTAATACCTGTTCGCAAATATCCTCAATAAATTTCAGCAAATTCTTACTATTTCGCGATAGCTGAGCAGCCTCCTTCACACATTGACGGCGGCGTTGCAATTATGTTTCTAACCATCTGGTGGCTTTATTAATAGTGCTTTGCTTTACCGGGCTTTTACCTCCTTTCTCGTAATCAGTGACAGATTATAACTGGCTATCAGCCGAGTATTTGAGTTTATAATAGCGTTGTAATATAATGAAAATAGCAATGGTACTATAAAGAAAGCTAAACGAGTAAGGACGTTCTGCTCTCTTCATGAGGGTCGGCCAGCAGCACTACGTTTGAAATATTAAAAAAAATTGCGCAAAAACAAATAATGACTTGTTACAAATAACAATTATCCATAATTAATCATAAGTTGCATTAGTAATTATTTAAGTAAAATGGAATTAAACCTACATTATTTCAGTACATACGAGGGTAATCCTAAAAATACGGTCTTCGGAGCCGTCCGGACGCAGGGAAATTGTTTGTGCGGCTGTTGGCAACACTGATGTGTTTGTTTCCCCGCTGTTCCAAAAAACTCTGCGCCCACCTCGCTGGGACGCTCAGCCTTGGTTTAGCAGCCGTTTGTAATGGAGCTTCCACTTGGCGCTACCGCCAAGGGCGAAGGTCGCGCATTTATCCGGTTTTCGAACGCAATAGACGTTAAACTGATTAAAATTCATCGCCAATTGACGGAAGGGTATGCTGTCGTCATATGGAAGAAGGTGGCATCTACAAAAAAAAGTCGTAAATGCGTTTTTGGTACCGTTGGAATCAGTACAAAATTTCCCATCATTCTGTACGGTAAAACGCATTTTCGATTTCTTTTTCTAGATGCCGCCTTCTTCAATATGATGGCAGTATGGCAAGATGTGCATGGATGTCAAAAACGTCCGCAAGTGGTGTAGGTTTGCAGCGGTTGCATGAGGTTCGACGCTTTTTCAACGACATTGCAGCGAGCTTGGATGACATGGGCATACCAAAACTGCCACAATGTCTACAAAAGTGCATCGGCCGAAATGGCGATTATGTAAAAAAAAGATGAATGTTCAGGCTTAAAAAAAATAATGTCATTTGGGATTACCCTCGTATATTTTTAATTCTTTAATTTAGGCATAAGTAAATAAGTTTTGAGTAATATGGCATTTTTTTTCTATTGACCAAAACCAATTTAACGGGTTATACGCAATTAGACATTTCGAGTCGAAAATCGATTTTTTTTAAATTGTATTTTCGGAATGTACAAATATGTGAGCATATTACCTGAAAATTTTTAATCGATCCCGCGAATATTCTCGGAAATACACACAGATTTGTAAGGACGCTCGGAGGGCGTCTCCGAGCGTCCGACGAACTTCAAACGCGTTTTTCTCAAAACGGTGTTTTCAAACTCGGTGAGCACGATGTTTCAAAAACGGCTCAACCGATCGGTCTGCAATTATAACACAACCTTGTCAGATATATTCTTCATGTATTCATCGAAGGAATAAGATTTCCGATAATTATTTCTATTTTTTTTTTTCAACGATTTAACGGAAAAAAATTGGTCGAAAATCGAAATTGTTTCTTTCAGGAGCCAGGATTTTGTCAAAAAATAAAATTTCGACTATTCCTTCGATCAATACCTGGATTTATCTATCCCCTAAAAGAATCTTTTTGGTTTTTTCATTTTAGATAATCCAAACGGGAAATACTTTGCTCACCGCCGGACACTTTTTTTCCGCGACCTCCAGGAGACTTCCTACAGAAGCAATGTTAATGGATATTTTTTTTAAATAAAAAATGCCAATCTAAAGCTAAAAAAGGCCACTACACTGCCTAATACTTTTCGTTTTGCCTAAATGAAATCCTTTTCCAGAAAAAAAATCGTAAAAAACGACTTTTTTGGCCTTGCGTATAACGCCTTAAGGGGCGTGTGAACGCTGAAAATTTGGGTGATTTTCGGGAACTTTTCTGAAGAAAAGTACTCAATTTCGGTAATATTAACCCTAGAATGGTAACCTGGGGTTAAACACGACCCCAGGCGACTTTAAATCGCGCGCCTTTTCCTCCTCCGTAAAGTTAACGGGCCGGGACCCTATCCATAATTCAATTTCATTCTCGGAGAGTCTCGAGAGCCGCCTGGCCCCGTCAGTTACGTGCGTCTCTCCGAGTAGCAAGTGTCGAAACTGAGGCTGGGGTTGATTTTAACCCCAGGTGACCGTTTTCGTTCTATTTTCGTCAGCAGTCAATTTTTTTTTATTACAACGAAAGGGACTTTTTGGGTGAGTATAGTGTGGTTTTAATATATATAATATATATATATATATCATGTGGTAGGGCTCGCGCTACACTTTTTTTCTATCCAGGAGATGGCCCATGAGAGTCTTCACAGGTATGTTGGACCAAGCGGCGATAAACTCGCTGATTATTTATAACTCGACCAGCCGAAACGAAACATTGAACAGGAGAAATTTTTTGAAAAGTTTGGTCGAGTCTCGCATATTTCCACATCTAAAACGGAGGCTGGCCATAACTACTATGCCACGAAATGTTGTATGGTGCATAGAGCAAGTTTTGCAAGAACCCGCGCTGCCAAGACCAACGTACGAATCTACGAAGCCCGCAAGGTGTGTCCTTTGTCCGAGATCATCGGACATAAAATATAGCACCAAGTGCCAACGATGTAAGGCACCCTTGTGTCAAAAACATAGGCACCTCTTGTGTCAAACTTGTGTGCAACGCGACGTATAAATATTATTCATTAAGATTTTTGTAATTTTCGAACAGTAAAATATATAATTAAAAAAAAAATGAATACACATCTTTTAGAATTACCTTTCCCCTAAAAAATGGAGTTGGTTTCATTCGATTTTCACATAATTTGTCGTTGTTATACCAATTTTTGTACCAAAAATCAATACTCCAACTTGTTCAAAATTTTTAGACTTCGATTCCCGGAATAAATAGACTTTTTCGAAAATCAAGTAAAACCAACCAACCCATCTCAAAACTGTATATTTTGACTTTACAATGGCGTTGGTTTTATTCAATTTCGTTGAAAATCAACGGAGATATTGCAAATTCAATAAAAAAAAGTCATTTTCATCAATTTTTCACGTTTTTTTCCGTTTTACCCCATTTTTAACTAACTTTTTCCACTTTAAGCAAAATTGCTTTAGGCTCACGTGTTTCTGCATTAAAAAACGAAAAAAATGAGCCCAAGTTGAACCCTTTTTGTGAATTTTTACCCGAGATATAACATTTTGAAAATTGGGGTTGTGTATAACCCCAGGTGGCCATAATGGGTCAAAAAAATAAGGTTATCATTCTAGGGTTAAGAATATATTTGGCTATATGTGACCTATATTACATAATTTTTTCATAAAAAAATATTGAGATCCATGCGACTTATGAGCTGCCTTCGGTGGCGCAAAAAAAAAGTTCCTCACTGCTGAAATGATTTCCGGCCGATTGAGTAGCTGGAATCGAAAAAGGAAAAATGTCGTTAAACTGGAAGGTATTTCCTGTACAATGACGTAGGATTTTCGAAAAATATCAAAATCTAACAAAATGGCGTAGTTATGAAAAAAGTCTGTTTTCTTGCCTATAAAACGGTATTTTTTTTAAATGCCAAATCGTCAATTTTCATCCAATCAAAAATATCCTACGTCATTGTAGAGTAAATATATTCAAGAGTACTCAGTTCAAGTTTCAAGTCAATCGGATAATTGCTCTTTGGGTTACAATGTGAGCAAATTTGAAAAATTTTATTTCGAGAAAAACGCGTTTAAGGATTTAACTATCGATTTTTGCAAGATCAAATGATTAAAGATACAGCCTTGAATTTTTTACAGGATATTCTTAAAAGTATAAACTGTCGAAAAAGGGAAAAAAAATCGATTCTTTGAAAGTGTAACACTGGTATAGCCCCTTAACGAACTGCACGTTTGATGGTAAACGCTGTCCGAGGTGATGAATGCTTGAGCCACCGTTGGTACGCAGCGCCGTAACGTGTCAAAGCAATGAATATTTGGTCGCAAACTTGTTTGTCATTTTTCAACACTTGCAGACATATTTTGAGCGGTCATTTCTCGTTGCCCACCCGTTATACACATCGTCATTTTATCGATAGGATCACTAGAATTACGTGGAATTCTGACGTTATGTAGTTTCAAGTGGACGTTTCACCGGCCGCCGCATATTCTCAGAAGAGTCATTTCCCTCTGCCTGGCCTGGCGCGAAGTCTTTATTCATTTTTTCATAAACAAGTTTATCCTAATACTTTTTACGTTTTAAGAAATAGTAGCGGACGCGAGGTCGGTCAAGTGAGGCTTGCCAATGGTCTCCCATGTCAAGCCTAGTTGACGTGGGTCGATAGTTTGATGGGTGACCATTTAGTCGTGCGCCGAATTGTGCACTGGCTACCGAGAGGAAGACAGTTCTACTGAGGTTTCGTTGATGACCCAACTGAAACTTTGCTAAATATACCTTTATATCCAAAGGTTTAACATAGTTTCCCTGTGCCCTCGTGCGAATGTACTATAAGAACGCCTGTGAACATTTCTTGGGAAGGGGGGGGGCTGAGTTTCTCAGGAACTGGAAAAAGTGAACTGACAAGTGTGGATTAGAAGAAAAGCGGACATTTCAAATATTTTTATGACGTGTCAGGAATTGTGAAGGTCGCGCAAAACGAATTTTACCCTGCAATTTTTACTTTGTTAATGCATAGTATTCCAAATGGAGAAATATTTTAAGTGTTTGAAATTTTCGTACTCGATCAAGAAAACTCCTAGCACGTACATGTAGCTCCTTTGTTGGGACTGATATGATGATCGATTCTGCTCAATAAACTTGATAACCGATTGAAATAAATCTTTCGACTTTTAGTTAAATACAAATATTGACAAACACTGTAGGACGTGTAGGACGTGGAAGAATTATTCAATCATTGATACACTGAGCAATGTATCCATTGATTCAGACGTTTGTTTAAAAAAATGCGAGCTTATTGTTTGCGATAATTGACTAATTTGTTATACCCCCGTTATGCATACTTATCAACGTTCATTTGCATAATAAAACAATACGATTACCGTATTTTTTAAATAGGTACCTTAACTGAAGTGATAATATTTATTTCGGAATAAATTCGACTTTTTATCACATTACGAAGGCCGACTATAAAATACATTTCATTCTGTCTCGTACATTGTCCGCTGTAAAACGATAACGCAATACGCACTTTTCATTTTTTTAAAATGAATCCGCGGTAAACGGACGCTGGTGAGGTAAACTGTTTTTAACATTTTCTGCTTTTTATTATACGCCTGCGGCAATTAATTCGCGCATTTACGAGAGCTGGATGTTTTGCTCGCGCGGTTTGATACGCGCGTTTCTGTCTGTCCGTCTGTTGTGACAGATGTCAGCAATGCGCGGTGATCACGAAATATATGCAAGCTCCGCTTACGCCCTCTATATTTAGCAATGAGACTCGAGAGGCAGTGCGCGGTGTTATATATCTGGAGACATGTACGCGATATATATATATACAATTGCGGGATGAAACTCGATATCGGGGTGCGCATTGAATAAATATGCACCTTCCGGTCGATCGTTTTGGGACTCTACAAGCAAACCACCCCGTTTTATGTAACGAAAAAAAAAACTGACAATATAATGAACGTATCCGAAATGAGTTATTTGCAGTCACCAATTTAACGTATACATTGTTCTTTCTGTTGCAGGTACGTAGCAAAATGTTCTCGCACGAAACAAAAAAGAACGGTCGAAACCCCAGAAGACCGGTAAGTTATTAACAATTTAGTTTTGTTTTGTTTTTCAACGATAGTTCTAAATTAAGCTACAAAAATATATATACTGCGTGAGAATTCATTTTCCGAAGCTAAATTAGAAAATAAAGCATTAAAAAACGATGTTATGACCGATGCGCTATCACGATGTTAAACGATATTTCATACGCGTTCTTTGGTCCTGCACGGGTCGGCTACGTTCGTGGATCGCATAATAATATTCGTTAAACAATGGCGAGGAGACGAAGACGGAGACAAAAAATGCGCCACCCTCGTCCAGGCACGTATGCCATGGAAAATTGCGTTGATTATCGATTTATCGAATCCGTCGATTGAACTGAACAATCGTTTTTTTTTCGCATGTTAAAGCTTTTTTGCTGTCATACCGGAGCACACTTTGAAAATAACATAACAGCGTTTTTCGTGATTCAATAAGAGATGAATGGATACAGATTAATTGCGGTCGAAAATCGGTATAATTTTGAATGAAAGAAAGGATTGAGGAAAACAGTCCGTAATCGTGTTGTAACGAGGCGTGATAAACAAATCTGGCGAAGAAATAAAGACATGCGATTAGCAACAATTATGTTTATAAGATATAATAATACAGCGAAGGTTATACGAATTGAAAATATTTCGAAAAATAAAATGAAAATTGTGCGATTATAAAATATGTAATATTATATACATTCGGAACTAAAACTTGTCTTATTTTTTTTCTTCTCAGCTACACCGAGAGATATTGTTTGTTTGAATTAAATAACATTTTGTTCGAATCTCGGCCTTCTGGACTTTCGATTGATATTCCATGAAAGTTATAAATGCTTCAATTGGATTTCAATTAATCCCAATTGATCTTGAAAGAACCATATATTGGACTTTGATTTTAAAAAAATATTTCAATTACACTTTGTTATTTTCCGTGATGAAATAATATATTCAACTGAAACAAATATCGAAAAAAGACTGCTTCTATTAGAAAAATGTATGTTTAAGACTAATAGGTTTGTATTAAAGTCTGATATTCTTATTGGTTGCTTGAAAAAGTATTTTTGCTTTTGGCTTTGGCTCTTAAAATCTTGGATTTTGTCACCATAAAATTACAAATACCTATTGTCAATTAAATATTAAAAACTGTAAATCGATGTCTGTAAAAGAATGATAAATATTTAATTCTAAAATATATCCGTAATACGGTCACCATTCAACATATTTACACTAAAAATGTGACGCACCACAAACTCTTGTTACACTCACTAAACATTTATATGAATCTAATATATAATGCATCGATACTGCAACATTTATTTATCTTCAACGAGTTATCTCTTCACTGACAATCAATTAATAGATCATTTGAAATGAGAGGTACGCTTCAAATAAAATCGCAATCTACAATAATTATTTTTTAATAGTGAATAAAAATATAGATAGTTGAAACAAAAATACCTTAAATGTACCGCATTTAAAGTTGATTCAAACAAACCATTTCTCTCGCTGTAGTGTTGCTTCCGTCGACTATATTCGTCGAAGTGAAACATCCTCAGTCCACGATTTCCTTCAGGAATGATTTTTCGTTCGATCCGCTTCTGTAGACACTCAGTGACAAGTCAATCCAAGTTTCGTAATTTGAGTTCGTAGACGGAAGGAGAGAGTCGAGTAATTCGCCGTTGCGAGAGAGACGGGGAATGATTACACGTGGAAAAGGGTGCTGGAGAAGAAGAGGGTGTAGGTACTCTCGCTCGCGCTCGCACCATCGCTCTGGCAATCGCGGTTAATTAACGAGCTGACGGTAACGAGGCTGCCGAATGCTATACTCCATACCCGTCGGTTGTCGCGTCGACCCGTCGACTCCGATTATTCCGAGTGTACCTCTCCGCTTACAGTTCACTGGCCACGTTCGTTTGTCATCGTTCCTCCCTTCGTCGCGCCGTATCGTCTCTTATAAAAAATTTCCTCTCGCTCTACCCAGCTTTCGCATGTGCAAATCCTCCCTTCCCCCCACCAGACCCATCTAGTGCCCTTTTTATCTCACCAAGAATTGCCGTAAAAGTGCACGGTATGCGTATCACGTATATACAGTGGATTCCCCATTATTTCTGCTCCCTAAGCTGCGAAAACGACGAATCCGAGTCTCCGCTGATTTAATTAAAAATCGTGGAATAAAAAGCGGAAGAATTGATGTACGCGATAGGCATTCGAGCTTTTAACGATCGTTCGAAAACTATTGTTCGAAAATTAGTTTCACCGCACGAGCCAAACGTGGAAAAATCAATATATTTGGAATTGCTAAAATTTTAATTGTAATTAACACACATTGCTTAACTTTTCCCAAATATTCATTGACGCACATAACATTTTATATCAGTGTGTGACAATTATCAAGAGACGCGGCAGCGTCTCGACGCCAAGTAATAAAAAAAAACCGATTTGACGCCACTGGTCGATCCACCGATCTCGACGTCATTGACGGACTGACGACACGCCGCGACTCTTTATACAGTAAGATGGGCTTTAGCAGACGACGCTTTAACTTGAATTGGAAATTACGCAAAAACACGGGGTTGAATAAAAAATCTAATGGCATTTTACCAATGAAATGTCATTTTTTCCTATCGATTTTGTTTGGGTAATTTTTCGATTCGTCTACTCAGTCTTGAGATCTCATAATATTCGGCCAAATTTTCGGGCGATTTTTTACACGAAAATTCTTCCACACTTGTCGTTTGAGATTCGTTCGAGATTCATTCGAGATTACACTTAATAGCATCACGCCAAAAAAAGTAACGTGTAAAGGGCAGCGTTTATCGGCTCTCGCCCCAGCTGACGCGTCGTCTGCTCGTGGATACGAGTTTTGCCGCGGTCATAATTTTTTTTACACTAAGGTAGTACTAGCGGATTGACTAGTCGACAGAAAATCTATAAATTATTGAATCTGAAAAAAGCAAAATATAATGTATTTGGGTATAGTAATAAACATGATACAGAAAATAATTATTTGAGAAGTGCATGTAATAACTAGGGCTTGCATATTGTTCCGAACTACTCGACTATTCGAATATCCGTGATATCCGAATACGTGAAATCTGATACTTCAAATTCGGACGGTTCGAGCATCCGGGTAGTTCGAGTATTCGGACAGTTCGGGCATCCGGGTAGTTCGAGTATTCGCACAGTTTGGGCATCCGGGTAGTTCGAGTATTCGGACAGTTCGGGAATCCGGGTAGTTCGAGAATTCGGATAGCTCAGATACAGGGTTGCGAAATTTGTAATGAAAAAGTAATGCATTATTCATTACTTTTTTAAAAAGTAATGAATGCAATGTAATATGTAATACAAAATGCAATGTAATATGTAATGACAAAAAAATTCATTACACATTACCTTGTAATGGGCAATGGACATTTTTTACATTACATAGTTCAATGTAATGAGTAATGGATTTTTTTTACAATACAAAATATAATGTAATGAGTAATGGAATTTGTTTAAATTACAAAATCCAATGTAATGAATAAGGGAAATTGTTTACATTAAAAAGTGTAATGTGATGAATGGATGGATGGATGGATGGATGGATGGATGGATGGATGGATGGATGGATGGATGGATGGATGGATGGATGGATGGATGGATGGATGGATGGATGGATGGGTGGATGGGTGGATGGGTGGATGGGTGGATGGGTGGATGGATGGATGGGTGGATGGATGGATGGATGGATGGATGGATGGATGGATGGATGGATGGATGGATGGATGGATGGATGGATGGATGGATGGATGGATGGATGGATGGATGGATGGATGGATGGATGGGTGGATGGGTGGATGGGTGGATGGATGGATGGATGGATGGATGGATGGATAGATGGATGGATAGATGATGTATGTATGGATGGATGGATGAATGGATAGATAGGATGGATAGATGAATAGATGGATGGATGGATGGATAGATGGGTGGATGGATAGATAGATAGATGAATGGATGGATCGATGGATCGATGGATAGATGGATAGATGAATGGATGGAGCGATAGATGGATGGATGGATAGATGGATGTATGGATGGATAAATGATATATGTATAGATGGCTGGATGAATAGATAGATAGGAATGAAAATTTTTCATCGATGTGTTTGTTACCTACAAATGATTCTGCATCCATCTATCCATCCATCCATCCGTCCATTTATCCATCCATCCATTCATCTATATAGTACATCCATCCACCCATCCATCTATAAATACATCATCTATCCATCCATCTATACATACATCATCTAGCCATCCATCCATCCATCCATCTATTCATCCATCCATCTATATATTCATCTACCCATCCTATCTATCTATTCATCCAGCCATCTATACATATAGCATCTATCCATCCATACATCCATCTATCCATCCATCTATCTATCGCTCCATCCATTCATCTATCCATCGATCCATCGATCCATCCATTCATCTATCTATCTATTCATTCATCCATCTATCCATCCATCCATCCATCTATCTATCTATGCATCTATCCATCTATCTATCCATCCATCCATCTATCCATCCATCTATTCATCCTTCCATCCATCTATTCGTCTATCCATCCTATCTATCCATTCATCCATCCATCTATACATACATCATCTATCCATCCATCTATCCATCCATCCATCTATCCATCCATCCATCTATCCATCCTATCTATCTATTCATCCATCCATCTATACATCCATCCATCTATCCATCCATTCATCCATTCATCTATCTTTCTATCCATTGATCCATCTATCCATCCATCCAGCCATATATCTATCAATGCATCTATCCATCTATCCATTCATCTATCCATCCATCCATCCATCCTTACATCTATCCACCCATCCATCCACATATACATACATCATCCATCCATCTATTCATCGCTCTATCAATCCATCCATCTATCCATCGATCCATCTGTCTATCCATCCATCCATCCACCTATATATAAATCATCTATCCATCGATACATCCGTCTATCCATCCATCCATCCACCTATATATACATAATCTATCCATCCATCCATCCACCTATATATACATCATCTATCCATCGATACATCCATGTATCCATCGATCCATCTGTCTATCCATCCATCCATCCACCTATATATACATCATCTATCCATCCATCCATCCACCTATATATACATCATCTATCCATCCATCCATCCATCCATCCATCCTCTCTCTCTCTCTCTCTCTCTCTCCCTCTCTCTCTCTCTCTCTACCTATCTACCTCTCTACCTGTCAACGCGAAAAAGTAATGTAAAAATTCCATTACTCATTACATTGGATTTTGTAATGTAAAAAAATTCCATTATCCATTACACTGTAATGGGTAATAAACACTCGAACTACCCGAATACTTGAACTATCCGAACAGTCTGGTCAGTTCGAATAAATGGGTATCCGAGTACTCGGACTATTCGAATTGTTCGAGTAGTTCGGATGTTATTAGTATTCGAGTACTCGAACTATTCGAATAATCCGGCTGGACGGGTTTGAAGTATCGAGTTCGTCAAGACCGGATAGTTCGGGTAGTCCGAACAGGCGAAAAAGTGGTAGCTCTAGTAATAACTGTATGTATTATAGTTTGGTAAGTGAAGTAAAATCGCAATCAGATTTGACTTGAGTTGTCACAGGCCGCCATTTCATAATTCTGGCAATATCCGTGGCAACGCTGTATTCAGGTGCTTTCGATACATGTCAAGCATGTGTTTGTTTACCGTATGTGTAATCGTGTGTTGTAGTGTATGTGTAATGCGGTAAGCGAACGCAAAAATGAGTCGATTGAATCGATGATATCTGCTCGAAATGTCCCGTAACCTATATTTATTATGGAGCATACGTGACCGCGACAATTTTCGTGTTATTCGTCGCTTTTCGCATAGCTGTGATCTGACCGGCAAATATTATTATTTCCGTTCCAAAGTTCGATCCGCACGGATTCCCTATATGGTGTGGGTTAAATGCGTTGATTTCGTGAATTAATTTCTATTGTATTTAGCCGGTAAGGCCTGCAGAGTTTTCGCGGATGTCATTTTTTATGTTTCTACTACAGCATAAAAAAAAATCAACTTTTTTTCTAATGAGGAGGTTCGCGCACGTACTACCTTAAATAACTCTAGGTAACGACTATAAAAACACGGGATCGTCGAATGTTCAAAGAAAATATTCATGATTTAGCCTAGAAAAATGTGACTAGCAGAAGAATTTTCGTAGCCGTGACGTTTCAGAGAAAATGTAAAAATATATAAATCTACTAAATGTGCACGATTTTTTTCATTCTACGTTATTATTAGTATAATAATTGATTGTGGCTTATTTAATTTATACATTAAATAACTCTAGCTAACGACTATAAAAACACGGGATCGCCGAATGTTCAAAGAAAATATTCATGATTTAACCTAGAAAAATGTGACTAGCAGAAGAATTTTCGTAGCCTTTATCTACAACTTCAAAAATATGTTTCTATTACTTCAAAAATATGCAACCATCACTTGCTGAAGAAGGGGATTATGCGTAATGTGGCATATGAGCCTTTCAATAGTTCTTCGATGCAATACTAGTACGAATATTACTTGTCAAAAGAAGGCTTCATGCGTAGTGTGGCGCATGAGTCTTTCGACAGTTTTTCATTAGCAGTGTGCATGTCGCTTGTCAAAAAAAGGGATTATGCATGCTGTTCTGTATCCATGCGCAGTATGGCGTATGAGTCTTTCAACATCTTCGCCAGCAGCGGTGTAAATGCTACTTGTCGAAGGAGGGTTTCATGCATAGTGTGGCGCATGATTCTTTCGACAGATATTTTTAATAGTAGTGTGAATGTCGCTTGTCGAAGAAAGGCATTATGCATACTGTGGCATATAAACTTTGTAACAGTTCATCGATGCAGTATCAGTGAGTTTTCGACAGCAGCGGTGTAAATGCTACTTGTCGAAGGAGGGTTTCATGCATAGTGTGGCGCATGACTCTTTCGACAGATATTTTTAATAGTAGTGTGAATGTCGCTCGCCGAAGAAAGGCATTATGCATACTGTGGCATATAAACTTTGTAACAGTTCTTCGATGCAGTACCAGTGAGAATGTCACTGGTTGAAGGAGGGTTCCATGCGTAATGTGGCGCATGAGTCTTTCGACATCTTTGATAGCAGTAGTGTGAATGCCACTGTCAAGGAAGGGTTTCATGCGTAGTGTGGCGTATCAGTCTTTCGGCACTGTACCTGTCGGAATGGAACTCGTCAAAAAAGGGATTCATACACAGTTTGGTGTATAAGCTTTTTAATAGTTTGTTTGACGCAGTAGCAGTGTGAATGTTACTTGTCAAAGACGGGATTTGTGTGTAATTTGTGCCGTATGTGTCTTCTGTGTAGCAGTTTCGACAGTTCTTCGACACATTAGCGGTGTGAATGTTACTTGACAAAGAAGGGATTTGGGGAATAACACCCGGTAGTGACTGTTATCATTAAGGAACTGAAAAGAATAATCGACAAATAGAATTTTCCAATGTTGAACACAAGGCCAGTGTTATTAGTAGAGAAAGTCGAATATATTTGTTGTCAGCGGAAAAATTTGAGGAAGGATTTGCGGGCCTGATGCTGATCGTTCAGGACATTGGATAAGTAACTGGTCCATCGCTTTTCAAACATTTTTCATACGGCACCAGTAATCACACAAAAAATTTATATCCGTGATCATGCGCTCTATTATTTCTGTGCCAAGAGTTCATGTAAGATGGTGTGTACGCAGCTTTTCTGTGATGGTAGATTTTCAACACAGTAGTGTTAATGTACTTGTTAGAGAAAGGACTCTGAGATAGTATGCGGTATTGACTGTGTGCATCGACAAAAATGAAAAAAATAACCTACACATGGAATTTTTAAATGTTAAACACCACGATAGTTGCTGTTAAAAATAAATACTTCAAACAATTTCTTAAAATTGTTTCCGTTTCAAAAAGATGTGAATAGCCCCTAAAAAACTTTAAAAAGTAAAAAAGGACGCCATGTAATAAAAAGTTCCCTTGTTTTGCTTGTTATAAAATTCTAATTAAACTCGAAATATTTTTTATTCTATTTCAAATAATGGTTTTATTTAGAATATTACTTTTTCATTTTAAACGTACAAAATAAGTGAAATATTTTTTTATGAAGTAGCCAAGTACGTTTACTAGACACGTGCACAAGATTATCAAATCCTAAGAACAATATTTTCTTAACATTTTATTTTTAAAACCAGGACCGACACTGGTAGATGGGCGATCGGGGTTCGGCTCTGGCGGTGCTCCGAGTTAAGCAGTATTGTGCGCGGCCAATATTCGGAGCGGTGACCGCTTAGCTGTGCATCGGCTGGCGCATCAACCAGCGAGCGGGAAGCCAATACTTCTGATACCTTAATGTAGATGTTTGAGTTAAAGTCTCTGCACCAAAAATCAGAAGCATATAGGGCCGTCTATACCGGTACGGATTTTCCACAGTTTTCCGGTACCCTCGGCAAATGCGGTATAGTGTACCTCAAGACGGCTGTCGACGCAACGGAATTTAGTTTAGATTAGCGAACTGCGGGTAGGGAGTAATAGGAAAGGGTTCAATTGGAAAGGGGTTACACGTAAAAACCCGCAAGGGTATACGTTGGAACATTGGAAATGAAAACATTTGAATACCATTTAACTATCATAAAAACGGAATTATAATTATATATAAGTACAACGTATGCATCACACAAGTACACTGGAAATGCTGCGCAACGACTTGGCGTGCATGGTTAAGAATAAAAGTTCGGGAAGATACAAAATTTCCTTACAGAACCTTTTCTACTGCTTGCTTAAATAACTTGTGCAACAATTTATTTACATAGATTATTTCCAATTGTAACGGCGCATTAGTGACCGTATCAAGTATATTAAGATTATTAGGAATGAGATGTTCGACTGTACTTTGACAGACTATCGAAAATGGAGCGATAGGTGTCGAGGGTACTATCGATATTATTTTTCCACCAACAAGAGGGGCGCATCGTAATCTAAATATATTTGAATACCATTACATCAAAATGTATACGATGCAATAGATTTCATAAGATGTATGGTGGTTCTGCAATATTGTAAAAAATGTACCATCTTACTGTATAGAGTCGCGGCGTGTCGTCAGTCCGTCAGTGGCGTCGAGGTCGGTGGGTCAACCAGTGGCGTCAATTTTGAGATTTCGAGAACGGTGTAGTCTAGGAGTAGAATCACTAAATCGATTTATACTTTCCGGAATCAGTAACTTGGTTTGCACTTATATAATGAATTACATTTATTTATGTCTTTTTTAGCCTAATAGTTAAATTATTGAGAAAACGATATCCTTCGCCGAGCTTTTATTCTTAACCATGCAGGCCAAGTCGTTGCGCAGCATTTCCAGTGTACTTGTGGGATGCAGACGTTGTACTTATATATAATTATAATTCCGTTTTTTATTATGATAGTTAAATGGTATTCAAATGTTTTCATTTCCAATGTTCCAACGTATACCCTTGCGGGTTTTTATGTGTAACCCCTTTCCAATTGGACCCTTTCCTATTACTCCCTACCCGCACTTCGCTAATTATAAACTAAATTCCGTTGCGTCCACAGCCGTCTTGAGGTACACTATACCGCATTTGCCGAGGGTACCGGAAAACTGTGGAAAATCCGTACCGGTATAGACGGCCCTATATGCTTCTGATTTTTGGTGCAGAGACTTTAACTCAAACATCTACATTAAGGTATCAGAAGTATTGGCTTCCCGCTCGCTGGTTGATGCGCCAGCCGATGCACAGCTAAGCGGTCACCGCTCCGAATATTGGCCGCGCACAATACTGCTTAACTCGGAGCACCGCCAGGACCGAACCCCGATCGCCCATTTACCAGTGTCGGTCCTGGTTTTAAAAATAAAATGTTAAGAAAATATTGTTCTTAGGATTTTATAATCTTGTGCACGTAGCTAGTAAATGTACTTGGCTTTTTCATAAAAAAATATTTCACTTCTTTTGTACGTTTAAAATGAAAAAGTAATATTCTAAATAAAACCATTATTTGAAATAGGATAAAAAAAATTTCGAGTTTAATTAGAATTTTATAAATAGTAAAACACCTAATAATTTTCAAGGGAACTTTTTATTACTTGGCGTCCATTTTTACTTTTTAAAGTTTTTTAGGGATATACTCTACGGCTAGAATATGATCGCCCTTCTTCGATGCACGTTTATTTGTTTTGGAACCATGAAATTTGAGGATAGCACGTTATCCGGGCGCCAAGATTTGACCGTTCATTCTTGACATTTGAACCAAAATAATGAGAATTTCAAGAATGAGCGCTTTTAGCGGTCATTGGAAATACGGCAAAATTCAACGGTTGTTGTTGGCTCATAGGTACAATATCTTTATTTAATCGCAAATAAAGGAAATTCACCGGGCGAGCTTCAATAAGTATTTCTTTGTTTGGCTTTGTTTGGCTTTGTTTAGTGGTATCATATAAGTACCACTAAACGTAGGATTTCCAACATAAATTCCGAGATTATAATACTTTATTTATTCATATTCTCCGTTTATTCACAACAATAAGAATTGTTCCTTATAATTACTACACTTATTACTAAACGATATATTGTACATAAACTTAGAGCCTTACAAGTCCGAAGAGGGATGAACCGTATACTTTTAATCCCTCTTCGGACCCCTAGCGATTAAAAGTATTACTTTACTCTCTGTTTAGTCGTAGTTATAAGCGAGAAAAACATGGTAGTGGTATTTAACATACATTTTTGGCATTTCTGAAACACTTTGAAATTTACAAATTCGAAAAAAGATTGTCATTTTCGATAACTATCGCAAAACTCTAATTTGAACGCAAAATAAGCGAAATATCAACTTTTACCACTCTTCATATTTTGTTTATTTTGACTCGATAACCCCAAATTCACCTTCAAATCTTGGCGCCCCGGATATCGTACTCTTGCCTGAAATCCAATACGCGCATTGTGACGAAACGCTCTGCGATCGAACAGCCGTAGTGCGCAAAAGCTTCGCCAGGGGGTGCCGTGGGGTGCCGTGTCACTCTCGCAACCGGAGCATCGCGCTGCGCAGTTTATATGAGGCTTCCCATAGTGTACTCGAGTATTACGTTTTCCAGGATATCTCTCAGCAAGTAGGAATAACGTAGCGTCAGGATTGACGCAAAAGTGAAAAAGATGAGATTGTAAAAAGTGGCGAGGGCGTACAAAGGAGAATAGGCAATCAAATAAAAAGATGCGTTGGAGAGAAATCTCGAAAATCTTAACATCGGTATCGAATTGATTGTCCAAGTGGAAGAATTTGTTTTGGACCAGCGGCTTTTTTTGTACAAATATTTGACATTTGAGCGAATCGTATTATTTATAGAAGTGTCACGAAAATTTAGTACCTACATTTCGCTCCTCTACTTGCCTGATCGTCTATCGAGGTTTGCGAGAAGGAGCTGCTATAGCGCGAGCAGGCAGAGTTCTCTCCCTCGTACGGACACGAGAGGGCAAAAAGCAGTGAAAGGCGGTTCGTGCGTGCGCGCCTCTCGACGGAGTTGGAAAAGTAGAGACGGCTCGTCGGCGTTATCGATCCCTCAGCTTCGAGGCCCTCGAGAGCGCTAACCCTCGGCTTGGCTCACACTGCGGTTACTGTCCCTTCGTCGGCGTCACCGCGGCGTCCTCGACCACGACGCTCATTCGACTTTGTTATATTGTCTTCCGCTGAATAGACTTTCCCATTCGTTTGCACTCCGCCTCAATATTTTCCCCTTCCTACCTTCTCTCCTTCCGCGATCGACGATTTCATTCGGTTCGCACGACGGGGAGCCCAAGAGCAAACTTTCACAGCTAGACGAACGGTGCCAAATCACCCGAGGGAGACTAAGAAATATAATTGCGGAAAATTATTCTCAGCGGGACAATAACTTACTGCGGGAATTGTCGGCGATATCGATTGACGAATTTCACAACGTTACGATTGCGTCGTTCAGGCAGAAAGTATCGACATTAAGGCGGGAGCCTGGATTAGAAGGTTCGAAAAAGGGTTTTTTTGGGAATTGTTTTAGAAGGGAAAAAAACAAGTGAAGCCAGTAAACATTGAGGTATCTTTTCATGTATATTTGAACTGTATAAAAAATGTTTCAACATGATACCATAAATGACTGCAGATTTATCAGCCTATTTCGTGTGTGTCTTGTCGCTGCAGTCCGCAATCGGCGGGAAAGATGCAGCTCGTAATTCTTGACCAAAACAAAAAAATCAATAAAATCTTCAATTGCCATATATTTTTCTTCTGGGTGAATTAAGTAAAAGCTGAAAAAATCGTTGAATTACAACTTTTCTCAGGTTTGAAAAAAAATTGTGTTTGAAAAAAACACTTTAACGTGCTATAACAATTATTAAAGAAGACTTTTTCAACGACTTTTTAAATTCACTTAGAAGAGATTTTCATGCTGAAGAAAATAAACTTTAGTTTGATTCCATAGGTCGTTTAGTTTGTTTGCTATCACGCCCGCCGATTTGGAATAATCGTGAAAAGAAAAAACTGGATAAAACGCGCTTCAAAGTTTTCAATAGAAGGAAATACCTATAAATATCAAATATGCTTCATGCATCAAATATGCTTTCATAAAATCGCTTCTCTGCTTTTGGCCTTGTATCTTCGAACATATTTATAATTGGCCTCTGTAACTTTGTAAATATATTCTTGGATAGTTTATCTATCGATTCAAGCAATTAAAACGAAACGATTTTTTGGACCTTCTAACTCAGGGTCCGGCTTTAATGCAACGAAAAGAATAAAATAATTTCGAGGAGCTTCAAAGCGACCGCTGAATACACTTCGTTGCTATGTTGTCTACCCAACCGGCTTTTCATTCCGTTTTCCTCTTCCTCGCTCTTTGTCTGTCTTTTTTCTTTCTCTTTCGTTTCAATCTTCTTTCTATTTTTCCCCCATCAATTTACGATCAAGTCCGCACCGCTTTATCCTTGAAATAAACTTTTGCTAGTTCGCGATTGTAGCGTGGCCGGACTTTGAATGAAAAACCTTCAGCAGTTGCTCCCCTTTTAATAATCTCGTATGATAATCGTCTGCGACACCTCTCGATTAATATTGCCATTTCTTTTTGAAAAAAGTAAGCGCTACGTTCATCCTGCATGATCGAATAAATAGTTTCCGACTGCTTTTGAACAAAGTGAGATTGATGGTAACATGCTGGACGGCAAGAATGTCTATTTAGTATGAAAAGTTGTAGTGGCGAGGAATGTACATATCAGTGATTCGTGAAATGATCTGCTTTTCCATAAGAAAAATCCACATTGCTATTTCCAAGCACATCATTTCCACGCAAAATCATGTTACGGGATAAGTAATTTGTGTGAATCAAGCAAATTCTGTAGATACGATGGATTTTTTATTGGAACAACTGTAGTTTTATTCATCTTTACCAAAATATTGTTTGGTCGTGAAACAAAATATTTACAAGAGGGGGAAGTTGTGAATATTTACAAGACATTTACAAGTTAGTGGGAATAAACGTTACGCTGAGTGTTGATTCCGAAAAACGTCATTTATTCGAGTCAAATGAATGTTTTTGTAGAGCATCTGTTAATCAACAAACTGATTTATAAGATTCGAATAAATGTTCAGCAGGCGGAACAAGAGTTGCGTTTTATTCTGAGCGGAAATATCATGTTTTAAAGTGGCCTTATGTATAACCTCAAAACTTAACCTTCGTAATTTGATAGTCTGAAAAGCATCTACTGGTTCTATCTACTAGGCGATTCTACGTGTTCTATCTATTCAAGGCGCATGCATGTTTCAGTGGGCAGAAATATCGTGGTATTTATTGACCATGTTATCAATAACCCTAGAATCTATCTTTCGCAATTTTTCAAACATTTATCGAGTTACTGATTGATATTTTTAATCGTAATTTCAAATGCGATGGTGATTAAACTTATGATGACGAGGTTTGAAATTATGTGTACTAAAACGCGAAGCAAAAATATTTGTTAAAGAAATAAATAAGGTTATCATGCAGAAAATACTGTTATACAACCTGTATAAATGTATTTGTTTACGATAAATATACAACGTTATTGCTGTGCTTGAAAAAAGTCTATTGAACTTCAGTACAAAATTGAGTAAAAAAGCATCATCAAATAAAAAGCTAATAAACCGATATTGAAAAAAAAAATGACTCGGTGAGTCTAAAAAAAATTTGCACCATTGACGTTTTTGTAATGGAAGAAATAACTTCCGAAGGCTGTTGCTGCTTTCTTGAAAATGAGTTTACTCATTTGTCGGCTTATCACTCGAGTGGTGTACCTTTCCCACAGACATTTCTTTATGTACGCAACAATGGCCTAAAGAGGTTGTATCCAGTTGTTGTTATTACTGGGAAGCGACGTGTGACATCAAAACGGGATCATATGCTGCATATTTCACAAGCTCACGTTAGCCCCAAGACGTCGAAGTTGAGGAGGTTGGAGCGTTAGCCATAATCCAAGGTTAAATTTAATTTAAAAAAAAATACATGTTATTGTTTAGACTACACTGAGTCTTTACGAATTTTTTGAACTTTCTTCACCACCAAACACCAGAGATAAAAAATAGTTTAATGTATGTAATTTAACGTGCGGTTAGATGGGCAAGACTTTCACACTAAAGGTTATGTAATTTTTTTTTATTTAGTACCAAGATAAACGTTTTCTAACAACGGATTAACGCAAACTGAACCTTTGTAAACATTTAGAAAAAAATATCCTCATCTTGCCGATCGTAAACCATGGGCCAATAATCTCGTGACGTAAATATGAATAGGCATAATTACAAATTACTCAAAAGTTCATTGTGAATTGTATAAAACATTCGTTGTCGTAGTTTTTTCATAATGATCATCGTTAATGTTATACTTTTTCAAGTTGGTAGTAACACAAAAGTTTTTCTAGTTTGCGTAATAAAAATATTAAAATGCATAATTTTGCCCTTGAATTATATATTTGAAAAATTAGTATATACAGAATAAATCTGTACCTCGTATGCGTTTTTTCGAGGTTCATTGAAAAAAAAATGAATAAACGGTCATTTGAGTCAACTGAATCGCTCCAGCCTCCTTAAAGTAGTACGAGCGCGCAATCTTGATTTCTATAGATTTTGTTCAAATTTTAACCAGACATTGCTCATATCATTATGCATGTTTGAGTGAAATTTCAGAACAGTCGACCATTTAGATTGGGAGATAATGCGTTTTAAAATTGCAACATCTAACACTGCAGGGTCGGCATTGAAATTTAGACGAAATAATTTTCCGTAAATAATATTTGTCCCTTATAATAAGAAGACATATTTCAACACCGCAGAACAGTATTGTTCCATATTTCGAGAAAAAAATAATAATCGTGTTGCTAAAGTTAAAAATTTTGTCATAAAAAAATGTTTGCATTATAAATGTTAATATTTTATATTCTTTATGTTATCTTCATTAACAAATAAAAGTGTTGGTTTATTCATGACTAATAAAAAACTTTGTTCAATTAAAAATTACTTCCAAATCAAAATTTGTGTTGGAGTATTATTTTAAATATGCCACGCAAACTCACGTCATTGGATACCTGGAACGATGCGGTGTTGCTATATGTCTTCTTATTATAGGAGACAGATATTTTTTACGGAAAATTATTCTGTCTAAATTTCAATGCAGACCCTGCAGTGTTAAAAGTTGGAATTTTCAAAACCCATTATCTCCCAATCTAAATAGTCAACTGTTCTGAAATTGCACTCAATCATGCATAATGATATGAACAATGTCTGGTTAAAATTTTAACAAAATCTATAGACATAGATCTATAGACTATACACGGCCTCGCGAGCATCTCGGGAGGCTCGAATCCCATTTCGCGCTAAATTGCACTTGAAACTTTCAAGACCTCGACTTTGACGGATTATTTATCACGTATATGCATTCGATACTCCTCGAGCTTCTTCCGGTCTCAAGGAAACTCGGAAATTGCGACGAAATGCAAATTGCATTTTTATGCGCAGTGTAATGTTTTCCGATAAAAATAGATGTCCTCATCGAACGAACGAAATATTATTCTTCACTCCACATATCGAAAAATATGTCTTTACTGTTGCAAATTTATTTATAAATTCTACACGTTTATTTTATTTTTCCGTTCTTTATGTGTACAGGCGATAATAACCTTCGTCTTTCAAGGCGGGTACCTGAAATAGACGAACCAAAAAAGCATTATTTCCGGATTTTTTTAAGGAAAAAAACAAACGAGCCGAGTGAACATTGAGGTATATTTTCATGTATTCGACTTTGCAAATTTATGTAGCTCAACTTGGAAAGTGAGTGGAAGTTTTTTCAAGTCGTTGTTAATCAGTTTTTTATGCCTCGCGTAAGCAAGTTACGGTGGTACCTTGCTTACGCGAAGCGCTTCGCTTGTAGCCACCTGGCGGATTATTGGCGAAATGCATTCAGGTAATGTCTTCCCGGCCAGAACATTAACATTTCAGTCTGGCCAGGGCTGGACACAAAGTAGGGAATACTCGGTTATATTTCTGCACGGGGTGAATGGCACAGTAATCGTCACATGCGTTCAAACTGCTTTAACTAATTCCGCAAAGGTCCGTACATCTTCGTTGACTTGAGTGTGTCTGCAATAGGACTGCAAAATAATTTTCGGTTACTCAGTCACAAAGTTTTTGCTTTTAATTAAATCATTTAACTAACTTAAACAAAAGTTCGAGACATAAATTTCTTTTACATACAACTTTTTAAATTTTGAAACATAACTAATTATGGTCATTACGCCAGAATAATCATATTTATTTATTTCCCATGATTATAAACAAATATTTTATCATAAAATGGTGTTAAATATTTTTTCGATGGAGTGGTGTTCAGACGTACACAGTTATCGACATCGTCACAGCCAGAGTAATAGCGGACTCAATGTTTCTTTTCTGATTTTCTATATATTAATATTTAATTCATCAGATTGTTTTTGCCGACATTGTCCTAGTTATCGACAACCGTGGCGATTGATCGACAGAGTGTTTACATTGCTGAACCGGTAATCGTCATATATGAAAACTCGCTGAAATTGACGTCAAACTATAATTTTTCGTGCTGAACGCAAAACCAAGATTCTTATTTATAACTTCAAGATAAGATTATCTCACGCAAGTCCCCAGCCATTCTCAAATCACCCGAGATGTAACACGATTGACTTTTAATACTTCGACTGCGCACTCCCGCCACGAACCTTTGACTGCATGTGGAGTCGATCGGACCCCAGCCATTTTTCAGATTGTTGAATTTCCGTTTTTTCCCCTTTTTTTTTATCATTCGTTCAAAGTGGGAGATGCGTTGAAAAATCCGTACTTGCACGAAGAAGAAAATGGGGTCAAAACGAAGCAGTATGCAGCCGAAGGGTTAACTTCGAAATGAAGAATTCAGCCGAAATCGCAGATAGACGCCATAGCTGAATGTGTTTGATTTGATTATCATTGAATGCGTACCTATACTTACAAATGTGGTCATGTAATATAACATAGTAAATACCTGCTGGATACTAATATATCACAGACCTACACGAACGACTTCTTCTTATCGTGAAATACTTATTTAATTTGTAAACATGACGGCACTGGGCCGACCAAGCTAAGTGTTTGCACCGTTTAAAAAAATTAATTCTAGGCCTAAATGACATTTGTTTAATCGATTTTTATATGAAATATTGATCGATCGTCTTGAAACTCGGCGTGTGAGCTTATTTTTAGTTTCTTGACAAATTCTGAAAAACGGTAGCGGTCCCATTAGAAAAAAAGTGGAAGTAAACTCTAAGTCTCCGAAGCGCCTCCACCTGGATGAACCTCGTAGCCACCACTCGATGACCCCCGTTGAACTATGCAACTATTATAGAAAAAGTTTTTTTCTGAGTCTGATAGGTTAGAAAATATTACTAATGCTAACAGTTGTTGCCTCACCCGTACATTTACCTTCTTACAAATTCGCGCTTGAGATTTGACATCAACGGTTGAGTTTTCTTACTTTAGAAAAATGCGACGCAGATGAAAAAACAAATGGAAATGTGTAGGTCCATGTATATGCGGCTGTTGAAAAAATGACTTATAACAGTGTTTATGATGTACACATGGATATGTATGAGAAGCAAGATACGAAAGATCAGACGAGAATAGCAAACCACCGGATGAGCTCGTAGCCGAATTGGTTCCGGGGTGGACTCGGAGCCCGCGGAAATGAAAGTTTCCCCCTGGCGAAGCTAAACTTTCGTAACGAACGCGTCGTCGTTGACGTGTTTACTCGGTGGATTTGCCTAGAAAGAGAGAGAGAGAGAGAGAGAGAGAGAGAGAGAGAGAGAGAGAGAGAGAGAGAGAGAGAGAGAGAGAGAGAGACAGAAAGAACGGGGGATTTTCTAGAGCGTATAGGGAGGATGAAACCGCGATGGGAAACGGGAGACCATGGGACGTCTACATAGCAAATAGTCGACGTCTCGTTGGGGGTTTCCGACATTTTCCACAGAGAGGCCGGAATCCCGGCGAGTTTTGCCAACCGTCCGACCGGATAAAACGCCTTAGCAACGAAGTTAAGGGATGTTCGGTGAATAAGAGACGGAAGGAGTACCAGCTTACGAATATTACAGGTTTAAACGTCGAATGCAAAAGTTCCTTGAAAAATCCTTGCGTACGTATTAATTCTCTTGCCTGCGTATTGCCAATTAATCCAACCATTAGGAATCATCTGTTTGGTTTGTTTTACAGTGTAGCAGAATATAATTGTTAACAGAATAACACTAATTTTTCAGAATTGCATGACTTTTTTCCACAATAGACCCTCCTCGGATCTCAAAATAAGTACTTTTTGGAACTCCCACAACAGAACTATTTTTTTTATCAAAAAGTACCATATCTCCGGACGATCAGGCATACCAACAAGTATTGGACAGTTCAATAATTATGATTGTGCATGGAAAAGTCAATTTTATCGGAATTTTTATTCTCAATATTTTTTTTAACCATTTTATTATTCGAAGTCTTGCGTTGATGCCGATTTTTCATATTCTATAGTATAAAATGTATGATTCAAATATTTTATCCACATGGACCGACAGTGCTCGTATGGCAAGCGCTCGAAAACGACTGGGATCACGATGACCCAGTTTGACCAGCGCGAAGTGTAACCACAAAGGGATAATGCATAATTGATTATGAATTGAATTATACGAAGCGTCTCGTTCGAAGATGATAATCTGTAGTAACGCTTGTCATACGTCAAACTCACAACTTTTTAGCGTATAGGGACTTTTTGAATGTCCCGCCTACTGCGCCCTTCTCCCATGTGTCCACGGCGGTGCTGCGCTCTCCCCTAACTTCATTTCGTTTAGAGATTTTCATGAGGAGTTATCACTTTTTTTAGGTTTTTGGGTAATTATGGTTGGGACTGGATCATCTTCGAACGAGACGCTTCGTATAATTACGATCGAACTTCGCCCGTTTGATCGTTCATTATACTACGCGTCTCGCTCTCCATGATAATTTGTAGACTTTTAGCGAATAAAGTGATAACTCTCTATTGGTTCGTTCAGTCTACCTGTACAAGTTTTTACTTTACATAGAGGAAAGCGCGATACAATCAAAGGAAGAGGGAAAACAATATCTCTCGACCGCTGATTATTCTAGCAAAGCCCCCGTGAATGACATTTTTTTTTAACAAATAGGCCTATTGTAAAATCTGGCGAAAACTTCCAAACGCTCGGACCAACGAGCTGTTCTACGTATCGTATCGATATCTACGCTTCTTCTGAGCGCTGAACTCATAGCTGCATGCTTTGTACTGTAAGCTGAGAACTTTTCCGTATCTATCCCTGCTTTCCTCAACAGGGCTTTTACCCAATGGGCTAACCTCTGCGCTGACACTTCCTTGTTTGGTTTAATCGTGCTAATGAACAACATCTACATATACGTTAGTATTGCCGATGCTATGCATAATTCTCCGGATTCTGTGAAGAACGGAGGGACCAATTCTGGTTGCACTTTTCCTGGTTTCCATGTTTTCGTAAGACACAAAATTTTCATCTTTGTCTTTTCGCTTTCGACTTCTATATTTTTAATTCGAATCAGAGCAAGGGTTTGGAGTTAGTGCAGCCAGACCGCACGTAAAAGTTACGCCTTCTCTAGTCTCTTACGCGCCCATCACACAATCATAGTAGCGCGTGTCCGTGAGCGAGCGACGCTCGGACGTCTTCGGAAAGAGCCGAGCACGGTCGAAGTTTCCCGAACGCGCCTTCGGCAGCTACACCATCGCATGGACGCTGAGCACGTTCATGTGTGGCCAAGCCGAAACGAAGGCTTCGAGGGAAAGAGCAATCTGAGCACGACTCGCGCGTGACTTCACCCGACGGCACGCGGGAGGCTTTTAGATGATTTCAATGCTTATTTAGCTCTTGATTCTCTGCGGTATTAATGTATAAAAAAAAGTATCGCGCCCTCTGGTCGCTTATTTTTTTAGTTTATACGTTAATTTAAATATAATAATAAATCTAAATTACGACTTATTTATCTTATATAAAATTGTTTACGCTTTACTCACACCCGTCCTTATATCAAATAAATTATAATTCTTAAAAGTAAGCGGAAATATATTTATATTCGTATTATTATATTAATTCTCATACTTTCATCAAGCGATAAAGCATTATCTCCAAAAACAAGCTAATCATCCATCCGGCCGCGAATTCTAAGTACCAGAAAGTGTACATATTCTAGAAGCGATGAGATGGTCCCGTTGGTAGCGTTCCTGACTTCGGTCCGCAGGGGTCCCTAGTGCAAATTTTCCTCCAAATTTTTAATAATTTCTCATATTTTAGTCGTATTTGAGATTTTCGGAGAAAAAATGATTTAAAACATATTCAAGTTCTGGTCTATTTCCCAAAAACACATTTTTTTTACTGAAAATTCATGATATCTCATTTTTGCCCGGAAATTTCTCTTTTTCCTATAACCTGAGTGAACGGCTGCGGACATATTCGGAGAAAAGTGATGCAAGGAAAAAAAATGCGATTTTCGTAAAAAAAAACTTATTATTGTTATTTATTTCCGGAAATTTCCCTTTTTCCTATTACCTGAGTGAACGGCTGCGAAGATATTCGGAGAAAATTTAAAGATGAAAAAAAAATGAGATTTTCGTAAAAAATTATTTTTTTTCCGGAACTTTTTCTTTTTCCTATTAACCGGTGCGATGGTCTAGTGGTTAGTGTTCGAATCCCAGTCGCGTACATTTCGTTGTGAAATGTTTTTCTTCTTCATTTCGCGGCGAAATAAGACTAGTTCCACCACTGGGGTGCGAACTCGATGACCGGCTGTGTTGGTGTAGGTTTTCCGCAGTTTCCCTATACCCATGACAGAAATGTCATGATGAATATAATACAGAGGGGGAAGTCGGCAGCGGCCGCAAGAGGGGGGAACAGGGAGAAAGATGGAGAAAAAAGGAGTAAAAACAGTAGAGGAAAGAAACGGGCACAATGAGGGGAAAGAATAGGTAACAAACGCGAAAAGCGTGTACCTAAGGAAAACACCAATAACAACAAAAAATGAGATTTTCGTAAAAAAAAAACTTATTACATTTTTTATCCCTCATAATTCTGTGAAATAATGAATTTCCGAAATGTTTGCAAACATTATTTTCCTTAAGCGGTAACACCACTGTAACGGCCTGCTACGAAGCGTTTTAGACAAATAATACTTGGGGTAATTATTAAGCATATATTGAAGGATATTGCAAAAAAATGTTATGGGAAAATATTACAAAATTGTGACACTGCAGCAAATTCTTCCGAGACGTGTTGAACTTAAAGTAGTACTAGCGGATTGACTAGTCAACAGAAAATCTAAAAATTATCGAATCTGAAGAAAGCAAAATATAATGTATTTGGGTATAATAATAAACATGATAAAGAAAATAATTATTTGAGAAGCGTATGTGATAACTGTTTGTATTATGATTTGGTAAGTGAAGTAAAATCGCAATCAGATTTGACTTGAGTTGTCACAGGCGGCCATTTCATAATTCTGGCAATATCCGTGGCAACGCTGTATTCAGGTGCTTTCGATACATGTCAAGCATGTGTTTGTTTACCGTATGTGTAATCGAGTGTTGTAGTGGATGTGTAATGTGCATATTGTAACAAGAGAGATGGCAGACGCGGCGAGCGAACGCAAAAATGAGTCGATTGAATCGATGATATCTGCTCGAAATGTCCCGTAACCTATATTTTTTATGGAACATACGTGACCGCCACAGTTTTCTTGTTATTCGGCGTTCTTCGCATAAGTCTGATCTGATCGGGAACTATTATTATTTCCGTTCCAAAGTTCGATCCGCACGGATTCCCTATATGGTGCGGGTTAAATGCATTGATTTCGTGAATTAATTACTATCGTATTTAGCCGGTAAGGCCTGCAGAGTTTTCGCGGACGTCATTTTTTATGTCTCTACTTCAGCATATAAAAAAATCAATTTTTTTTCTAATGGGAAGGTTCGTGCACGTACTACCTTAAGGCGCTCTGCGTCGCGCAGTATAACTTGTGCCAATTTTAATCTGGACAAAATAATTTTTTTAAATTAAATCTAGATGAGTGTAGCTAGTGAACCACGTAGGGAATTTTAGAAATATTGATTTTTGAGTAATTGCCGAGTATTCGACTAAAGATGTTCAATTTGTTTTTTAAGACATTTATTTGTTAATAAATATTCTTTAAACTAACTTATCAAAAATCCCCTACGCGGTTCAATAGCTACACTCATGTAGACAATAAAACAAAATTCTTTTTTTTTTTTTTTTTTTTTTTTTTAGATTAAAATTGCCAGTTATCTGCGTGCCGCAGAGGTTCGCCATGCTTCGGAAGAAGTGCTGCAGTGTCGCCATATGGTAATATTTTCGGATAAAAATTTCTAGCAATATACTTAAATATATGCTCAATAAATACCGCCAGTATTATTTGTTTATCACATTTTCTTCCGCCAAAAAATATAAAAAAAATACGCTTCCTGTAAGGCCGTTACAGTGGTGTTACCCCATAAAGTCTTCATATAATTTCCGAGATTTTCCCGTGATTGTAATTAAAATGATGAAAAATTCGGAAAAATTTGAAAAAATTCGGAGAAGTTCTGCGAAAATCGGATGTTTGCGTAAAAATAATTGTCCGCAAAACTCAGAATTCTTCATATTTGTTCCAATTCATAGAAAAATTCGGAAAAATTTTCCGGAAAAAATCGGAGTTTTTCGGGAAAAAATTTGCACTAGAGGCGCGGGATCAATCCCCGCGCTCAGTGCTTTTTTTTTAATTTTTATTACTATTAATTCTTATTTGATTAGTTATTTTTATTACTTATTATTATTTTAATTAGTTATCTTTTAGTGTCGAAAAATGTATCGCCACTCTGACCGCTTATTTTATTAGTTTGTACGTTAATTCTAGTATAATAATAAATCTAAATTACAACTTATCTTCTAAACAATTGTTTGCGCTTTACTCACACCCTCTCCTATGCCAAATAAATTGTAATTCATAAAAGTAAGCGGAAATATATTTATACTCGTATTATTATATTCATTCTTATATACTTTCATCAAGCGATAAAGCATTATCATAATGCTTTATCGCTTGACGAATGTATATGAGAATGAATATAATAATACGAGTATAAATATATTTCCGCTTACTTTTTTTAATTACAATTTATTTAGCATAGGGATGGGTGCGAGTAAAGCGCAAACAATTTTTTAGAAGATAAATAAGTTATAATTTAGATTTATTATTATATTTAAATTAACGTACAGACTAATAAAATAAGCGGTCAGAGTGCGCGATAAATTTTTCGACACTAAAAGATAACTAATTTAAATAATAATGATGACTAATAGAAATAACTAATAAAATAAGAATTAATAGTAATAATAATTATAAAAAAGCACTGAGCGCTGGGAACGATCCCGCGCCCCTAGTGCAAATTTTTTTCTGAAAAATTCCGATTTTTTCCGGCAAATTTTTCCTAATATTTCTATGAATTGGAACAAATATGAAGAATTCGGAGTTTTGCGGACAATTATTTTTACGCAAACATCCGAGTTTCTCCGAATTTCTCCGATTTTTTTCGAATTTTTCCGAATATTTCATCATTTTAATTACGATCACGGGAAAATGTCGGAAATTATATGAAGGCTTTAAGGGGTAACACCACTGTAACAGCCTTACAGGAAGCGTATTTTTTGATATTTTTTTTTGGTGGAAGAAAATGTGATAAACAAATAATACTGGCGGTATTTATTGAGCATATATTTAAGTATATTGCTAGAAATTTTGATCCGAAAATATTACAAAATAGTGACACTGCAGCAATTCTTCCGAAGCATGTCGAAACTCTGCGGCACGCAGTATAACTGTGCCAATTTTAATATAAAAAAAGAATTTTGTTTTATTAGGTCGAGATGAACATTTTTAGTCAAATACTCGGCAATTACTCAAAAATCAACATTTCTAAAACGTGGTTCAATAGCTACACTCATCTAGATAAAAAATATATATTTTGTCCAGATCAAAATTGGCACAAGTTATACTATGTGCCGCATAGCACCTTAAGTTCAACATGCCTCGGAAGAATTTGCTGCAGTGTCGTCATTTTGGAATATTTTCCCATAACATTTTTTTGCAATATACTTCAATATATGCTTAATAATTACCCCAAATATTATTTGTCTAAAACACTTTGTGGCAGGCCGTTACAGTGGTGTTACCCCTTAAGGAAAATAATGTTTGCAAACATTTCGGAAATTCATTATTTCTCAAAATTATGAGGGACAAAAAAATGTAAGTTTTTTTGCGAAAATCTCATTCTGTTTTTCATCTATAACTTTTCTCCGAATATTTTTGCAGCCATGCACTCAGGTAATAGGAAAAAGGGAAATTTCCGAAAAATAATAATAATAATAATTTTTTTTTACGAAAATCTCATTTCTTTTCATCTTTAACTTTTCTCCGAATATGTCCGCAACCGTTCACTCAGGTCATAGGAAAAAGAGAAATTTCCGGGAAAAAATGAGGAATCATGAATTTTCAGTAAAAAAAATGTGTTTTTGGGAAATAGACCAGAACTTGAATATGTTTTAAATCATTTTTTCTCCGAAAATCTCAAATACGACTAAAATATGAGAAATTATGAAAAATTTTTAGAAACATTTGCATTAGGGGCCCCTGCAGACCGAAGCCAGGAACGCTACCAACGGACCATCTCATCGCTTGTAGAATATGTGCACTTTCTGGTACTTACGATTCGCGACCGGATGGATGATTGGCTTCTTTTTGGGGATAACGCTTTATCGCTTGATGAAAATATGAGAATTAATATAATAATACGAATATAAATATATTTCCGCTTACTTTTTTTAATTATAATTTATTTTGCATAAGGACGGGTGTGAGTAAAGCGTAAACAATTTTATATAAGATAAATCAGTTGTAATTGAGATTTATTATTATATTTATATTAACGTATAAAATAAAAAATAAGTGATCAGAGTGCGCGATACATTTTTTTGTATACATTAATAACGCAGAGAATCAAGAGCTAAATAAGCATTGAAATCATCTAAAAGCCTCCCGCGTGCCGTCGGCTGACGTCACGCGCGAGTCGTGCTCAGATTGCTTTTTCCCTCGAAGCCTTCGTTTCGGCTTGGCCGCACATGAACGTGCTCAGCGCCCATGTGTTGGTGTGGCTGCCGAAGGCGCGGTGGGGAAACTTCGACCGTGCTCGGCTCTTTCCGAAGACGTCCGAGCGTCGCTCGTTCGCGGACACGCGCTACTACGATTGTGTGATGGGCGCGTAAGAGACTAGAGAGGGGGTAACTTCTACGCGCGATCTGGCTGCACTGTTTGGAGTGTCTGCGCTATTGCCATAATCAATAACGTTGCAACTTTTTCTCCTATCTCTCTCAGTGGAGCTTTGTCCATTGAAACCTTTTTAAGAAATTGTAATACTTGTTCTGCGTCCTATGTACTATCATACTTCGGACGCTGTGGTTTTTGTTTGTATACTTCTTTCAAAAACCGTGATACCATATCATATTTTCCGAAATTTTGTTTTATTGTATTCGATGATATCGAGTTCACCATTAGTTCCGCTACTTTGTCTTCGATGCCTCTCCTTTGGAAGGTCCGCCTGATACACCCCCTACCACCAATGAAAGTTTGTGCGCCAGAGGATGTGTTATGTTCCTGCACGGAGATAATAAGAGATCCTTATTAGGTTTTAAAAATAACGGGAGGTGAAGTAAGTAGTGACAAAAACACCGGGAACCATGGCTGTGTTGGCCAGTGCGGAACAATTATTGCTCCAGCTGCCTGATCGTTTGAGATTTGTTGTAGGCATCGCAGAATCAGCGCAAAGGGTGGACATGCGTAAAAGTTTTCTTCCCTGGTCTAAGAAATTGTAAACGCATCTATAGCCGTACCATCTGACTGTGGGAATCTAGCATAGAATCTTTTACATTTTTTAGTCAGTCCCGATGCAAACAAATCATTCGAAAACGGACCAAATTTTTCATTAATTATCTCAAAATTCTTTTTCGACAACTCCCATTCTGTGTCTATGTTTTTAATTCAGGATGCCGCGCCGCAAAAACGTTTTATTTTGTTGAAATATATTACGCGAAAAACCAAAGCTTCCGTTTTTCTCATCATTGCCAAATTTCTCTTGCTAATTCACTCAAATGAGGAAATTACACACCCGCCGATCGATTTATGTACGAGATTACCGACGTATTATCCACTCGCAAAAATATTTCCTGATTCGATCGATTTTCTGCAAAGCTTTTCAGATCTCGAAATGCTGCGAGAAGTTCCAGGTAATTAATACTATATTTCCTTTCTATCGGGCTTTAAAACCCGTAAGTACTCCTACTCTCGCAATGCGCTCCTCACCCAGATAAGGACGCATCTGTCTCGCTTTCTAGCGCAAAATTGAAAGTGCGAGTGGGGTTAAAACCTAAACTTAGATTTTTCTCCCACCAGCACAGATCTTCTATGAGTCTATCTTTGAAACTTAGTATCTTATCGTGATTTCCGTCGTTGTGTTCAAGCGCAAGAAATTTTTGTCTTTCTAATCTCTGACAATATATCGATCCATAAGCTATCGCTGGTGTGGCTGTTGCGAGCGTGCCGAGTAGCTTGGCAAAATCGCGTATACTATTGTTATATTTTCTTTGAAATTTTTCAATCACGTCCTTGATCCGGACTCTCTTTCGCTCAGTTAACTCCAATCTAGAACTCTTCGAATCGATAATGAATCCTAGATATGTACATCTTTTGCTACGAATAAGTCAGCTTTTCTTCCAGTTTATACTGAAGCCTACATGTTTAAGAAGATCACACGTTTTTGTGATATTTTCTGCACATATCTTTTGAGTTCTGCTCATGACTAGAATGTCATCGATATAAATAATTAAGGTAATACCTTGTGATCTTAACAAGCTTAAAACGGGCTTCATTAATTTTGTAAATACGAACAGGCTTGTACAAAGGCCAAACGGCAAACATGTGAACTGATAAAATTCGTCCTCAAGTCGGAATCTAAGATATTTTCTATATTCTGACCAGCCGGAATTGCGTAATATGCGTCTTTTAAGTCAATTGTCCCCATGATACAGTCTTTTGACAAGAGCCCCTTCGCTGACCGAATGTTTTCCATCTTAAAGAGAGCCGGTCTGATAAAACAGTTCAATCTTTTTAGATTTAGAATAAATCTTTTAGGCCCATTCAATTTTTCGACGAGGGGAAAGGGGGAGAGGAACTGAGATGGGCGGTCTTCACATTTTTCTATGGCTTTTTTTAATCAATAAGGCCTCAATCTCGACTCGAATATTTATACGTTCATTTATGCGCATACGATTTTTTAGTTGAGCCTGGGATTTCCTCGAAGGAAATACGGCCTTTCACGCCTTGTAAAATAAATTAATCCGTGGTGATTTTTTCCCACTCGTTGATAAAATTTTTTAGACGTCCAGCTAAGGTTTTCACCTGAACTACTTTTTCTTGGTCGTCTTGGACGATCCTGTCGACGGTTTGGTCGTGTTGTACGTCTGAAAATTGCGCTTGAATTGAAATGTCGAGCGTCTCTGTGTGCCCACCTACCTGCTCCCTGCAAGAGGGTATCTGGAGTTTCCCTGTGTTTTTTCGCACTTGTCTGAGATTGTAGCTTCTAGCGTTGGTTTTACCGATTTGTTCAGTAACGGAATTATGGAAGACTTTCTAGCGACCGATTGCCGATGAAATACGTCAGTTAGTAATTTTCCAGTATCGCAGAGCAGTTTTAGAAATGTTTCCTCCTCGATGCCTTCTTTAGGCGGTTCAATCATCATTGTAAGCGCTGAGCCTAGAGAAATCAGTGCAGATCGTACACACTTCTGTGTATCTACAAAGTGTTTGTCTCTCTTTGTCGCGATTTCAGTGAGAGCATGGGCGATCTCCAAATTTATATGAGGAGCTTCTGTATAAAATTCGCCTTTTCTCGAATATTTGTTGCGGACCTCCTTCCTGCTTTCCTCTGACAGCCCATTCGCCATCCACTGATTCCATTTTTATATAGATCGGCGTTAACAGGTGTCGATGTCTCCACTACCTCCGTGGGATCGTTTATAAGAGCTTCCAGGATATCGCTTCTTTTTTGTATTTCTTTTTTCTCCAGATCTGTTTCATCTATTGAGACCATTTCGTGTGCCTTATTGGCCGGTTCCTTACTGGCGGATGCCTTTTTGGCGGATGCCTTCTTGGCGAGTGCCTCGTTGGCTTTATCTTGCGAATTTTCTTCCTCCCATTCTGTAGCGTTTCCTATTTTTAGGAAACGTCCCAACAGAATGGAAGTTAGTCATCAGACACAAACCACAAACAGATTCTTGTTAAATCTCGTTGTGTTGTCCTCCTCGTTTAGTCGTGTCGACTTTTTCCCGAGGGACGGTCTCATGTTCGTGTGGACCGTGAGACCTTTTTTACTGTAAACATTTTTTGTGCTAATCTCGTATAGAGATATTTCACAAACAATAACTTACCTTCATCTTGAATCGATCGTTCTGGCGTCGTTATCGCCCTGGTTTCATTTTATCGATCCTTCAGGAATTGCGACAGCACGTTTTGGAGGTTGTCCATTTTCTTTTCGAGCTTTTCGATATTTATTATTCCTCGTTCGCGAATGACACGAGTCAGGGATGGTAAAGGGGGTGGAACATCTCACTAGGTGTTTTCGGTGCACACGAGGCCTGTTTTCGACCTTTCCTCTTTTTTATGGATTACATTTATGGGGATGTCGGCGGAGACACGAGAGCAGAGGAGAGCGTGGTTGCGCTGATCGATATAAGACTGTATATATCTGGTACAACGGAGGAAACTTTTTGTATGTGGGTCTATTTAGCCTCGCTCACGCCCCAAAAAACACCCTTCGAGAAAGAGAGAACTGTGTGTGTGTGTGTGTGTGTGTGTGTGTGTGTGTGTGTGTGTGTGTGTGTGTGTGTGTGTGTGTGTGTGTGTGTGTGTGTGTGCGCGCGCGTGTGTGTGTGTGTGTGTGTGTGTGTGTGTGTATTGGGTTGGTACAAAAATCTTGCAACACACAACACGAGTAAGAAAGAAAAATATTTTATTTTAACAATAAACGATTATTCAGTGACGTAGGCTCCCTCTGCATCTACAACTCTTGCCCAACGCTCTGGTAGACTTTGCACGCCCGCAGACCAGAATTCTTTTGGGCGTAAATTAAGAAAGTCGTCCAAAGTATTTTTGTGATCCGACAGATAATCAAATTTTTTATCCCGTAAATAGTTCTTGAAAGCTCGAAACATGTGATAGTCAGTAGGTGCTAAGTCTGGTGAACACGGTGGGTGTGGTAGAACTTCCCATCCTAGCTGCGAAATAGTTTCTTGTGTCATCTTGGCGACGTGGGGTCGAGCATTGTCATGGAGAAGCTGAACTTGAAGACCTTTACACCTTTTCTGTTTCATAATTTTGGCCACCTTTTGCAGTTGTGCAGAATAAATCTCTGCCGGAATTGTGGTATTGGTTGGCAGAAATTCGTAATAGAGCATGCCCTCAGAATCCCACCAACAGAGTAAAACTTTCTTCATTTGACGGGGCCGTTTAGGGGTCGGTTCTGGTTTTTCCCCTTTCGGTAGCCACTGACGCTTGCGCGTGTGATTAACATACAACACCCAGCTTTCATCCCCAGTGACTATTTCTTGAAGAAAATCCATTCCTTGCAGACGATGCAGGAGTGAAAGACAGATGGACATGCGTGTTGCTTTGTTTAATTCGCTGAGATTGTGCGGTATCCAAGACGAAACAACTTTCCTATATCCCATCTCTTGTAAATGTCGAAGGGTCGTAGGATGACTGAAGTTGAGTTTGTTGGCTAATTCTCGTGACGACATATTAGGCTTTGCCTTTATAAGTGCTCGCAGTTTTTCATCGTCTACAATCGATTCCCTGCCGGACCTAGGTTTGTCTTCAAAAGATGTATCGCCAGAATGAAAACGCTGATACCAACGGGAGACCGTTGAATAATTAACTACATTAGCCTTGAACGCACTGCACATATTACGGGCTGCGGCTCTTGCAGAATGTCCTTGCAAAAATTCGTAATATACGATTGCTCGAAGTGCACGTTGATCCATCTTTGCTCATACTGACTCCACGGAACAACTAACTCGCTTATATATCCTGCGGCATAGAAGGTTCTAGACCATTCTTGTATTTCCTATTCTCGAATGTTCTCGAACTTCGTTATTAGGAAAAATATTTTAATTGAAAAAAAAGTGTTGCAAGATTTTTGTACCAACCCAATATATATATATACACATATACATATACATATACATAAACATAAACATAAACACACACACACACACACACACACACACACACACACACACACACATATATATAGCGAATGTACATTGTACACACGAGTCGATCGAGGATCATATGTCAGTGAACTTGCAAAGTTCATTGCTACGGCCACGTGTAAAGCGTGCATCGATTCGGTAAAATCGTCGGTAGATTAAGCATAAGATAAGTGTTTGTAACATTTTTTTTCATAACCTCGCATTGTTTTCTTATTCTTCAAAATTTATTTTATTTTATACTCTGATTGTTCAGAATTTCTAGCCGCGTGGACGAAGCTTTACCAAAATAATGGTGTTGCAGTTTACATAGTTGGAAGGGAACAAAGGTTCTATCTTATATTTTTTATTTCCGTATTTCTATTATTGTGCTACGTTATTGTATATTACTTAAGTTCCAACGCATACCCTTGCGGGTTTTTACGTATAACCCTTCGCGATTGATCCGATTCCTATCACCGCGTACCCGCACTTTGCTGATCTAATCTAACTTCCACTGCGTCCCTAGCCATCTTAAGCTCCAGTATATTGCATTTGCTGTGGAGACGGGAAAACTGTGGAAAACCCCTACGGGTATAGGCGGCCCCATATTCTTCTGATTCTCTGGTGCACAGACTTATACACAAGTATCTATACCAAACTTTCAGGAGTTTTGGCCTTCCGCTCCCTGCCGTGACCAGCTGGTGCGCGGCTAAGCGGTCACCCTTTCGAGTAGCGGCTACTTAACTCGGAGAACCTCCGGAGCTGAATCCCGACCGTCCGTCCACTAGTGTCGGTTCCTGATTGCTATTATTGTACAATCATTTTTTGGAAAATTTATATTGCAATTCTGGGCATGAGTATCTTGAAAAACCGTTGAGGGATTTTTTTAGCAAAAATCTGACAGTTACCGATAAGAAAGTAAAATTATGTGATTTCATGTATCCGTTCTTTGGTTTATAACAAAACCACCCAAAGCACGCGATTATTGGTTTCGATAATATTTTATTTTTCCGACTCACCGCACTAATTACAAGTAATGAAGCAAGTTTGCAAATAATGCTAATAATGAATCAAATTTGTGAATTGTAATGTAGATAATACGAAAGTTGATAAGTTGACCAAGCGGAGCTGGCACAGTGGACATCGCCATAGACACATCATCCAATCGTTCCAAAAACAAAATTCAACAAACGCAAGCATTCCTATGATACAAGTGAAAAGCAAATGATTTATTTATTTACATCGAATATGTCACCATCGTGATCTGCAAATGACGAAAAATTCATACACTGTGTTTTGATACAAACGGGCGAGGAAAAAAAATTACGAATTGTTATCGAGTCGTATTTTTTTTCAGCTACTGTTTAGTTCAGCTAGTGGCTTGGAAATCCCTGCGTTACGCTGGCTCGTAATAAGCCACATTGTTCAATCCAGGAGTCATACATTTTTCCACCCAGTCACTACCTTATTGCTATCTATGCTTAGTCACTAGATGACGCGTTCCACGGCTGATTCGAATATACCTACAATTTAGCCACTGACAAGTCGAAACATGATTTTACTATTTTGTGGCTAGTTAGTGATCAATTTTATCTTCCGCTCGGGTATATACATGCCCGTATTTGATTGCGTATCGGCGCACAACAGTATTTTCTTTGTATGCATTCTCTACCCAAATGCCTTACATGAAAAGCTTATAAAAGTATTACACGAATAACGTCCATCCTAGTCGACTGCCCGAAATGTAGTCACCCTTTGAGGACGTCACAGAAAAATAGATTGACGTGGAGATCATGTTTGGACACAAGCACCCATGTGGCGCACACGTATAAAAAATAGCTTTTATTACTCGTGTGCTCGAGTCAATGGCGGCTACGAGCTCGAATAAGCGATAATCAAAGCTTACCTACATGACGTTGTGCTCCACGGCTGATGATGTGCTCGGACTCGCGGTGTGTGTCGTGTCGCGTGAATGGCGAAGCCGATATATTTCCTACCTTGTCATTTCTCACAATGTACTACACACACACACACACACACACACAGAGGGAGGGAGAGAGAGAGAGAGAGAGAGAGAGAGAGAGAGAGAGAGAGAGAGAGAGAGAGAGAGAGAGAGAGAGAGGTTATGCACGACTATTCATTCGAGGTAAATAGGTGCGTGCGCGTTCACTATCATAATGGAGGCTTTCGAAACTTGCACGCTCCTCACCGCGCCTCGTTGCGTGTTACAAGGTTTCCGAAGCTAAGTACCCATTACCATATACATACTCTTCGGGTAATGCATTGCGGAGGCTCTTCCGTGGCACTCCAAACACCTAAGTAACGCGAACCCGTCAGTTAATTATACTCTCCAATTACTGCCCTATCTGAAGTCGTCAGTCGGACTTGCCGATAATGCAGAGATGCATTCGGTACAGGTAGATGTATATTACTGCAGTGCGTAGGGAGCAGGATACTTCAGTTTTCGATTGTTCCCGCAATTCGGTTGTTATCACGGCGATAACACTATTCAATATGTGCGTGACGCTCATCCGAGACTCTCGTTAATATTACATTGCAATTGTGTAAAGCCATTGTCTCCACTTATATTCATTTCGTTCGGCTTATTTATCTAAACGGAATGATTAAATAAAAGCCCTCGTTCTCTCTCTTTCTCTTATGTATGCAGCTCGATATACATTCGTCTACCGTTTACGCACCACGGCCATTCGATGGAGAACAACGTTTTTTACGGTTTCCACCAAACCTCGAAACTCCCAACGGATTATTATCCCTATCTGACAGTTTCAATCGAATTTGTATTACTTGTTTGTTATCGTATACGCGTCTCGTTGGTGCATTTGTTGCGGTCCATTCGATTAAAATAGATCGCGCTCGAGTAATTCGGATGAAAATCGGAGTCAAACAAGTTCGAAAATGTATCTTGTACCTTGTTAATGGTAATGGAATAATTGGCCGTTTTTTCGCAATTTCATCAAAACTTGACTTTTGAGCAACATTTTACCTTACCCTTTTTTCGGAGTGAATATATGCACACACACGCACACATAAAGGGTGACAATTATAAGGTGGCCATGTGTTTTATAAAAAGATTTTACGACGGAGAAAAATGTTTTTCAATGGTTTATTAACTCCTCCGAGAAAAAAGAATATCTTTTTGTGATAAGGGGCCGTCCATAAATTACGTCATTTTAAAATAGGGGGGGGGGGTCTGGTCGTTAGATGACGGTAACGTTAATTTGATCACAACGATATGACGGATAGGATGATTTCAGGGGGGGGGGGGGGTCAAAAATCAGCAAAAGTCGATGACGTAATTTATGGACGGCCCCTAAGCAATATTTGCAAAAAAAAATTAAGCATTCCGGAAAGAGATAAAAATTCCATTTGAGCAGAGCAGAATGAAGATAATTTAATTCTGAATACGAAACACTCATGAAATTTTTGTGTATACCGTCACGAAAAAAAAGTTACTGAAAATGCATTTCTAACAAGGAACATCCCTCAGGTGTCCGCCTCCGATTTTGTTGAAACTCATATATGTGATAGAGCATCGATAACTTTGAGACACGTATTTTTTTTTATCGGCGGAAAAACGGATTTAAGGGGGGAAACCGCTCCTCAAAGAAAGGCGTGTCGAGGGGTGATTTTGCAGTTTCACCCAGAAGCAATCCACCGATATGAATGAAACAAAAACGAAAATTCTTCTAATGAAAAGCGATGAAAAATTTACTATGAAAATGTTAAGAAAAAATTTAATTAGGGGGTAAACCACCCCTCAATTTGCCTTTTTTGCCCCCACACTTAAGAGGGTTGTATGCAAATTAATAAAACAGGTATCCTTTTGAAGGGCAATTAAAATTAAAGTTAACGGGTTTTTGCGTTTTGGCGGCATAGCAAATTTAAAGGGGTAAACCACCCCTAACATAAATTTATTTATCATGGTCGTTTTTTCTGTGTTTAAAGTATATCCGCTGATTTTAAATATTTCTATAAGCTACAATTTAATGTTTTACCATATGTCAAAATTATTACATTCGTCTTAAGGGGTAACTACCCCTCTGACGAGAAACATCATTGAAGTTTCCGCTTTCGATTTCGTTGAAACTCATATATGTGGTAAAGCATTGCAAACTATTGAACATGTTTTTTTTTTGTATCGGCAGAAAAACCGGTGTTAGGGGATGAAACCACCCCTCAAAGTTTCTCCCACAAGCAGTCCACCGATCTGAATGAAACAAAATCGAAAATTCTTCTAATATTAAGCGATGAAAAATCCACTACAAGAGTGTTGATTAGAAATATAATTAAGGGGTAAACCACCCCTCCATTTGCCGTTTTTCACCCCACGCTTAAGGGGGTTGTATGAAAATAAATAAAACAGGTATCATTCTGAAGGGGAATCAGAATTCAAGTTGACGCGTTGTTGTGTTTCAGCGGGACAGCAAAACCATCCCTAACATAAATTTGTTCATTTCCATTCATTAAAAAAATCAGAAGATTTTGAAAATCCTGTTACCTTTGGTTTTGATGAATCGAACACACATTGTGAAATACCCGGTTGCAATAATTTTGCCATTATCAGATGTGCATGGTGCAAAAAATCGTTGTGTTTAAAGCATTTTTTTGACGACTATCATTATTGCAGGAATTATGAGCCATGATTGTTGATGGTTGATGGTTGATAGACTAGAAAAAAAAGTATATATCACAAGAAAATGATTTGACGGCATATAACTGCAATACTTTTCACAAGTACTATTAATTAAATCAGCTGAAATGATTACCAAATAAAATATGTCAAAATATATTTAAAACATGTTCGTTAACCTACTATAAAACCCTCAGTTTCATTAATATGTTTAATTAAATAAACGGTAAAATAATAAAAATATACATGCCTCCACAAAACTACGTCGCTGGCTAAATTGTCGCTTGATCCAGGCGCATCATCGTTCCGAAATATACGAAGTGAGCCTTATAACTTATTCTGGAAATTATTATAATTAATGATATAGTAGAAGTGTATGTTTATTCCTATAGAGATGCTTAATGGACGTGCATATTAAAATCGGAAGCGTTTCGACACGAAAATATCAGTCTTATGAGTAAGGGGTAGCCCTACGTCCTCACTCCCAAAGTATCGCTCCTAAAGCTCAAAACGAATATGCCTGCACACACAAACATAAAATTGATATTACCGATGGAATGAAAACAGTTTTAACGAAATTCGTGAAACCTTTCGCGAAACTTCAAACGAAAAGCAATTAGAGGGGGTAGTTTACCCTGAAAATGTAAAAATTTAGAAACGTAATAATTTAAAAACGCGGGAGAATATTTTGAATCCGCGGACACATGTTAAACACAGAAAACACGACGGTGATGAACAAATTTATATTAGGGGTGGTTTACCCCCTTAAATTTGCTATCCTGCTGAAATGCAAAAACGCGTCAACTTGAATTTTGATTCCGCTTCAAAATGATACATGTTTTATTAATTTTCATACAACCCTTTTAAGCGTGGGGTGAAAAACGGCAAATGGAGGGGTGGTTTACCCCTTAATTATATTTCTAATCAACACTCTTGTAGTGGATTTTTCATCGCTTAATATTAGAGGAATTTTCGATTTTGTTTCATTCAGATCGGTGGACTGCTTGTGGGAGAAACTTTGAGGGGTGGTTTCATCCCCTAACAACGTTTTTCTGCCGATACAAAAAAAACATGTTTAATAGTTTGCAATGCTTTACCCCATATATGAGTTTCAACGAAATCGAAAGCGGAAACTTCAATGATGTTTCTCGTCAGAAAGGTAGTTACCCCTTAAGACGAATGTAATAATTTTGACATATGGTAAAACATTAAATTGTAGCTTATAGAAATATTTAAAATCAGCGGATATACTTTAAACACAGAAAAAACGACCATGATAAATAAATTTATGTTAGGGGTGGTTTGCCCCCTTAAATTTGCTATGCCGCCAAAACGCAAAAACCCGTCAACTTTAATTTTAATTGCCCTTCAAAATGATACCTGTTTTATTAATTTGCATACAACCCCCTTAAGTGTGGGGTGAAAAAAGGCAAATTGAGGGGTGGTTTACCCCCTAATTTAATTTTTTCTTAACATCTTCATAGTGGATTTTTCATCGCTTTTCATTAAAAGCATTTTCGTTTTTGTTTCATTCAGATCGGTGGATTGCTTCTGGGTGAAACTGCAAAATCTCCCCTCGACACGCCTTTCTTTGAGGGGCGGTTTCCCCCCTTAAATCCGTTTTTCCGCCGATAAAAAAAAATACGTGTCTCAAAGATTTCGATGCTCTATCACATATATGAGTTTCAACAAAATCGGAGGCGGACACCTGAGGGATGTTCCTTGTAAGTAAAAACAAGGAACTCAATTCCATTTTGAAGAAGTTTTTTCTATTCGGAATTTATCTTGATGCTACTGAACTCAAAATGGAATTTGGATTTTTGCCGGAAAAATCCATTTTTTTCTGGCCCATAATATCCGTCCCAAAAATATGCTATATATTTTCCGGAAATGAACTTGAAAGACCATTAAACATCATTTTTCTATCAGTCGCGAAATCTCCTCGTCAGAGCCTTAGAAAACATACGGCCACCCTACAATAACCACCCTGTATATTCGTGCGTGGGAGTGTGCATATGTGCACTGCGTTCCATCAGGGGTCACTTCGCGCGGTTTCTGTTTCCAACCGCAGGCCCCCTATAGGACAAGATTCGTCACGTGCCATTCGCTTTCTGCGAGCCTGCGAGTTCGCAGGAAAAGTGCCCGCGTGTAACAACGCGCACACATGTGAAACAGTGTAAAGTTCGTATGGACCGAGGATTGCATTCGATGCATCCGCGGTGAACATTCGCGGCTTTACAATCAACTCATCCCACGTCTCGTTTTCGAGCAGGCCGCCCGCGAATTCTCTACGTTTCATTCACACATCGCGCGCGCGCACACACACACACGCACGCACGCACGCACGCACACACACACACGCTCGCACGCACGCACGCGCACACACACACATACCATGGAGCATTTGTGCCAAGCTTTCACACGATGGAAATAAGAAACAATCGGAAATTTCGACAGTTTACCCTGAACCAACATACCAATACGGATATAAACTGAGAAAGAGGGACGAAGAATTCTTTATCCGAATTTCCACGTGGTGCTGTTAATCGTCCTACACTTTTAGGATCACCGTAGTGCACAGTGTGTGTGTGTGCGCGCGCGCGTGTGTGTGTGTCTACTGGTGTATTCTTATTATTGTATATACAGGGTGTCCCTTTTATCTCTACTACCCGAAATAACTCGGTAATTATCGACGTCACAAAAAAATGTTTTCCTGACAAAAGTTGTACGGTGTGAAGGGGGCTATCAAATGGGGCAAATTTTTTCATTTCGGTGGATGTGCTGACGCACCGTGAAAGTCACCTCCACTTTTTTAAATGGAATGGTACATTTTCTCAACCATCTTGTGGAGCACCTCAAGCCGCATAAAAAACATTAGCGGGTCAAAGTCGTTCAAAGTCATTCACGGTCAGTATCGATGATACAAATCTAAATATCTCGGATCACTACCAAATATTTGGTAGTAATTCGAGATATTTAGATTTGTATTTCATTTTAATAGGTGTTCGAAATTTTACAATAAATTCAAAGATTAATTCTTCCTCAAGTAACAAAAGTGATACTTATGCCCAAAACTTATAAAAACTATTGTTTTCGCGTTTTTAATAACTATTGTGCACAGCCGTATCATAACTAAGTTGCGCGGTGTGCAAGTAACACAAACTAGAAAAATTCCGTGTAGTGCGAAAATTCGATATTAAGCTGAGAAATCGGTTTCAACAATGGCTGTGACTTTTTTTGCTAAATTATAGTAATTCGAGTTTTTATCGACAATTCATATTCTTTACTGATTTTGAATATAAATCAGCGTTCACCCATTCACTTGTCTCCGTCCATTCACTGGTCGGTTTATCCTATATGTCAGATTTCAGAAAAATATATAGATAATTATCTGTCTGCCCGTGCATTGGTACATCAATTTGGGGAAACACAGGGATTTTTATCGGTAAATTTAGCAGCCATATTTGTTATGTCTAGTTCGGTATATTTAAAGGACGTGAAACATTATGCATCTGTCCCTCTCACGGTGCCTCGGTTTCCGCTATTCGTGCAGAAATGTGATCGAGCAGTCCCTAGTTTATGTCGAGCCCTGTGCAGATTTGCCTTGTCGGATTTATCTTACCGGGCCCTCATATGGAACAAATCGGGAAGATCGCAAAACCGTTTTTTTACGGCTTACTGTGTATGTATGAAAATTACAATCTTCTGGCCGGGATACATTGCGAGCAGGTACATCTGCACGTAATATCTACCCGGCCAGAACATTGGCATGTCTTAAAAACTGACGCTGGCCTTTAATAACTGTGTAAAGCTGCTTTACACAGTTCTTGTTTTACCGCATCAAAGATATTTATCATTGGTTAGGATGGACCTAATCATCATCATCTGTTTTAATTCTATTCACTATTAAAACCACTCATGTTATCAATGATAATTGACAAGGAAAAGAATGCTTATCATAAATAACGGGATGACAATGACTAAGGGGTTGAGCTTAACGAACAAGCAAACTATTTAATGGTAAACAAGTAAAGCAGGTTATTCGTGGTTTTTGAACACCTTGTCGCCTTGTCAGAAAATATCAATGTTCTGGCCGGGATGACATTACCTGAATGTATTTCGCGAACAATCCGCGAGGTGGCTTTCAACACAACGTTTCGCGTAACCAAGATACCATAGTACAACGATAAGACTTCGACCTGTTGTTCTACCACGTACAGAAGTGCTATGCTAACAGCGTATACTTACGCTTATGATTTTGTGAAACAATAAGTACCTTGCTTACATTTTTTCACCTCCATAAAGCTAGCCGAGCAAAGTTCCCAAAGTGGATTTAATTGATATCAAAATTTTGTGCTTTTTATGTGCTAATTTTGTGCTCCATTTAAAAGTTTTGTGCTCTTGTCGTTTAGCGGGTAATTAGAAATCAAAAGTGCTCTTTGCCATATATAAGAATGAAACTACGCGATATTTATCTGCTTTGCGAATATCGAACAGCCAATCCCCTATTTTTTTTCGCCCGATATAGACCCTCAAAAACCCCTCCAATAAGAGCACATACCATTTTTTGGATATTCTGAAATGAAAGTGTATCATATTTATGCGCTTTTTATGTGCTCTACAAATATCCAAGAACCGAACCGCTAAAACGCAAATTTCTCCCAAAACCACAAGACCCAAGCTACCCGATATTTTTTCGATATCGCAAAATCAACAGTCCACATTTATGTGCTTTTATGTGCTCTACGGATAGCCATGAGCCAAACCGCTAAAACAAGAATTTCTCCCAAAACCACCTCTACAAGACCCAAACTACTACTCTACAAGACCCGCCAATACGAGTATTGGCGGGTCTTGTAGAGATGGGTTTGGGAGAATGTTTGGGTGGGTCTTGTAGAGATGGTTTGACAGAATGTTTCGTTTCAGCTGTTTGGCTCTTGGATATTCGTAGAGCACATAAAAAGCACATAAATGTGAACTACTTTGATTTTGCGATATCGAAAAAATAGCCAATACTTGTGTGGTGGGTCGCTTGGGTCTTGGATGGGTGGTTTTGGGAGAAATGTTCGTTTCAGCGGTTTGGCTCTTGGATATTCGTAGAGCCCATAAAAAGCACATGAATGTGGACTACTTTGATTTTGGGATATCGAGAAAATAGCCAATACTCCTATTGGCGGGTAGCTTGGGTCTCGTAGGGGTCGTTTTGGGAGAAATTTTCGTTGTAAGCGGTTTAGCTCTTGGATATTCGTAGAGCACATAAAAAGCACATAAATGTGGACTACTTTAATTTAGCAATATCGCAAAAATAGCCAATACTCGTATTGGCGGGTAGTTTGGGTCTTGTAGAGGTGGTTTTGGGAGAAATTCTTGTTTTAGCGGTTTGGCTCATGGATATTCGTAGAGCACATAAAAAGCACATAAAAATGATACACTTTCATTTCAGAATATCCAAAAAATGGTATATGCTCTTATTGGAGGGTTTTTCTAGGGTCTATATCCGGCGAAAAAAGGGGTTTGGCTGGTCGATATTCGCAAAGCACATAAATGTCACGTAGTTTCATTCTTATATACGGCAAAGATTATTAAGTGCTCTGCTACCTTGATGGTAAGCCAACAGAGCACTTTTGATTTCGAATTACCCGCTAAGGACAAGAGCACAAACATTTTAAATGGAGCACAAAATTAGCACATAAAAAGCACAAAATTTTGATATCAATTAAATCCACTTTGGGGACTTTGCTCTGCTAGCTTTATGAAGGTTATTTTGTCGCCGATTCAGGTCTCAAAAATCACTGAAACGGTAGTGGATGTAAAAAAATGAACTTTCGTTGCATTTTAACGTTGCAAGCTTCAATGTCATGGAGTACTACCTAATACTATGTATCTTACTCGGATATATCGCCAAAAGCCCTTCCAGTACATCATCCTTTCTCTGTCCAGTCCCGATTATTTTCCGATCTATTTCCTATGACTCTTCTCGCAACTTCCTACTCGTTTCCCAGTCAGGCACTGATCAGTTGCCGAAAAAGGGAATGGCGGATCAGGGCTTGGCCTTAGGCGGACCCTAAGCGATCAATTATTGCAATTATTGCACAATATTACGGATTGCGCAATGTTTCTGACCGTTAAGGGCTAGTATTGAAGATTGCGCAATGATTGAATAACAGTTTGAGCGAGTTTAAATATGATTGCACCATATTTTTCTCGACAACATTGACGCTTATGGGCCGTCAAAGTTATTGCGTGATAATAATTGATCTTTTGGGTTCAAGGTGTTATTCAATATTATTGCGCAGAGAAAGTATTGTACAATGTTATTGTAGGTCTAGGGCCGGCATAAGACCTGTTACGTGGCGAACCTGATCCATGCTAGAAGCATGCTTTGTATCACCTTAAGGCAGCATAGTTATCGAGTGATTATGAGGTTGGCATAACTTTTAAAAAAGTACACATGTTTATTGCTCCTTCAAGTATATGTACGAATTTAAAAAAATGTATTATTCTGTACTTTTGTACGTTTGTTCACAACGGTGCACGGGAAATGCCCTCAATCGACCAGTGTTGTGGACGTATAAATCAGAAGAAAAAACCGAACATATTCTTAATCTATATGAGTGTGTGGTGTTTGGTACCACATTCAGAAAAAAACTACCAAACGGCGGCATGCTAATTTTGAATATCAATTTTTCTTATTTGTCTGACCATTCTACGAGTTATAGGAAGAAGAAAAAAATGATTTCGACCCAATTCTGCTACTAACGCTGAAAAACAGTATACTGAAGGTGTCTGCCAAATCTGAGCTCAATCGGCTAATTGGGTATCGAGATATTGTGGTTGCCCATCCAAAAGGTACAATTTCGAGAATAATGCGCTCAATGTTGGTGCGTCTGAACCGCGCTCCTCGAGCGTACTCATAATTTCTATAACTCGGTCAAGGGGAGTAAACTTGGTACCTCAGTAAATTTTTCAAAAAATCGATTTTTTTTCTTGTAGTTTGTAGTTCAAAGAATATTGTACATAAACTTCATGTAGAAATTTGCAATACTGAAGAAGTTGTGGGTTATTCTGCGGAAGACGGCAGAACGTCGAGCGCGCGGTCAGTTGGGTCTGTAGCTGTTGCGCTGGCGCCTTTCCTTATAGCGAGCAGGTATACGTCGAAAAAAACGTCCGTTCAATCGCCATGAATGTAAAAAAGATGACGGTAAAGTGAGTGCTTCTGCCAAAAAATTCGAAAATCAATTGATTTATAACCTTGTGTAAAACACGATATCGAATACGTTTTGCTGAATTTCGTGACTGTTTTTTCGTTCATTAGTGACCACGTGAAATGTAAAGACTGCGGACAGACAATTACCATCACGAAAACCTCCACGCGCGGTCTTGGTTTCAAAATAAAAATAGAATGTCCATCCTGTGAGCCCCGAAGTGTATCCTCCTGCCCATATATTTCAAACGCGTACAAAATAATCAATAGAGGTTTATTTTCGCTATGTGGATGATTGGAATTGGTCTGAGACGTATGCAAATACTTTGTGGGCTGATGGATTTAGCACAACCGGTTGTACAATGCACGTATGATGTAATTGTGAAGAATATTCTAACTGCGTCAGAATCAGTACGTGAGATGATTTGTATATCGAGTGTGTAAGAAGAGAACGAAAGGACGACTGAAGCAACAGAACGGCTCAATGAAGGGTTGAGCGTGCCTGGCGATGGGACATGACGGAAACGGGGTTTCAATTCGTTGGTGGGTGTATCAAGTGTCATCGGTCGTTACAAAGTACTTGATAGAACCGTCAAATGCAAATTTTGCCAGGCATGTGCGAATTGGCAGAAGAAGAGAAATACTAGTGAGTATGAAGAGTGGGAATAGGATCATGCTGACCAATGTAAAGTAAACCATGGTTTACAGGGTTATTCGAGGGAAATGGAGATAGATGCAATGTGCGAAATATTTGCAAGATCCGAGGAAAAATACGGAGTGAAGTACACAAACTACATAGGCGACGGAGAATCGAAAACTCATAAGAACATAGTCGATAGTGCACCTTACGAGGATACGAGAATAATAATAAAAAGAGTGCGTAGGAGTTGTTCAACAACGAATGGGTACCAGGCTCAGGACCTGTAAAAAGAATACGAAAGTATTGGGAGGAAAGGTAACATTACCGGACAAATTGATTGATGAGCTAACGATTTATTATGGTCGCGCCATCAGACGCACTAGTGATTCTGCCGAAAACATAAAAAAAGCTATCGTGGCAACGTTTTTCCACATGATTTTAACGGATGATAAGCTACAGCGTGACCGGTGTCCACCAGGAAGTGACGCCTGGCGTTCTTGGCAGCAAGCGAAGCCTACCAAAACATTGGAGGATTATGACCATGAGCCCGCTCTACATTCAGATGTTGCTAAAGCCATCGAACCAATATTTTGGGATCTAAGTTCTGATAATTTACCACAACGCTGCGTCGGAGGATTTACGCAGAACGCAAATGAAAGCTTCAACAACGTCATTTGGAGAATAGCTCTCAAAATATTCCACACCGATTCAATCATTGTTAACATTGCTGCCAATAGTGCCACATGCGTTTTTAACTGTCAGGCAAAATCCTATCTCGAAGTGATGGATGCCTTGGGAATTCAAGTCGGGATTCATTGTGACAGGCAATGCGAGATCGAGGATGCGGACCGCATTGCGAAGGCTAAAATTCAAACTCGAAACGCGATCCGTGAAGGGAAAATTCAGCCCAGACAATCGAGAATTGCAGCTGACGAAGCAGCGAGTACTTCGGAGGACCAATGTATAGCCCTGGGATTGCTGATTAACGGTAAGTTAAAAAATATCTCTATCTTGCGCAAAATTTTTCTGACCAACTTCGAAACAGCATTGAAGTACACTTTTTAAAAAATCGATTTTAACTTCTTTTTTTTCAAATGTTTCAAGTACGAAGAATATTGTGTGAACATTTCATGTTGAAATTCCGCAATCGTCAAAATTATATGGAGAATTTACCGAAAGATCATACAGCGGCCCAACGGCCGAGCGCATCATTTCTTTACCCACTTTTCAAACGCGATTATATCGAAACATAGTTTTGAAAGTCGGTGCCAGATGTATCTCGAAAACGGCTTGTCCGATTTTGTCCAAATTTGAAGACAATATTCTCCGATAGTTTTTCTCGTTCGCCACGTAGGGGTTTTTCATTTGATTGAACCATTGCTTTTTTATGCAAGCAAAATGGTTGAAAATTGCGAACGACAAACGAATGTTAAATTAAAACGGTCGCAACCCCGTAAGAAAAGAAAATTTCAAAAAAATCCTACCAGGCGAACTCCGTTGTATATTATATTTCAAGAATCCGTTGCGTTTTCATGTTTCAGATCAACCGACTGCCCGGAATCCTTGCCATCACAAACCATGTCAACGAATTAATTTTAAAAAGTTCCTAAACACACCTCCATGTTCATATTTTCCAATTTAAAAAAACGCGGATCCAATCGAAACATTAGATTTCCTCCCCTTAATTTGGCGAGTATCAGTAAACGTTTCTCATACGTATTCAGAAAGGTCTGTAGATCAATAGCATTAAAGGTAAAAATAAACTTTTTTTTTCTTCAATTTTTCATACGGTATAAATGGTGCTTTTCGATCAATCAATGACCCTGGGAAGATAATATAAAATAATATAAATGCGAATATAAATCGTCTATGACTTAAGGGGGTCTTAGTCGGAACAAGAGCTTTGTTCCCCCTTGAATGGGGTTACTGTTTGATCGTTGAAACGCATTGAACATTTTTTCTCATATTTTCATTTCACCGGTTTTATTATTACCCAAAATCATATTTTACAGATTTAGATTTCAGATTTCTAAATATGGATTCTGAAAGTTTGATGTGAAGGAATCTGAATGTTTAAATGATTTCCAAGCTTTATTTTGTGTAATAAAAATTAAGACAGATGAAAAAAAAGTTATTTTCATTGCATTCCAACGATACACACTTCAGCCTCGTCACCTCGAGGTGACGTAAAACAGATGCAAGAGAGACAGTAATAGTGGCGCCAACAGCAGAGCGAGAGAGACAAACGGAGAATTTGGTTATCATCTTAAGAGCAGACGGTAAGGAATTATTAAATTTTCTCATTGGGATTTTGACAGCTCGTTTAGACGATTACAAGTATCTGCGTAGAAACGTACACTGCCGGCCAAAAGTATGGATACACCTAAAAAAATTTCGGGCCGCACTAAAAGTTTGATATCTCTGTGAAAAAAAATATATCCGGATTGCCATGGCGGCATTTTAAAAGGGACAAATGAAGCTACACTTTACGTTTTGGAAAAAAAATTTCGATTTTTTTTATACCCGGGGCGCAAATTTGAAAATGGCCGTTTTTTGGCTTTTTTGGCTGTTTAAAATCGGCTGCACGTCTTCAGGACATTTTTTGGCTTTTTTGACAGAACCTTAAAAGATAGAGCAATAGCTATAGTTGCCTTTTTTAGAAAGTTTCGTACGATTTTTTTTCACCGAGTTATCGCGATTTTTTCTCGAAAACACAATTTTGAAAAGATCCTGCTGAAATGAGAAACTTTGAGGTTTAGAGAATATTGCCGAAAGGAAAAAAGTTGCATTACATCGTATTGAATCGAGCAGAATTTTTTCCAATTTTTTTTTCAAAATTTTTTGCTCCAACATTGAGTAAAAAAAAATAATATTTTTTTTCTCAATTTTAAGCCGCACAAGACAGCCACTTCTTACCTTTTACCTCATCTAAACACAAGGAGCGGAAATAAAGCTTCTTGTCTTTGTTTACATTTTACCTTTGTGGAGCGTAAAAAAGATTCTATTTCTCGCGAGTCGATATTCTATTTCTCTCGTGTTCTTTTTCTCGCTCTCTTTTTCGCTCGTCGTTTTTGTCGTCGTTTTTGTTTACATCACGCGTTGCGTGATAAGAGATTGTCGTACAGAGAAATTTCCAGACAAACTCGCGTGTCTCTGAAAGGAGTGCAGACGACCATCCGGAGATTTCAGAAGTCCGAGACGTATTTCAATCGCAATCGTCCGGGTCGACCCAAAGTGACAACGTCCTCAGACAATAAAAATATCGTCATTACCAGCAAAAAAAATCATCGGTTAACAGCAACGGAAATCTGTGCCAAATTTAATGAAAAAATGGAAACCTCGATACCACAGACGACAGTGAAACGTCGTTTTAACAGTGCTGGCCTCAGAGGCTGTGTCGCCGTGAGAAAACCTTTATTGCGTCCGGCGAACAAAAAAAAACGATACGCATGGGCCCTGGAACACAAAAAGTGGACGATTAATCAGTGGAGAAATGTACTCCGGACGGACGAGTCAAAATTTTTAATCTTCGATAGTCGTCGACGCATTTTTGTTCGAAGAAATCTTTCGGAAAAAATGGCACCACAGTGTTTGATACCAACTGTCAAGCATGGCGGTGGCTCCGTTATGGTGTGGGGTTGCTTCTCCGGTCATGGTGTCGGAGACTTTGTGAAAATTGACGGCATAATGAGAAAAGAAGAATATAAAGAAATTCTCATTAATCATGCGATTCCATCGGGGCTAAGAACGATCGGGCGTGGTTTCACCATGCAACAAGAGAATGATCCGAAACACAGTTCCCGTCTCTGTCGAGAATACTTGGAGAAGGAGACAAAGAAAGAAAAATCGTGAATGTGGTGTGGCCGCCACAATCGACCGACCTAAACCCCATCGAACTTCTCTGGGAAAAGCTTGATCGAAAGATACGAATGACCTGCCCTACATCGGCCGAAGATTTGTGGCAGAAACTGCAAGCTGCGTGGACATCTCTCAGCTCAGCTCAGCTGGATTCATTAATCGATCGGATGCCACGAATCGTTGATGCAGTGCTGAAAGCCAGAGGTGGGCTTTTCCACGAAAAGGGCGTTTAGATGAGGTAAGAGGTAAGAGGTGGATGTTTCGTGCGGCTAAAAATTGAGAAAAAAAAATTGAAATTTTTTTTGTTTAAATCAATATTGGAACAAAAAATTTTGCAAAAATTCTGCTCGATTCAATACGATGTAACGCAACTTTTTTCCCTTTTGGTAGTTTTCTCTAAACCTCAAAGTTTCTCATTTCAGCAGCATCTTTTTAAAATTGTCTTTTTGAAAAAAAAATGTGATAACTCGGTGAAAAAAAATCGTACGAAACTTTCTAAAAAAGGAAACTATAACTATTGCTCTGCCTTTCAAGGTTCTGTGAAAAAAAATGTCCTAAAGGCGTGCAGCCGATTTTAAGGGGTTTTGCGATTTTGAAAAAATCGATTTTTTTATTGCATTTTTTTGAAGTATAAGTATCTGAGAATATGTCCTGAAAATTTCAAGTCGATCCGAACAAAATTGACTGAGATATGAGCGTTGACAGAGAAGAATCCGTTGTGTAAACGACCGGAAATTGAAACTTTAAACGCGTTTTTCTCAAAATGGCATTTCTGAAGTCGGTGACCAAGATTACTCGAACACTAATGAACCGATCTTCTTGAAATTTTGAAGGCTTATTTAATACATAAAAATGTAGTCTTTAATCGTACGATTTAATAAGTTAATAAGTTAAAATCGAACCATTAACTTTGACTGTCCGCCATGCTGTGAAAAATGAATATTTTTTAAAATCCTTCGATTAAAGACTAGTTTATACTTATATTTGACTAAAGCCATATGCATTTTTTTTCAGATGATCCACTTCGCCGCAATGTTGGTCACCGCAAACCGTGTATATAAAAACATTATTTCATTGACGGCCATTTGCCACTAAACAATGTAATGTTTTTCAATAAAAAAATTACTGAAAGTTCTTCAAGATGTGTTCTTTAAGATGGTATATTGATCGATTAAAAAAGTTTTGCAGTTTTCTTTAAAAAAATTCATGAAAAAGGCCTTTTTTGCGCTACAAGTGGGGGTAACGCGTTAAACAGTCAAAAAAGCCAAAAACGGCCACGTTCAAAATGGCGCCCCGGGTCCAACAAAATCAAATTTTTTTTTCCAAAACGCAAAGTAAAGCTTCATTTGTCCCTTTTAAAATGCCGTCTTGGAAATCCGGATATCTTTTTTTTTCAGAGATATCAAACTTTTAGTGCGGCGTGAAATTTTTCTAGGTGTATCCATACTTTTGGCCGGCAGTGTATATATTTTTTTCTGTTACCTCACAAATTTCGATATTTTTATTATTTTATTTTTGGTCTATTTTTTCGTCTTGCTATTTGGAGTACGTGCGTTTGGCCGATAGCAGGGTCGTAAACGCGAGCAAAATTGAGAAAACTTTATGTGCGTGAAAGAGAACCGTTTACGTATGTATGGGCTATGATACGTCATTATTGCGCTCACGTGCACGTTCCACATTGCTGCCTACTCACTATCGCTGTCTCTCCATTTTCCTCTCTTCCTCATACGCGTTCACTCTTCATCGTGCGTTGCACTCGAATGTTTATCGCACCAATCGCTGTAAACCGTTCATTGGAGCGAAGTGAACCACCCGAAAGTGGTTTCCCGACGAAAATAGCTTTCCCTCCGCGCGGTGCTGTAATCCCTCAAGCCCTCCCAACAATGCACATTATCTAAATATTCCAGCCCTGAGAGCTTCACCGTAATTTAATCGCGCACAATCATAGCGGATTTCGCATTTCAATACTTAATGCGGAGTCAGTGGCAGTTTTGGTGTAATTTTCTACATTAAGGGGTATGCAAAACCTTGGAATTTCAAAAAATCGATTTTTGTTTTTTGTTTTATTTGCATAGTTAACTTTGATTTAGTTCAAAGATTTTGTAAAAATTTAAAAAATTGACCGAGTTATAACGATTTAAGTGGAGCACGTTCCGTTGCGTTATGACTCTAGCGCTGCGCGGTGCATTATATGGTTTCTAAGGAAATTCGTACGACTTTGTCCAACCAGGCTGTTTGTTGTTATACTGTGCGGGAATCTCAGATTGAAGGTAAGAAAAATAATTGTGATTTATCTCAAGCAAGTAATCCCTACACCAAGGCACTTTCTTACAACTAAATTTTTCAAATAACAATTGGGACGAAAGAGTGCATTTCATAGATAGACATTATTAATAAAAGATGTTTATTTTTTTTTACTACCTAAATTACTAATAGAGATATAAGCGACGGAAATTAATCGCATCATCTCTCACTCATCGTTTCGTCCCTTCCACTCATTGTTCCGTCTTTCTCATAAAGTGTTCCTTGTTCATATCTTCATTACTAATGGAGCTAGCAACAAAAATGAAAGAGACATTTTTTATTGTCAATTCAAAAAGAAACATCTTTTATTTCAATCTTTTGTCACAAAATACACTTTTTCGTCACAATCGTCATTATAACAATTAAATTGTTTATAGAGAAAAAACGATTCTAGAACAAAATTAATGTCCTACTCGTATTGCCCGTACCCGAAACCATCAAGAACCACCGAAGATATTGAGCAGACCCAAAGATTTATACGAAAATCGTAAACGGAAAAAGTGGATTTAGTACGTTTTCTTCTCCGGCGTTTAGCTTGAAAGTATACTTCGCAATTCGGCATACGTCATATCTCAAAATTGAATCGTCTGATTTACTTTAAATTTGGACTGACCCTATTTTATAACATTTTCAATCGACAGACCGGATTATTTTCTTATATGTTCCTCCGTTTGTCAATAACAAACTTTCAAAGTCGTTTTTTTTTGTCGAAAACCGACCTTTTTTTAAAACAGTGCAATTTGTGCAAATATCAAAATTTCGAAAAAGTATGCCGCCGATCTGCAGCTTCACCATTGTACTAAAAGTATATTCTTCCATTTCTTACTTTAAATGAATCTAGTTATCAGAATCATGTACGTGCCCGAGTCGTGCGGAGGCTACAGTCCTGAGATCAAATGACAACGATTATGTTCTTTGCATATAGTTTGCAATAAAAAAGGTAACATGACAAGATTATGTACTATCTCTGTGCGAAAGATCGACCTTATCATCCCAATACCTGAGACGAAAAAAAAATTTGAAAATGAATCTGTTTTTTTTTAACTTCAAGGTTATGCATACCCCTTTATTATGCGGGTGGAATCACAGGGGTCTCGCGAGTGAAACATTTTAAAGAAAGAAAGGCTTGTATCAAAGGCGAACTTTTTTCCGATAAGCGGTGATTACATATTAATCGGAAGTAAGAAATTGATTGGGGATAGGGGCAAACTTTGCGGATGTTCAAAAAGTTTTAGGCTTTTTTTATCTTTCGAAGATCGTAAGAGAAAAAAATTATTTTATTTTTATCATTATCGGAAAACTTTTTTTGCTAATTAAGATTCTAGGTCTCTAAAAATTATTTTGAAAATTGTTTGTAATTCGGAGGCAATTTATTAAACATCCTTGTGTAACACCGATGAACACTTTAACGTCGTAAAAAATACGCAGGTTAATTTATGTTCTTCTGCTTCTGCTATTATGGTGTCAATATTACCATAACTGATTGCAAAAAATATAATTTTAAATGTAAGGACTCGAAAATTTTCGAGGATGAAAACATCTTCTGCTTTGGGAAGCAGATTTTCGTCAATTTCATTCAGAACCTTGTAATATTAAGGGCCTTCTCACTTTAGACTTCAGGGGCCTTCTCACTTTAGGATATTGATGTAAAAGTTGTTACACTTAATAAATTTACTTTCGAAATACACTTTTGCAAAATGTTATGTATCTACTCAACCCAAACAAACTTTGAACGCGCTTTTCTCGAAGCAACGTTTTTCAATGGCTTGTTTGGGTTCGATCTTCGAAACTACTGAACCGATCCTTATAAAATATCAAGGATTTTTTTTTTTAATTTTGATATTTACTTTTTTGCCAAAAACGGTGAAAAGACTCGTCTTTTTTGTTTTTTCGTAAAATGTCCGCCATTGTGTTATTTTTGCAAATATCAAAAATCGTATAATATGCGCTATAGCCATTAACATACTGAATCTTAAACCGTTTGATTATGTTGTTTCGGCTGATCCATCTCCGAGATTTTATCAACAGCGCAGACCTATCATTTTTTTGAACATTTTTGTAACTACCATTTGCAACTATAAATAGTGACTTAAATAAATAAATAAAAATGTTAAATGTATTTCGAAAGTGTATTTATTAAGTGTAACAACTTTGATATCAATATCTATAATATAAACCTATCCAAAAAATGCATGCAAACAGTCTTTTTAGCGTCTATAGTGAGAGGACCCCTTAAATCCGACGTGCCCAAAGTAAACGGGCCGTCTTTTTTTTTATGTACTCTATTCGAACGAACCATGTGCGTGCAAATGATGGAAAGAGGAGAAAAAAAAGTGACGGCGTAAATAGAATTGTACGGCTTTTCAATTCCATAGCCGGTCCGCTCGTCCATATTTGTGCCGGAGCCCCTGCGTTCTATAGTACACTCGACGAGCCACCGGGATTGAGCTCTCCGCTACGAGCCGAACAGAGACCATTTTTTTGACGGTTGGCGAGAGCCAGCTTTTACGACTGTAATTGAAATTAAATCGTTTCGGGTTTTGGCCCAGAAAAATAAAGCCTCGTCGTAGTGTGCGATGTTTGTTGCTTTTATAAGGATCGAAACATTTTTATAGCCGTCGACATGAACAGCGATAGGGAATGGAGGCGCAGAAGGCTACAGAGGGGGGCTGAGAGTGAACGTGCACGCGTCTCGTTGCCAATTGCCTATAATGCACTGTTAACTCGCGACCCGACGTGCAAAAAAGTTGATTAAATCGATAAAGCGCTCTCCCACATCCAGCCCAGGAATGTCTTCCATATGACGTCATTCGCTCCTCTTGATTGCCTCACAAAGGGCTGTATGTACTCCCCAATTATTATATTCCGTAAGCGGGGAAAGCTTTTGAAATGGCAGTTCCAGTGAAATGAATTACGTGACAAGAGCCTTGTAACGATTCTCTGATTTTAGTCGGTTTATGTTCTCTCACTTAATTTGAAATATTCCTTCGTTTGCCGCCTGGCCTTTTGCGATGCCATTTATTCTGCTTGCAGCCCTCACTTATCACTGTAATATTTCTCGTTCTTGAAAGACCGCATAGACTACATTGCACGAGGTAACGAGAAAACTGAGGAAAACCTGTGCCCACACAGGTTGCTATAGTCTAATAAGTTTCAGTTGTATTACCATCAGAACCTCAATAAAACTGCCTCGCACTCAGTAGTCGGTGCGTGAACGAGTACGCGGTCAAGTGATCACCCAATCAAATTATTAGCCCAGCTCGACGCTGCGTAAAAAGGAAGATGACTGAAACCGCAAATTAATCGCACTTGGGTCAGTCGATTATCTTTTTTCCATCATTTACTACCTTTTATTGTGTTATTCCATTAACAATTAACATAAGCTATACAGCCCACCCGGCGTAAGAATTGAAAATTAAGGCGAATTAGAAAGCCGAATTAGAAGGTCCAAAAAAGCGTTTTTTTTCAGGATTTTTTTTAGAAACGAAACAAACAAATAGGCCCAGTATACATTGAGGTATCTTTTCATGTATATTTGAAATGTATGAAAAAAAATTCAACATGAAACAATAAATGACTGCAGATTTATCAGCCTATCCATGTGCGTCTTGCAACTACAGTCCCCAATCGGCGGGAAAGATGCAGCTTGTAATTCTTGACTTAAACAAAAAAAACCAATGAAATTTTTAATTGTCATATTTTTCTTAACTAAAAAACCCTCACGGAGAAAAATAGATGAGCGTGCATCATAGGATGCACCCTTTACTTCCGCACTTCCTACCGTTCAGCGAAACTAATAGATGTGCTTATTGCAACAGCTTGTAGTTTTACGATAATGTAGTCAAATAAAACAAATATATATATTTTTCTTCTGGGTGAATTAAGAAAAAGCTGAAAAAATCGTGAAATTATAACTTTTTTAATCTCAGGTTTGAAAAAAATGTGTGTAAAAAACACTTTAAAGTGCTATAAAAATTATTTAAAAAGACTTTTTCAACAACTTTTATAAATTCTCTTAGATGAGATTTTCATACCGAAGAAAGTAAACTTTGGTTTAATTCAATAGGTCGTTTAGTTTTTTTGCTATCACGCCCGCCAATTTGGAAAAATCATGAAAATGAAAACTAGAGAAAATGGGCTTCAAAGTTTTTAATAGGAGGAAATATCAATATCAAATATCAATCGCTTCTCTGCTTTTGGCCTTGTATCTTCGAAAATATTTACAATTGACCTCTGTAACTTTGTATATATGTTCGTGGACAGTTTATCTATCGATGTAAGCAATTTAAAAAAAAACGATTTTTCGGACCTTTTAATTCAGACTCCAGCCATAGTTATCGGTTCTTTTCAGTTTTCCATTGACGAATCATTGTCGTTCAATAAAATAGCTATTTTGAAGGATGAATACAGTGACAGATTTTTGTGAGAATTGAATTGTCAATTGGGACTGGAGAATCCAGGCATCTTTAAGATTAGTTCTACCATTCTTTAAAGTTTTCTATGTCTGCTCGTTGAGCGAAGTTGGCGTGCAAACAGCTCAATCTTTATTGCTGAAACTTTGATTTTACAACCCGGAAGAAAAGATTTTCCTTTCAAAGGTATGGTGGTGTGCGATACCCTTCAGCATTTATAAGAAAGATCTTCAGCGAATACTCGATATAAAACAGTTTCATTAGTCTTAATCATTATCTGACTCAATTGGTTTTATGCTTTTTTTCTGGCGATGTGATTATAAGTACAAATTTTATAGACAAAAACTTTTAAAAAATATAAAAAATAAAATAACTCCGGGATGCAACGCTGATTACGAGAGAACTCTCTAAAATCCATTCCCGAAACACAAATAAACCAAAGTTCCAACATGCACGTGGCTGAAGCCGCAGGCTAAACCTAGTTTATGTCCGTGCACACACACCCATATAGATTGTTTTCCTGAACTTCCGGGCGGCCTCCTGAAAATTTTTCAATAATATGTAAAGCTTTACATGAAATTTTTATAAAGTGTATATATTCACGTATATTTGTGAGAGGGTAGATATTTTCAACACCACTTATTGGGAGACGAATTCGAACGAACCCACCTTACTGATTTCGTCTCAACGAGGCTTATACCCATAGTTGGGAAATACAGGGTGTCCCTCTTATCTCTGCCACAAGAAATAACTCGGTAATTATCGACGTCACAAAAAAATGTTCTAGACAAAAGTTGTACGGGGTGAAGAGGGCCATCAAATGCGACTAATTTTCTTTTATTTCAGTGGAATGGAACATTTTTCTGACAATCTTGTGGAGCACCCAAACCGCACAAAAAACATTGCGGGGTCAAAGTCGTTCAAGGTCATTCAAAGTCACCTATTAAAATGAAATACAAATTTTAATATCTCGGATCACTACCAAAAATTGGTAGAGATTCGAGATATTTAGATTTGTATCAAGAATTGGTATCAAATCAAGGAATTATTCTTGTATATGCCAATATATAATAAATATCGGAGGGCAACCGTCTTTGAAGCAAACAATCCGTTCCATCAGAGCTACAATAAATTAAAAAAAAAAATCATTTCAAGGAGCGAAACTTGAATAAAATATAATCGTTTCTTCAAGCTCAACACACGTTGTGTACAAACAATACGCAACTTAGTGACTTGAAAGTAAAAAAATATTTGTTATTATTTTCAATCCGATATTTATTATATATTGGCATATACAAAAATAATTCCTTGATTCGCGCAACACAAATATTGTTTGAGACGAAAAATGCCCAGGCCAGCCCAGTATTCGTGTATCTTGGATTTCCACGTGGACTCTTAAGCAACCTTTGGTGCACTTTGTTCGGGTGAATAGGTAATTTTGTTCGAATCCATAATACTTTTTCAGCGTTATATACAACGATGGTCTTAGATCCAATTACAATCAACGAAAAGATTTACAAGGAGATGGCAGGATCGTGGGGTCGGGGATTTGGCCGAATTTTTTTGTGGTGAAAGAGGACCCCTAACACCTCACCTGGTTAAAGTAGTAGGACACACTACTTGGAAAATTCCGAGAAAGATGGATTCAAATTTCTTAGGCGCCTTCTGAGTTTGAAATGTCAGGCACTTGTCGAGCGGCTGTCTAGTCTAGACGGTTAGGGCTCGGTCATTTGAGCCAGAGGTCTCGGGTTCGATTCCTCCTTCGGGTCTTATTTTTTTTTTTTTTTTTCTTTTTTTTTGTTATCCCAACAATTATTCAAAATGTTTCTCATCCCTACATTATTTAAAAAAATTTATTTACATTATTTTTTAAAAATTATTTTCTTTTTTTCCAATAAAACAATTCATAACGGTGGGTTTTTTATTTTTCATTGTAAAGTATATGAGGAGGAACTATACAAAAGGAACTATACAAGGAGGAAACTATACAAAAACCGCATTGGTAATTATCGTAGAAACAAACAAAGCAATAATTTTTGCGACATCTTGCGCAACATATAAAAGCGGATTTTTTTACAATCGCAGGAAGTTTGCAATACATCCGTACAAAAACATGTCCCATTAACATTCATGAAAATGTTTTTAGACAAGACAAATGTTTACAGACAAGTTAAAAATTTCATAAAGCGCTTGCAAAATTGCAGTGAATTGTTAGAGCAGAATCGTGAAATTAATTCCCGGGAAGGTTGTATAAAAATCCATTCAATAATTCACCATCAATTATCGTCATCAATATTCCGACACATGATTCAATACGCCTGGTTTGCCTTAAAATGATCAATTACTAGAAACATTTTCATGAATGTTAATGGGACATGTTTGTGTACGGATGTATTGCAAACTCCCTGCGATTGTAAAAAATCCGCTTTTATATGTTGCGCAAGATATCGCAAAAATTATGCCTTTGTTTGTTTCTACGATAATTACCACTGCGGTTTTTGTATATAATTATTATATAAATAAAAATCGAATTTTTCCTAATCGACTTTGTTATTCTCATTAAAAACCCAATGTTCCTCCTCATATACTTTACAATGAAAAATAACAAAAACCGACCATTATGAATTATTTTATTGGAAAAAAAAGAAAATAATTTTTAAAAAATAATGTAAATAAATCTAAAAAATAATGTAGCGATTAGAAACGTTTTGAATAATTGTTGGGATAACAAACAAAAAAGGAAAAAAAAATAAAATCTGAAGGGGGAATCGAACTCGAGACCGCCGGCGCAAAAGACCGAGCACTAACCGTCTAGACTAGATGGCGGCTCGACAAGTACCTGACATTTTAAACTCATAAGTCGCCTAAGAAACTTTGAATCGATTTTTCTCGGAATTTTCCGAGTAGTACGTCCTACTACTTTAACCACGTGAGGTGCTAGAGGTCCTTTTTCACCACGAAAAAATCGGCCAATTCCCCGACCCCACGGTCGTGCCGTCTCCTTGTTAGACGATGGTGAAGTTTGCGTCGGTCAAACGCGAAGAAAATGATATATAATTATTTCATTTTGTTTATTTATATTTTGATAAAAAATCTTTGTCGCACATTTGAGCTTTACACGTCTTTAACTCTTCCTTGACACACTGGATCATTTTGACCCGGACGAATTTGAAATAAAATGCTCACTATCGCAAAAATGAAAGTTTTCAATACCTTTTTTACAACAATTCAATGTTATATTTTCCGAATTTTAATTAAGCAGACATATCAAGAAATGTTTAGAGTGTATCCCGGATTTTTTTTCAATAAAAACCGACCGAACGATTGTTAAGGGCAGGTGGATGGAATACTATCCCGGGTCAAATTGACCCAGTGTGTCAAAGCCGTCACCAAATATAAGTGTGTCGAGGAAGTGTTATGGGTATCGTAAAAAAGGCTTCAGTGCTTTTCATCAATCCGGCAAAATGAATTCGGGCAACGTGTAGAAATGAATTTTTACTACATTCCCTCGATGCTCCTACGTATTTGGTTCGAACAAAGACCGTAGTTCATAAAAATTCAATAAAAGTGTAGGCCAAAATTCCAATAAATTTAGGTCGAGTAAAAATCATTAAAAATTCGATTAACGTGTAGGCCACAATTCTATTAAATAAAACCAAACTTATTTCTTATCTCAGTGTACGGCGACCGAGATAATTGCTGTTTTTGGTATCGTATTTTACGCTTGTCGCGTATTTGGCGCTACCATTTGTTTGTCGCGGTTTGACAAATTCACAGTCGGATTTTAGCGCTCTGGATGGTTTTCCTTTGCGTTACTCGCGGTCCCGCACGTTATTTTTAAACATACTCATGCACGAACTGTCAGTTCCGTTGACATGTGCCTACACGCATGCATACACAGATTCCATGGATGTGTGTAAAAACATATCTACATGTGTAGACGTTTGCAAAGTCGTCCACGAATGCGTATGTCGTGCGGTTGGCTTGTTTTATTCGACTCTATGGCAATGTTGTCTCGTCGGGTCAACACAAGTTCCAGCAGCGGATGAGATTTTTTCAATGTGCCAAAAGCGCGTGATAGAAACATTGAATCCACTGTGTTTTTTGCGACATGCTGGTAACATAGCAGAATGCAAAAAAAAAGGTTTGTATATATAGGGGGGGGGGATGGTGTGTGTGTGTGTGTGTGTGCGTGCGTGCGTGTGTGTGTGTGTGCGCGCGCGCGCGTGTGTGTGTGTGTGTGTGTGTGTGTGTGTGTGTGTGTGTGTGTGTGTGTGTGTGTGTGTGTGTGTGTGTGTGTGTGTGTGTGTGTGAAGGGCAATTGGGGGAATCGTGTTCTCGTGGCTGTTTCAGCAAAAGCGGATTTTATAGCGTATTCCTCTCGGAATTAATGAGCGAACGTGTTTTCACGGCGTCGATGCAACTCCCTCCCCTTTTTTCCTCTCTCGCTCTCCCTTTTTAACTCTCAACCTTCCACCGTCCCGCTTCATCCCCGTTCGTTGTCGTCCAACCTCATTTTACGAACCACACGGTACACGGAAGTACGGTGGAGATTTCATTTTTACTATTTACCTCGAAATTTATTCGTTTGGTTATAATGGGACGGGATCGAGTTGGCAGGGGTGGGTTACGCGGGAGAGCGGACCGCGGAGGGTGAATTGGCTGATGCACGCGCGTCCGAGAAGAGAACCCTCTGACGGTGGGTACCCACACGCGACTGAAGTGCGGGGCTCGCAGGGGGCACGTACTCCCCGGTTTCAAATCTGCTCCGTGCAGCACAACCACCGATCATATTTATATGCATATCGATAGAGATATATGTTTCTGTGTATATACACGTTTCTACCCTACCGACGCGCGCAAGCGAATTGACATCTCGATGCCTGCTCATGATGGATAGAGAGTTATTGGTGTTTCCACAGCGACGGTTTTTTTCACCTCAGCATTGACTGACTCATTTTTTTTTTGAGTGCTTCGTACTGTCAAAATAGCAAGAGTAATTTGTTTGGGTTTATTGGGGAATTCTTTTTTTCGCAAATAAGCACTGTGGAAATGGCGTGGCAGGGATTACACGCGTTTTGACCCGACACCAAATTCCTGACGACACAATATCCGCAGGACAAAATATCCTCATGACAAAATATCCGCAAGACAAAATATCTGCCGATATTATATACAGTTTAAAGTGTGAAGTCATGCCGTTGAAATTTATTCCATGTCAAGTGTACAGTCATGCCGTTGGAATTTATTCCATGTCAAGTGTACAGTCATGCCGTTGAAATTTATTCCATCACAAAAAGGAGGAAAATTATTATGTGACGCATATGTTTGGGTTTGTTTGTTTGGGTGCAATGAAGAAATTCGTATTATGCCCCCACCCCACTATCTCAAACACCCCACAAAGGTGTTTTGCGCGCGACCCCGTCGATGTGGTGGACGAGATTTAGGATTTTGTCTCGCGGATGTTTTGTCATGAGAACATTTTGTCTTTCGGATGTTTTGTCGCGGATATTTTGTCGTCGGGTCAGATGTGACGCAGCCGTGACAGGTAGGAGAATAATTGGATTGTCCAGAGACCACAAAATGGTGCTTTCCAGCTACCTTTCCATAGGCCACCTCGTGAGTTGTATCATCTGATTATTGTGGGCTTGGTATCGACGGTAAGTTCAAACATCGAAGCGTTCAGCTCTCTAGGTAGCTGTTACAACTTACCATCTAGAATGGCATTGCCGATGACATTGGTGAATCATTTCTCGCTCTGCGTAACTATTCTATCCGAAGTTCTTGCCAAGACTGATTACTCGAAGATCAAAGTTTACTGGTTGATCGCAAAGATTGAAAATAGGATTAGTTTAAGGGGTCTTTTCACTTTAGACGCAAAAAGGCCATTTTCATGAATTTTTGATAGGTTTATATTATAGATATTGATATAAAAGTTGTTACACTTAATAAAGAAACTTTCGAAATACATTTTTTAAACTTTTTTATTTGTTTAAGTCCCTATTTATAGACGAAAATAGTAGTTAAAAAATGTCTTAAAAAATGGTAGGTCTGCGCTGTTGATGAAATCTTGGAAGTGGATCATCCGACACAAAAAATCAAACGGTTTTAGATTCAGTATGGTAATGGCTATAGTGCATATCATACGATTTTCGATACATCCAAAAATAATAAAATGGCGTACATTATTCGAAAAAACAAAAAAAAACTTTTTTACCGTTTTTGGCAGAAAAATAGAATATATCTTGATGTAGAAAAAGGTTTGATACGTGCTATGGCTAAAGTTGTAAAGAATATGTGGTTAAAATTTCATAGGGATCGCTTCAGTAGTTTCGAAGATTTTATCAACGAGCCGTTGAAACGTTGTTTAGAAAAAATGCGTTTGTTACATGCGTATCTTATTTTCCAATAATTTTCTTTAACATTCCCTCTAGTAATTTTGAACATACGTTATAGCGATTTAAGTCCTTCAAAGTTGAACTCATTTGAACTATGTATTGCAAAGCCATGCATTCTCTGATACCTCGCATTGAGAAACCAAAATTTATCTGTTTAGTTTCAACCCTGATTTCTTTACAATGCCGACGTCTTGATCAGCAACGTGCGAAGCCAATGAACTTCAATGAGGACTCGGAAAAAGCCACAGTGGCTCTGCCTATAGGTTTTTCGAAATTCGTCGATTCGTGACAAATAAAATTGCTGATTCACTCAAAAATCGAGGTGCAGCCCGCCATCAAGTTGCAACCAAATTCGACAGTCTCTCGCGAATCTTAGGACTGAGTGAAGCTCAACAGGGGCCGAGGCTCTCTGTACCCTGAGTCTTTTTCCGTGCCCTTAGAAGTTAGATCCGAGTACGCGTCTTCGATTCTTAGTGATCAAGCATCACTACCCGAGGGTTAAGTGAGGCACTGAGGTACAGCGTCTCATCACGCTTCGCAAGCTAAAGAGAACTCATTATTAGTGTGTAGGAATGATTATTCGTTCAACAAATCTCTCATCAACAAAACCCAACTCGTAATTGGCGTACGTGAGTGTCATACTATTTCACTGTCTTCGAGGAGACACGAACGCCCAGCGTCAGCACGGTATCAAATTACAAGCTCACCGAATCATAAGTTCAATCAACCCGTATTTATATGTAATCATTTCTAACTTTGTTTAACCGATTTAACGAAAGAAAGGAAATTACGATGATAACCTAAATTGTCAATAATAAATATCTGTATCAAAATTGTAACCTCCATTTCCAATTTCTCAAACCTTGATAACAAAATATATACATATGTTTCTAAAGAGCATACTTTGTCTCTTTATTCAATTGGCCCAAGATCCTTAAATTAACTGACTAGATAGGTGCGCCAAGCGCTTTAATAGCTAACCCGAAAAATATATTCAGAGATAGATCGGTAGACTCCAACTCTAGAGTCATTCCAAAATCAATCTAAGCCCGCCCACCAACACGAGCGATTATAACACGTTTAAACTTTTTTTGGGTTACATGAATACATAACAATTTAAAAAAAATATATGTCGAAAGTGTATCGATTAAGTGTAACAACTTTTATATCAACATCTATAATATAAACCTATCAAAAAATGTATGAAAACAGCCTTTTTTTAGCGTCTAACAAGGAAACGTTGCGAGGTCGATGTCTCCGATTTCGATAAAATTTGGCATGCTTGTAGAATGGGTAAAAATAGGCGACAGGTATTTTTTTTATATCGGCGGAACCCGATTTTTAAGGGTTGAAAAGCACCCTCGAAAATAGGAGTGTTTTTCGTTTTTCGTCGATAACGTTTTAACGGTACAAGATATGGAAAAACTTCCAATTGCAACAATGTTTATTTTTTCGTGTACTATACATTGGAGATGAGAACGATGCAGATAGCAACAAATTTCATATTGTTTATTGCAAAAATGCAATTTTTTCAACCGTATCTCCGAGAATTTTTAATCGATTGGGATGTTAATTTGCATACATGTAGAGAATGGAAAAATGCGGATACGGATTTTTTCTTTTTCCGATATCTCACAATTAAGGGGTTGAAACTGCCCGTCGATTTTTTTTTGCCGAGAGCATCGTATTATCAGCTAGCCTTTTAGCATTTCGGTCTAAATTCACGTCAATATACGTTCGTGTTATGACGCAATTGCATATTTGTAACATTCCACCCCCCCCCCCCCAACGGTCCCCTCTCGAAAGGCAAACGTTCAAAGTTCTTACCGTGCGGCATGGACGAAAATTTGTAGAAATAAAAATGGGTTACAAAGAAAGTACAATCAGTCAAAAGAGTCAATACACATTTTCTCGTTTTGGCGGAACGACACTCTTAAGGGGTCAACGCACCCGTAACAACTTTGTTCTTTCTATAGCTCGTGAACGAGCCGAAATAAAAATAAAGTTCGATAGGAAAAAATGTTGTATTCTTCGACTACTAGACGTTCATGATGATAATAATGAGTACAGCAATAAATGGCGTGTTGTTTATTGCAATAATTCGTGAATTACTTGTGAAAAATCACTCTTCAGTTTTCCACTAATATGGGCAGAGGCAAGGATCGCAATCACGGACTGACTTCGTGCTTCGGGAAGCAACTGGATTACAATTGTAAATTTACGAAGAAATTCTCCCCCGCCACGTACTGCCTTTGAAGATTACAACACAATCGGAAAAGTGTTCTCACGCTTACTCATTTCGAAAATGTTTTTTTATGTATTATACTTATTACAATAATGATAGTCATGATAAAAGTGTTTGAAACAAAGAGATTTCTTACACCACGCACAAGTGATAATGGCTGCTTCGCCGCATATATCGCATGTCGGTACATTTCGTGAAAAGCAAAATTCTACCGGATTTTCGAAGTTTGGTGGTCTTTCTTCTTCGTACCCGCTTTTCTACCACGCATATTTGAAAAGATTTGTAAACCGTGGAGAAGAAAACTGGTTGTGTATAAGAGATTGTAATTTAACAATATTGTCTCTCAAATGCAGATTGACGTCGTAATTGTATAATATTACTGCGTCAGAAAAGTGTTTGACGAAGTTTTTCCATACACGGAAGCCATAAACATCAAGGGGCTGTATCATTCCAGTCGTACCTGCAGGAATTACTAATTATCATATGGACTAATTGTCTACAGAACTAATGAAACTGGTGCAATATATTTACCTGCTGAATGGTTAAAACTTTAATATCTTTCCCTTGCATATCCATTTCTTTAAATGCAGTTGGACATTGACCGCTCCAAGAATCCAGAAGTATTACCGATCTTGGACCCGTATTGGGAATATATGCTTCTTGGAACCATCGCTTGAAATGATTAGTCGTCAATTTTCCAGATTTCGAAGCCAAAAGAAATATATTTTCGGCTCTGAACATAGTTTGTTCTACTCGAGGACCAAATTTGCCAGTAGGTTCGTTTAAAACGATCAACATATATTGATGCAATAATGATCATTGGTGAATTTATATGACTTGAAATCCAATTGATAAATACACACGAAAAAAGCAACGACGACACACGCTATTACTCTTTTAAACACGCTATTAATCTTTAAGGAGTAAGGCCACTGTAACGGCCCAAAAAAAAAGGTTTTTTCACTAATTTTTTGCTCCCGAAATTGAAGGTATTTGAAAAAAAACTTTTAATGGTGTTATCGGGCATACATTAAACTTTATTATAAAATTTTTTTACAGTAAAAAAAAACAAAATGGCGGTTCCACAGCTATCTTCCCGGGACATGTTTTGCTTCCAGGGCTCCGCGGCACGCAGCACCACTGGTGCACTTTTGAATCTAGAACAAAAAAAAAACCATTAATCTAGAGGGCTATAGCTAGAGAATGTCGATCGGATTTTAAAAAGTATCAATTTTTGTGGATTTGGCGTGCGTTTGAAAAAAAAAATTGATTTTTGACGAAAAAAACGGCAAGTTTTTTGTTAATAAAAAATCAATAAATAAAGTTCTTGAAAACTCCGATCGACATTCTCAAGATAATGTAAATGTTCACATCTGGTTAAAATTTCAAGTAAAAAAAATGAAAATTGTTCGAGTTATGCTGCGTGCCATTTTGAAAAACCATGTTTCGAGAAAAACGCGTTTAAAGTTTTGCGAATAGTTTTTTATTGGAAAAAATTAAAAAAAGAAGTTAAAAGGATTTAAACTATTTTTAAACTAGAGGGTTTAAACTATTTTTTAAGCCAATAAAAAAAATCGATTTTTCAAAAAATTTACAGTGGCCTTACCCCTTAATAAGGCGATTTCAAGGTTATCATGAGAGCCGCTCTTTGCACCGTAGTCGCTCTTTGCGAAGATTTATTTCTTTCGTTCATTGGTTGCGCTGTTTGTGAAATTAAAGTTAAAGATAACGATTAAATTATGCTGCGTTATAAGCTGATAAAAATGTTTGCATCATTCTGTTCATGAGTTGCAGCGGCAACCCAAAAACGCTGTAACCTCTGCAGATAATGCCTTCGATACGGTGAGCGGAGTGGAAATTCTTCGTATATATACAATTGTAATCCAGTTGCTTTCCGAAGCACGAAGTCAGTCCGTGATTGCGAGCCTTGCTTCTGCCCATATGAGTAGGAAACTGAAGAGTGATTTTTCACAAGTAATTCACGAATTATTGCAATAAACAACACGCTATTTGTTGCTGTACTCATCATTATCATCATGAACGTCTAGTAGTCGAAAAATACAAAAAAATTTCCGTCCGAACTTTATTTTTATTTCGACAACGCGAAAATGTGTATAGACTATTTTGACTGTTTGTACTTTCTTTCTAACCCATTTTTATTTCTAGAAATGTTCGTCCATGCCGCACGGTAAGAACTTCGAACGTTATTGCTGTACTCATCATTATCATCATGAACGTCTAGTAGTCGAAGAATACTACATTTTTTCCTATCGAACTTTATTTTTATTTCGGCTCGTTCACGAGCTATAGAAAGAACGAAGTTGTTAAGGGTGCGTTGACCCCTTAAGAGTGTCGTTCCGCCAAAGCGAGAAAATGTGTATTGACTCTTTTGACTGATTGTACTTTATTTGTAACCCATTTTTATTTCTACAAATTTTCGTCCATGCCGCACGGTACGAACTTTGAACGTTTGCCTTTCGAGAGGAGGACCGTTGGGGGGGGGGGGCTGGAATGTTACAAATATGCAATTGCGTCATAACACGAACATATTGACGTGAATTTAGACCGAAATGCCAAAAGACTAGCTGATTATGCGATGCTCTCGGCAAAAAAATCGACGGGCAGGTTCAACCCCTTAATTGTGAGTTATCGGAAAAAGAAAAAATCCGTATCCGCACTTTTCCTTTCTCTACATGTATACAAATTTTCATCCCAATCGATTAATAATTCTCGGAGATACGGTTGAAAAAATTGCATTTTTGCAATGAACAATATGACATTTGTTGCTATCTGCATCGTTCTCATCTCCAGTGTACACGAAAAAATAAACATTGTTGCAATTTGAAGTTTTTTTATATCTCGTACCGTTAAAACGTTATCGACGAAAAACGAAAAACACCCTAATTTTAAGGGTGCTTTTCAACCCTTAAAAATCGGGTTCCGCCGATATAAAAAAATACGTGTCGCCTAGTTTTGCCCATTCTACAAGCATGCCAAATTTTATCGAAATAGGAGACATCGACCTCGCAACGTTTCCTTGTAAGTGAGCAGATCCCTGAACTTTTTATTCCGGCTAATCAGCCTAGTATGGTAAGATAGGATGCGATAAAAGGGAATATTTCGACTGGTAGGTTTTGTTCATATTACACGGTGGCAAAATTTGCAAAGTTCGAATACAACGAATACATATATATTTTTTTTCATTTCCTTACCTTCAAATAGACTTATAGATCTTCAAATCAGGATCTAAGCAAATCCTTGAAGGATTTTGGTACCTAAATATTTGAAAAATCATTGGTTAAGTCCAGCGACGCAAATGTCAACCTCGTGTTATTATTACGTACGAATATTGATTACCTTTTTCTCCGAGCATCGATTGAGTGATTTGCTAGAACGCAGCTCAATCAAAATATTTGAGTGATGAAAAACGATCTTTTTTCATAATTTCCTGGGCTTTCGAGAATCTTGCATCTTTTTACAAAATCCGCACTGTTCAAGAGTTAATTTGGTTTAGCTAGCATCTATTTGAGTCAAATCATATTTTCGTTCCCTGTCGGCCTCCTGCGATTCTGTTTATTTCAAATATATTTTTTTTTTTGTGCGCTTCAATGATTCTGTGATGTAGACAATTTAGTAAATGATCACGACCCAATGTTGATTTACACGTGTAAGAGATACATTCAAATTTAAAAATATCTTTATTTGCATGCACTAAATGCGACTTTACTAAAAATATACTGTTATTTCGAACGAATAAAAATTGTATTTGAATTACTACTATTTCGGTTTGCAACGAGACAAATTACCATATTTTCTCATATACATTACATATTTATCCATGTTGACAATTTTCAGTGGCATAAAGGTATAAAAAGTAATTTGTATTACCACCATTTCGGTCTATACGAGAGGATGTTCCTCTTGCGTGGGTATCACAAAATGTGTAATTTTTCTGTCTTTCGGAATACATTTAGCCGAACACAAACGACAAGCCGCGAAATTCACCATCCTTTCAAATGCTTCGCGAACTCGGTTGCCCGTATAAAAATTCGGGTCAGGAAAAAGTACTGCCCTTCCTAGAGAATATCAGGCCGTGGTCAGGCCTTCCAGCGTGGATCGGATTCGCCATGTAACAGGTCTTAGGCCATCCCCGATCCGCTGTTCCCTTTTTGGGGACTAATTAGGAACTGGACAGGGTTTGACCAAATAGTGGAACAGCTTTTGGCGATCTATCCGAGTAAAACAGATAGTATTACTGATCCTTATTATCCCTTCGCACTCGAGAGGTGACTCTCACTCACTACGTACTATCCAAACGAAAGACGCCCGAAGTGCAAAGCGTTATTGCATAAGTATCACAAAATCATAAGCGCAAGTGCACGCTGTAAGCATAGCATTTTTGTACGTGATACAACAACAGGTCGAACTTTTATCCTCGTACGATGGTACCTTGCTTACGCGAAGCGCTTCGCTTGGAGCCACCTGGCGGATTGTTGGCGAAATACATTCGGGTATTGTCTTGCCGGACAAAACATTGATATTTCCTAACAAGGCGACAAGGCGTTCAAAAATCACGCATGACCTGCTTTACTTTTTTGCCGCATTAAATCTTGTTATTGCGGTTATTTGTTATGCTCAAATCATTAGGTATTGACATCCCGTTATTTATGATGTGCATTCTTATCCTCGTAGATTATCATTAATGAATTGAATGCTTTTAATGGTGAATAGAATTACAACAGATGTAGAAGTTTCACCATAATCGATTATAAGTGTCTTTGATAGGGTAAAAAAGCAAAGCAGCTTTACACAGTTCTTAAGGTAGAACGAGCGTGCGCTCTTAATTTCTACAGATTTTGTTGAAATTTTAACCAGACATTGTTCATAGGCTTGCATGTTTGAGTGAAATTTCATAACAGTCGTCTATTTAGACTGGGAGAAAATGGGTTTTTAAATTGCAACTTTTAACACAATAGGGTCTACATTGACCGGAAATCAGGTTTACATCATTCGTCGTACCATTCTATTGTGATTATAAATATTGAAACAAATTATGTTTAGATAGCAAACTAGTTATGGAAAGAGTGAAAAAAGTTTGGATCGCTTTTACTATTCAGTTTTTCTAAAAACGGTCAGGAACGACAGAATAATTATCCGTAAACAATATTTGTCCCCTATAATAAAAGGACATATGGTAACACCGCAGAACAGTATTGTTCAATATTTCGAGAAAAAAAAGTATCGTATTCCTAAAGTTGAAAAATTTTATCACAAAAAAATATTTTCGTTATAAATATAAATATTTTATATTGATTATGTTATCTTCATGAACAAATAAAAGTGCTGATTAATGCGTAACTGGTTAAAAACTGTTGAACTGTTTGATGAAAATTTAAATTTTCGTATAAAAATTCAAATAATTTCGATTGAAAATTAAATAATAAGCTTTATTCGATTACAAATTCCAAATAAAAATTTGTGCTGCAGTATTATTTTAAATATGCCGCGCAAACCTACGTCATTGGATACGTAGAACGATGCGGTGTTGCCATATGTCTTCTTATTATGGGGGACAAATATTTTGTACGAAAAATTATTGTCTAAATATCAATACAGACCTTGCAGTGTTAAAAGTTGCAATTTAAAAACCCATTATCTCAATCAACCCAAATAGTCGACTTCTGAAATTTCACTCAAACATGCATAATGATATGAACAATGTCTGCTTAAATTTTTAACAAAATCTATAGCAATCAAGAGCACGTGCTCGTTCTGGCTTGAAGACAGGCTCCTCTATTTAGGACATGTTAATGTTCTGTCCGAGTAGACCTTATGTGAAGATGTACTTGATCGCCAGGTTTTGCCAGAGGATTGTAATTTCCAAGTATAGAGGGTAAGCCGTGAAAAACGATTTTGCGATCTTCCCGGTTTGTTTCATGAGAGGGCCCGGTCAGGTAAATCAGACTAGGCAAGTCTGGTCAGGATCCGACACAAAATAGGGAATGCCCGGTCACATATCTGCACGGGTAATAGATGCATAAAAATTTTGTATTACTCAACCGTGTTTAAAAGATTTGGATTTCAATATATAAATATATTCGAAATAAGTATCTGGAATCGTAGAATGTAATAAATGAATAAACATTGATTTTACAAAAATGTTCGTTAAGTCAAACAAAAAACAATCAAGCTTCATCGGTTCATTTTAATATATATTTTTAGGTGTCCCAGAACTCAACGTCAAGCCGAAACGGGGTGACAGGATTGATTGTAACCATGATGAGAAAAATCAGAAAAAAAATCTATCCCATGCAGTTTGAAAATTATGGACATTTAAGAAAAACCTAGAAATTTGGTCAAACTGTAACCATTTTTCGGTTATTGTGGTTAATTTTTATTATTTTTGTTCATTTAAACTTTGGAACCGTAACCCTAAATAACATTTTTAGAATCACAGTCAAAAATAATGACACAATTGCCCCAAGTTTCCTAGAATTAAGACTATTTGTTAAACTATGAATTTAAAATTTTTAATATTTGTCTACTTTGAAAGGCCCTGCTTTGAAAAAAAAGTACTAGAGTGCCTTGGCAAGTGCCATTAAAAGTTGGCGCATTTAATCAGGATTGTAAAATGGTATAATACTTGTTAGTTTCATACTAAAAAAAACGAGTAAAAAAATTAAAACCTCAAGTAACCCGATTTTTGCTAACCCATTTTACTCAGTTAAAATGTTTTTTATTCGCACAAGCTCTTTGTAGGTTCTTAATTTTACGGCAAAATGATGAGAGAGATGGATAGTGGACATGTTTGCCATGAGTGAGAGAGACAGATAGTGACGCCACTTTTACCAAAGTCAACAAAAGTAAGTAAAATTAATAAAATAATGAAAAATCTTGACCTAGTTTAGGTTTATTGGAATAAAAGTCAGATACATAGGGAAATAACATTTTTTATTACAGCAAATGTTCAAATTGTTTGCCATCAGCCTCAATAGACGCCCTACATCTTCTTAAAAAAGATCTACTTATTAGCCGGGCATATCCTCGAGAGTTGATGTCCTCAGCAGCTTGAGAAATTCGTTCACGCAGCTCGGCTACGCTCTAAAAGGCTTTGAATAAACTTTTTCTTTGAGAACGCCCCAATAAGAAAAATCCAGGGGATTTAAATCTGGGGAACGGGCTGGCCACGAGATAGTGCCTGAACGTCCAATCCACCTTCCCGGATATTCCTGGTCAAGGAAATCTCTTACTTGCACTGCGTAATGCGCTGGGCAGCCATCTTGTTGATACCACATGTGGCGACGATCTGTTAGTGGTACGTCCTCTAACAAAGTTGGTAAATTTTCTCGTAAAAAATGTAGGTCATTCGTGCCATTCAAGTTCTCAGGCAGCTCAAAAGGCCCAACAATTTTGCCGTTTAAAATTCCGGTCCACAGGTTTACTTTAAAGCGATACTGGGATCTGTCTTCTCGCATTAAATGTGGATTCTCCACATGCCACTCGTGAAAATTGTGTAAGTTTATGTAACCATCTTTTTTAAATGTAGATTCATCTGACCAGAGAATTTTTTGGATAAATTGGGGATTTTCATTATGCCTCTGTAGCATTGTTCTACAAAATGAAATCCTTTCAGGATAATCTCGAGGGAGAAGACTTTGAACTCGTTGTACGTGAAACGGATGCATTTCGGCTCTTTGTAAAATACGATGTGCTGTGCTTTTGGGTATTCCGGTTCTTTCTTCAATTACACGAACAGAAATACTTGGGTCATCTGCGACCTCTTGCAACACTTCTTGCTCGTAAGGAAAGCGAGGTCTACCTCCAGCCCGTATTTGATTCGGGAAATGGCCGCCCTCCGTGAGTGAACGGTGCACATTAACAAACACGCGGTGATTCGGATAGCGCTCTAAATTTGGATATCTTTCACGATAAAGTCTAGCGGCGGCATTTGCGTTGCATCTGCATTCCCCATAAATGAGGTGCATGTTCGTATATTCTTGTGAAGTGTAGCGCGTACGCATGGTAGATAACAAGGATGCCAATACAAAAGTCCAATTCCAAAAGAGAGAAGCCAAAGTTGCCGGTATGTAATCAACAAGTCCAATTCACAAAAATCCAAGTCCGATAAGAGAAGCCAAAGTTGTCAGTACTAAATCAACACAAGCGTATACGGAAAGGTGCGCAGTAGACGAATGAGCGAAACATACTAACTGGTGTCAGACTGGTAGCGTAGCCATTTGCTTGGTATGGCGTCTGTATCTGTTTCATTCGCACTCGTTTAAACGCCGCATCTCCGTCTCACTGCGTGGCGTCACTATCTGTCTCGCTCACTCATGGCAAACATGACCACTATCCATCTCTCTCATCATTTTGCCGTAAAATTAAGAACCTACCAAGAGCTTGTGCGAATAAAAAACATTTTAACTGAGTAAAATGGGTTAGCAAAAATCGGGTTACTTGAGGTTTTAATTTTTTTACTCGTTTTTTTTAGTATGAAACTAACAAGTATTGTACCATTTTACAATCCTGATTAAATGCGCCAACTTTTAATGGCACTTTCCAAGGCACTCTAGTACTTTTTTTTTAAGCAGGGCCTTTCAAAGTAGACAAATTTAAAAAATTTTAAATTCATAGTTTAACAAATACTCTTAATTCTAGGAAACTTGGGGCAATTGTGTCATTTTTTTTACTGTGATTCTAGAAATGTTATTTAGGGTTACGGTTCCAAAGTTTAAATGAACAAAAATAATAAAAATTAACCACAATAACCGAAAAATGGTTACAGTTTGACCAAATTTCTAGGTTTTTCTTAAATGTCCATAATTTTCAAACTGCATGGGATAGATTTTTTTTCTGATTTTTCTCATGATGGTTACAATCAATCCTGTCACCCCGTATCGGCTTGACGTTGAGTTCTGGGACACCCTGTATAAGTGCGCGTCATGGAAGCCGCGACCGGTCAATAAATCACTGTTGTCAAAAAGAAAATCTACGATAAATACATTTGAGAAATCGAATAAAATGCGATTAGTGGAATGCTTTTTATCCCAAATAATTTTGAAGCATTTCTAACGGTGTTTCCTGTTGGGATCATATCAATATACGATATTTTCGGCAAGTTAGACGAAAGCTTGCACAAGTGATATAAACTTGTTTGCCTTTCATATTAAGGGTTTACAGACACTTGGGTCGGGCAGAAAGGTCGATTTTTCAAAAAGGTGCTCATTCGAAAGTACTATCCTTTGAGTGTCTACCCGGAAAATTTGACAATGAAATTCGCAGTAATGACGAAGTTATAGCCTTTTGTAACTGACTGGGTGAGCAACGACTAACAGTTGGGGCGCACGTAGACGCGGCCTTCTTCATCTGCTCGTCTATGAGTCGGGTGTTCTCGCTCCTGTTGTATTCCGGGTTATTGTGACCTTTTGTATAGTAAGCTCATGTTTTAAAAAGTGGGCGGGGTCCTATGGCCCAGGAATCGACGATTTCATGTAAGTTTCATATAAGGCGAAAAATCGCTTATTTCATTCCAGTGACTGTCGTGGCCCGAAACAAATAAATGTTTTAATTCCGGCTCGATAAGTACTAGTTTTATCTATCTACTTTAAGAAACAAATATCTTTTTGAGATTAAAAATGGCAAATGCACGTTTGGTACCGCAAACGCTGTCAACAAAAACACGTTTCAGTAAAACGACTATAACTTTTTTACCGTTTACAATTTTTTAACCCAATTTTCACACAATATAGGTAAAATGTCATAGTTTAAAACGTATATCATGGTTATTCAATGAAATTCAGTTTTAAACACAAAAAAATCTTAAACATAACTTTACTTTTAGCTGTCTCAGGTGTATGTTAGCCCTTGAGAAAGAACGCCCTTTTCTAATGTTAAATAACACGATCGTTATTTATGTTCTTTGTTTGCGCTTGCTCCGTTAATACTCGAGTGAAATATTTCATCATTCCAATTAAAAACAAATCTTGATGTACTTTTATGACGCGACGAACGCGAATATATAGCACAAAGAATATATTCTCATTTCTCTTCGGTTTGTCGCTCGTTTTCGTTCGCCCTCAAGGATTTGCCTTCCTTTTTCGCCTGATCCGGCTACGAGCTTTTCATATCGTTGGCGACACATGAGCAGGGGAAAAAACGTGGGGACAGAAATGTATATAGCGAAGATCGACCGGGTGGGTGCGGAAAATGGAGAAAGGTCGTGAGCGGGGAGGCGAACGCGCTCGGAAGCTCGAACAAAACGTTATTAAATCGCGGATTCCCGTCACGTTCTGCGATCAAACGAATTAATATGGAAATTCCAGGGTCCCTTACACACCGAACGAACGATGTCTGTGAAATGCTGTTGGTATCATATATTTGACACGCGGACACACACATACACACACACACACATATATATATATATATATATATATATATATATATATATATATTATTCTTGACTTTTGAAGAGAAATGATTTTCTCCACGCAGCGGGCCTCCGCGCCAACTCGGAATAACATCAGTTTTGACTCATTTCACAAACAAGAAAAAAAATTGCTAATCAAGATGTTCGACCTATTCCGAAATAGTCGTTTCGCTGCATGTACAGTTTCAAACTCATAATGATGGTTTTTCGCGCGAAACAATATTTTTCTGTGCATAAACCACTTCGATTCCAAAAAAGTATCTTCGTCAGCAGGCCTGGATTTAAAGGTGGGCAATAGGGGCCTCCACAAGAGCCAGAACTTCTACAATTCAAATGTTTAGGTAAAATTTGCTGACGAATGGTATGCAACATTTAGTGAATAAAAACATCACTTCAGAAAAGTGCCACACTTACATGAAGCACTTTTTAGAAATAACATTACAGAACATATTTTTGTCAAAAATAATTTAAAAAAAACAATAAATTCGCAAAAAATAATATTCCATGGAAATTGTTAGAGCTTGACCGGAGAAATCGTAATCTTCATCGAGAACTAAAAGAAAGTTAAACAAATGATTATTAGGGATTACAAAATATAGAATGAAAAACTTATTTTATCAATGTCCGTTTGATAGATGTTATTGATTTTAAGGTAGAACGAGCGCGCGCTCTTGATTTCTATAGATTTTTTCAAATTTTAGCCAGACATTGTTCATATCATTATGCATGGTTGAGTGAAAATTAAGAACAGTCGACTATTTAGATTAGGAGATAATGGGTTTTTAAATTACAACTTTTAACACTGCAGGGTCTGCAATGACCGAAAGTCAGGTCACATAATTCGTCGCGCGCGCGCGCGCGCGCGCGCGTGTGTGTGTATGTGTGTGTGTGTGTGTGTGTGTGTGTGTGTGTGTGTGTGTGTGTGTGCGTGTGTGTGTGCGTGTGTGTGTGCGTGTGTGTGTGCGTGCGTGCGTGCGTGCGTGCGCGCGTGCGTGCGTGTGTGTGTGCGTGCGTGCGCGCGCGCGCGCGCGCGCGTGTGTGTGTGTGTGTGTGTGTGTGTGTAAGGTTAAGTTTCAAAAATCTATTGCATGTTATTCGATAAACCTCTTTAATTGTCACAATGATATTAACTAATTGATATACTTTATGTGATACAACAAATAATTATAGGAAATCATTTGGTCTCTTATGCCATATCTGGGACCAAGATGTTAAAAGCACTCGGTAGCATAGGGGAGCGTGCCCAGGCTTTGGGTACGTAGGTACGAGGTTCGATTCCCATATTGGCGAAATATTTTCTTCGAACAAAAACTTTTCAGCAGACCGGGGAATGACGGATTATGATACAAAATCATTGTAGTGAAACTCTAAATTAAGTGGTTCATTCCATTTTGGATTTTTGAAATATGATATGCATTTCTTTCTGATCAGGCAACCTGATAGGGGCCTGATTTAGGCCCCATCGAAATTTCTACGCGGGATAGTAGGGCCTATCGGGGCAAGCCTTGGTAGGGCCCTATGAGGGAAAGCCTTAGTAGGGCCACATTAGGGACAGCCTTAGTAAGGCCCTATCATGGCAAGCCTTAGTAGGGCCTATCAGGGCAAGCCTTGGTAGGGCCCTATCGGGGAAAGCCTTAGTAGGATCTTATCAGGGTCGGCCTTAGTAGGGCCATTTTAGTATAGTCTGATTTAGGGCCTAAATACGTCCGGCCCGATCGGGGCCGGATAAGGATGTCCGTAATAGATGTTACCCGTATCACACCCCGATCGGGGCCTGATCCTGGTCAGGCTAACCCTAAGAAATGTCTACTCGGGTAGTTGAGTTTTTTTTAGGTCTCCTCGACCTCCATTACTTTAAGTTGCAATTATTTAGAGATGACCAATAAAGTAGATATCATTATATTTGCGATTTTGTTTTAATTTTGTAAAGTACTTTCATAAAAAGCGTTCTATTTTGGTAGGGAACTTTTCTTAAAAGCGATAATTCTCAATAGAGATATTTAAAAACATTTGTATTATATTCTTTAGCAATTTCTATGCAAAAAGTAAATACCCATATTTTATTATGGGAAATAATTTAAATTCGCTCAAAGTAGGTAACGAAATGTTTTTTGCAAGATGTGCGGTGAAAGCTTAATTTTGGATTGCTGTTCAGCTCGCAAACCGTGGCTTATTTCTCAGCGATTCGGTGTATGCGTCACGTCTATCGTATTAATGCGAGAGACCTTTATGACTTACTTTACCAGTCTGAAGCTGGAAAACCTTGTTTCACGGCCGATTGTTTTTTTTTGCGATTTTTCCAATTGTGATTTTGCATATTTTGCAATTTTTGTAAAATTTGCCCAAAGGTCAGGCTAGGGCATGATAAACTGTATCAAGCCCCTGCCCTCTCTCTCTCTCTCTCTCTCTCTCTCTCTTTCTCTTTCTCTATTATATCGTGCTATACTCGTATCACTCGTCAAAGTGGCTCCGCCATCTTTTGCCACGTGAGCCTGCTGGACATACGTATGCTCACTTCCGGCCAAGACCTGGCCTATGCCTGGTGTTTCCGAAATAAATTTCATTGCGTATGGTTATAATGCAACGTTTCGAAAGGTCTACTTATACGGCCGATAACTGTATATCGAAGGGCCCAACACGCGAAGGCTCTTAGGAAATGAATAACCGGCTCCTACCGGTATACAGTAACGATGCATCGATACCTGATTCTCGAGCACTTCCGAGGGGTTACTGAAGACCCCTATAACCAAGGGTAAATCCACGATTCAGTCCCTCGTTTTTTTCTTTTCTTTCTCTCCGTTTTTTGTTCGCGCATTGCTCTCATTTAAAACCTTCGTAGAAACCATGCCCAAGATCGCGATACCGCGAAATGCAACCCGTGAAAAATTTGCCGGCGCTTAAGATACGGCCGACGCTTGGTACGATATTCAGCACCAACCACTAATACCCAGTGTTGGTCCTTTATACGGGCCAATGATTTGGCCATGATTCTGCCAGTGCTCATTTGAAGCATGGCAAACCAACGAACACCCAACCTCGGGCCAAATATCGATTACCAACTGTCAGCCAACTATCGGGTCCCAGTGTTGGCCCCGAACATGGGCCAATCGGTTATTCATGGGTTTGCCAGTCTCGAACTGAAACTCGGCACACCATCGAAGAGCCAACGCTGGGCCAGTACTAATGAATGACCGTCGGCCAATTGTCGGGGCGAGCGCAAGCCCTGAGTCTGAGCCAAACGTTTGACCGTGGTTTTGCCAATGCTTATTTTTAGCATGGCTCATAATGACTGTTATCTGAAATTCACTTTATTAAAAATAAAATTGATTTATACTAAAGTTTTGTGGTGTATTAAAAAAATGCCGAGTTATTATCATAGTATTAAGTAACGTCGAGTGTTAAAACGACGACAAAAATTAGAAGACTCTTTATAGCAGGTTAGGATCAGAGGCAACGAAACAAAAAGACAAGTAGATAGTGAAACAAATTTGGAAACATTCCACGAACAAGTGATTGTGCATAACGATGTTAGTGAATCTAATAATTCTTTTGATGAGCAATCATCGAGCACAGAAACTTGTGAACCTGATCGATTGTTGGCTAAGCATTGGGTTGTTTTGACAGCCCTACACTGGGCCAACACTAGCCCGAATATTGCGCCAACAATATGAAGCCGACCTTAGGCCTACTATGGGCCGGAGATCACGCCAACCGTCAGCCAGTGATCGTGATCTCTTTAGCCCAATGTTGGGCCAATACCCGGCCAACTGTTAGGATTTCCGGTAAGCCTACTATCGGCCAATCGTACATCCCAGCGTTGGGCCGAAGAGATCACTCCTACCGTGGCGCAACACTGAACCGGTAGTGCTGCCGTTCATCGGCCAATGGTAGAATGTGATTGGCGTGACGCTGGCTCGAGGTTGGGTCGGTTGCGTCGTTTTTCACGGGAAGTTGTTCAAAATGTTGTCTCCCCCTTTTTACGGCACCTGACATCTCATAGTCATATTGCACGGAAACGGCTCATTTCTATGGCGCTCGAAATAGCAAACCCATTAGGGTGGCACAAATTTGAGCTCTATTTTTCCCGCTTTTTCTTACCATCCAATTATCTTCTTTGAAGAAAAAAAAAATGTTGCCAAAGCTGCGAGCGGTCAAAAAATATTTAGAGATCGCTTACGCCTCGCAAATATTCAAGTTTTCATTAAAAAATCGACTTTTTTTCTTCCACTTCTCACCTATGAATTTTACGCTATATAATTTTTAAATTAACCTCGCGAAAGTTCTAGCCGGCCAATGAATATTTAGTGGTCGCTCAAGGTTTTCGGAATTTACAATTTCCGCACAAAAAATACATCTCGCATGCACTATAGTTCTTTGCAGCATAACAGCATAGTGTTACATTTTCTAAATAATTTCTTATAATAATTTGTAAAACACCCATTAGACGTTATGTGTTATTATGTATTGTTATGTATTATTGTTTTATGGCGTCGCTCGTCACAGAGTACAGCTACGATCGGTCCGCTGTTTGACTAACGAGATCAACTGTGGGACGCATCACGATGCGCGAAAAACGGGTGCCATTTCGGTTTTACGAATAAAACGACCTATAATTTTGTTTGCCGACAAGAGCTCTAATGAATTATTTTATGAGAACAAAGATTATTATTTTTGGGTTAGAAGTATGAGGTAAATTTGAAAAATCTGTTTCTAAAGAAAAAATAATTAATTGTTTTGAAAATTTTGCAAAGCATAAAATGTATGATTGAGAATAGTAAAAAAAAAATCCAAAAATTGGAAATTTCGAACCTTTTGAGCGACCACTAAATAGTCATTGGCCGGCCAACGCTTTCGCAAGGTTAATATCAAAATTAAAAAGCATAAAAGCCAAAGGTGAGAAATGGACGGAAAAAAAATAGAATTCGATTTTTTAATAAAAATTTGAATTTTTGGGAGGCTTGAGCGGCCTGAAAATATTTGTTGACCGCTCACAGCTTTCGCGTATTTTGTTCTATTCTTTAAAGAACATAATTGGATGGTGAGAAAACGGAAAAAAATAGAGCTCAAATTTATGCCACCCTAATACCCAATGTACTTACTGTTTTACTATAGTGAGATCGCAACACGCGTGCAGTGGATCGAGCACACTTGGAACTCTCTGAATGACAAATTGACCAGATAATAGCGGTGCTAAATGATAAGTCTACCGTATAAAAACTTCACCAGGTTACAAGTATCCAGTGCCAGTACTATTGGATTACAATTCTACCACACATGCACCATAGCCATCCCGAGCAGAAATTTGTTCAGGGTGAAATCCAGACCGCATCAGGCTGCCACAATAGCAAATCCGGGCCGGGTCAGGCAAATTTAGTCCGGCCCTGATCAGAGATGTAACGCTTTTGCATATTCAGGTCCGGATCAGGCACCTTATCAGGCTCTGATCAGACCCGGATCAAGCAACTTATCTGGCCCGGATCAGGCATCTTATCAGACCCGGGTCAGGCTCCGTATCCGGCTCGGATCAGGTACTATATCTGGCCCGGATCAGGCACCTTACCAGGCTCGGATTAGGCATTATATCTGGCTCGGATCAAGCAACTTATCTAGCTCGCATCAGGTGCCTCATCCAGCCTGAAACATGCGTGTCATCTGGCTCAATCATTTGATTAATTTTTTGTTTAACAGTAGATCAACATATATTAAATTATTATCGCAGTTACACGTTATCAAGTTTACTAACGTTATTAAAAATATGAAAACATTTTTTTAAAGTTTAAGTTTTTATTTTATTTGACTTGATCGTTTAGTTTTTGTTCCGGTTTTGGCGATGACCGTTCCAATCTTTCGCACTGTTTATGACCGCCGCTAGCCCATCCGAAATTTGTTTCTCTTTGATAGAACCTGCGTGGGGAGTACCATCATACTTTATCAAGATTGCATCTGAAATATTTTGAATACATAGAAAAATTAGTAAATATACATAGAAAAATCACATCTTTACATTAAGAGCATATATCAGTCGGACCTAGGGAGCGCCACCGCTCCCCCGTCGGGTATATCTATATTTATCATAAGTATAGATATATTCGACCAGGGAAAAGTGAGCGATATAGGCTCCAACTGATATATCCTCTTGAGATAATTAAATAATTAATAATTATTTTAAAATGGTGTACCTCGTAGTGGCGTAGCTCAATCTCTTTTCGTCGTTCTCGCATCATTTGTATATATATAGTGTTGTATATATATTATTGAGAAAAAAATGTTCGACGGTACAAAATGCAATTTGCGCAATTATTTGTCGTCATCTGGTCCTTGCACGTATGTATGAGTACATTTATGTACATATACGTATGTTTGTACTGTTGAACATTTTTTCTTGATACGAAATATATCACACTTTATACAGGGTGTCCCAAAACTCAACGATAATCTGAGACCGGATGACAGGCCAAGTTATACCAGTTATGGGAAAAATAAAAAAAAAACCATATCACTCGGTTCAGCGATAATAGACATTTAAAAAAAAAGTTGAAATTCGACACCCTTGGTCGCATTTTCAAGTCCTGTGATTACCAATGTCACAATTTCGCTGTGATTTTTTAAATTTCGTGATCTTCATTAACGATGCTATTAATCGCAACTACAAATTAATGCAAAAAACATTGTTAATTTAATAAAATAAGTTAAGTTTTAGTGAGTCATGGTTCACAAAAATATTGTTAGTTAACTTTGACACTTCATTTTGAAAAAAAAATGTACTACACTACCCTTGGCAAGTTATTTCAAAAGATGGCGCATTTAATCAAGATTTCAAAATGGTGCAACACTTGCCACTTTTCTTGCCATTAAAAATTTTATGTCTTATTTTTTTCAAATTGAGCTCATTTTGAACAACTCAACATTAGGAATTTTTGTTACTAAAATATGTTATATTTTGTTTCTGGTCTGAAATAAAATTATTATTTTTAGTAAAGAGGTTGTGACGGGAGATATTTTCTCTACGCGAAGACGAGAACTCAACGAGAACTCAAATCGAGATCTGGTGCGAGAAACCGTCACCTTCGGCCGTTCCTCTCGTGCGCGTGCATCCGCAACCCGGGGCGCCAGAGACTTTGTATCTCCGGTCGTCTCAACCGGAATAAACTGGGGTCGGGGTGATCAAACCCGACCCGCCAGGCGGAGACTGGAGCTCTCCTTGATTTTTGTTATCCCGGAATCCCAACCGGGTTCGGAGTCTGGAGGCCTCCTCGATTTTTGTATCGCCGGTATCGTCTAACCGGACTAATCGGGATGCACTTACACGGGAAAGAACGGTTGCGGTAAAGCACGGCCGCTCAGGCTGTGGGATATGGTAGAGGGGTCGGGATTCACCGGAGAGTAGCGTGAGCGAGTGCGAGACCTGTCACTATCGCGACACCGGAAACGTCACTAATAAAATAAAACAGTTGTTTTATTTTTGATGGTGCGGGAGCCGGTGGCTTAACCACCCGTGAGCTTTTTACGTAGACGAAACTTTAACGCGAACACGAACTGCACGCGAAACACCTACGCACGGGAGCGAGAGAGCACGACGACGTGCCTCTTACGCGAGAACGAGAGCGCGAGAGAGACACGACACGTCTCTCTCAATCGCGGCGTCTGATCAACGACTCTCTAAATCGGGAGCGATCGCGATCTCGGAGACAACCGTCTCACGCGAAGGTTCGGTAGCGACTCTTTTCCGATAGCCGGAAAATCGGGAGCGATCGCGATTTTGGAGACAACCGTCTCACGCGAAGATTCGTTAGCAACTCTGTTTACCTCGCGCGACCAAGACCGGCGCGCGAGGGATTATGCGAGAGCGAGACAGAGCGCGTTAACAGAAAAAAATGTCAACACGCTCGCGGCATCGGACCATGCGAAATCGCCGGTTCAAGCGAGAACTTTATCTCGTATAAAATCGAGAGCTGAAATATTATTTCGGGAACTGGAATATTCTAATAGAATATTCCTTTCGGAATCTATATTTTCTGCCCGAGTTACCCCGAAAACGGAACGGTAACAAATCAGGACCTTTTCTCATCGGTAACATGGAGGCTCTCGAGAATCGCATCCCCAGGTCACCGTGCGAAAGCGGGCAAAGCTTCTCTCCAGAAGCGCGGCGCGGAGATCTTCAGCCTCCGCCCGTAACCCAAACGGCCCGCTCTCCAGCACGATGCACCACTATGGTGGGGCGCCGGCGTTTCAGCCGGGCGTGCACCGATTCCCCGAGAGGCCTCACTGGGTGCATCCCTCGGTCGGGATTGCTCAGTACGTCGAGCCACACGCCGCTCGACCGAGTTCCGCACGCCAACCTAACTAAAACGGAAACATAACCCAAAACCTCAAACGTGACAAGACAGACATTCTAGAGAAAAGACCCTTAACACAAACGGATGGGTCGCAACCCGGGCATCGAGAGCATCTCTTGATTATCGGTAGCATTTCTGTGACGTGGCTCAAAAAATCACGTCACAACTCCCCACCCCTTAAGGGTGGTTACGATCAGGGAACTACGTGATCTCTGCTAAGCAAAAGCCGTAGCTGAAATGCACACGGTAGCAATCATTGTCCTTCCCAGTTGCAGTCGGTAGCTTAAACGGTGGGAAGGACCGAGACCTACTGCGGGGAACCAAGCACCCGCAGCGCGAGAAAGAAAACCAGAACACCAAACAATTGTTCGTATTCTATGGCTAAAATGTATCTCTCCCGTTACAGTCGGTAGCCTAAAGATGGGAGAGATCGAGATCTACCGTGGGCGACTAATCGCCCCACAGCACGAGAAAATAAAATCGCAAAACACAAATTACAAAAATGTGTGTGCATTTGCATAAACGGTAGCCTGGTTGTCTCTTCCAGTTACAATTCGGTAGCCTTAATATTGGGGAAGAGACCGAGACCTGCCGCAGACGGACAACTGCCCTGCGACGCGAGAAGCATGAGGTGCAGTGAGCAAATCGAGATCACACTTACCACCACCAGGGACGGACAAAATCAATCGGAACGGGCTTACCACTCAGCCGTAGCGTCCTCGTCTGGGTGGTGGCCCCGGAATCTTGCGAGAACTGCTCCAACCTGACCTCACCTCTTCTGGTGAAGATGGTGCCGGGAACCCGAGTGAATCCGTGGCAACTCGCGGGAACGGTGAGGCGTCGTAGCCACTGCGAACGCCAAGGCCGGGGGCCGGGCTGGCATGATGGGGATCCATCGTTATGCCGCCCTTTTCCCACGCGAACTATGGGCCAGAAGCCCACCTCACGGGAACTGTGAGGCTTTATTGCCTCACGCGGGAGCTCGGGGCCAGAGGCCCAGATTGCGGGAGTTGTACGGCGCGCTTGTCTTATGCAAGAGTTATGAGCCAGAGGCCCGATATTGCGGGAGCTGTGAAGGTGTTGCCACCTCACGCGAGAACTATGGGCCAGAGGCCCATTTTGCGGGAGCTGTGAAGGTGTTGCCACCTCACGCGAGAACTATGGGCCCGAGGCCCATTTTGCGGGAGCTGTGAAGGTGTTGCCACCTCACGCGAGATCTGTGGGCCAGAGGCCCACTTTGCGGGAGCCGTGAAGGTGTTGCCACCTCACGCGAGAACTATGGGCCAGAGGCCCATTTTGCGGAAGCCGTGAAGGTGTTGCCACCTCACGCGAGATCTGTGGGCCAGAGGCCCATTTTGCGGGAGCCGTGAAGGTGTTGCCACCTCACGCGAGAACTATGGGCCAGAGGCCCATTTTGCGGGAGCCGTGAAGGTGTTGCCACCTCACGCGAGAACTATGGGCCAGAGGCCCATTTTGCGGGAGCCGTGAAGGTGTTGCCACCTCACGCGAGAACTATGGGCCAGAGGCCCATTTTGCGGGAGCCGTGAAGGTGTTGCCACCTCACGCGAGAACTATGGGCCAGAGGCCCATTTTGCGGGAGCTTTTAGGGGTCAGCCACGAATGAGAGCTCTACCCGATGGGTGCCTCTACTTGCGTCTGACCCGACGTTAACTATTGCGTCGTCCCAAGGAAGGATTTCCTTCGGGGGAGACGTATCGGTACCTGAGGGTGTACCTCGTAACTGCCTTCGCCGGTTTGCGGGTTCGGTAACTGGTCGGCGTGGTGTCGCTACACGGGAGCTTGTCGAGAAAGTATTCGTCAAGGCATATCACGAGAGGCAAAGGAGAGTTCCTCACTCGCCTCCTTGTCCGTTTCCCGATTGCAAAGGGGTAACGGGTCGTGGACACGCCTGACGGTCTTATCGGTAACATAAGAGACGCCGGTAGTCCGGACATTCTCTATGCCGGTGACCCGTTTTGCCGTAATTGCAGCAACTGGGTTCACCCGGCTTTCCGGTAGCCTCCGTGGTCTTCAGGGGACCACTCGGTAGCGGGGGCGCGGCTTCGTCCGCCTTGTCCCTCTGGAACTAGCCCATAAAGGGGCCTCGGAATCACTGGCGTGGCGGCGCAGACCGCGAGAGGTTGCGCTCACATATCGCCTTTTCGGGAGCTGACGTCCGCTTGTTGCATGGTAGCAACAAGGCGTCCAATACCTCGAGAGCTTCGTGGCTGCACTAGGCGTCACGCGTCGGCCGCCTGGGCGCGACCCGGTCGGGTCGGCTGTCCCATGGTCGAGCTCCGCGGGCCCAGTGCCAGGTCCGCGATCGGTAAAACCTCGTCCGCTTCTTCGGACGAGCGTTCCGTGAGCCGTGACGGGAGCTCAGGTACCCTGTCTCCGGTCGCCATGGGGTATTCCCCCCGGGACACTCGGAACACGAGAGTGTGACTGGCTGAATCGAGAGCTAAGGGATTGTATCCCTTTTCGTCGAATTTGATTCGACGACATCGAGAGCGGCAGACAGAACAGAAAAAATAATAATTAAAAAAAACAATAACCCTGTCTGTTTGAGAAAATAAAATTTTTCCAAAAAGGCGAGATCGGGGGAAACTTTCCCTTCCCCTGTCCGAGAACCCTGAAACAGGATCGCCTGCGAGAGCGGAGAGAGTAAAAAAAATAATTTGAAAAAAATTCCTCTATCCGAAATACATTTTCGGATTTCGTGAGCTGAGGGAATCTGAATTCCCTTCCGTCGAAAGAGTCCGACGGAAACGAGACCGCGAGAGAAAAGAAAAACAAAATAATTTTTAAAAAATTCTCTCGATCCGAAAGAAATATTCGGATTTCGGGAACTGGGGGAATTTGAATTCCCTTTCGTCGAAAGAACACGACGAAATCGAGAACGCGAGAGACATGAAAAAAAAGAATAAAAAAAAATTATCTCTCGATCCGAAATAAATTTTCGGATTTCCGGGAACTGGGGGAATTTGAATTCCCTTCCGTCGAAAGAATACGACGGAATCGAGAACGCGAGAGGAAACAAAAAGTAATAATAATAAAATTTACCTCTCGATCCGAAATAGACTTTCGGATTTCCGGGAACTGGGAAATTTTATTCCCTCCCGTCGAGTGAATTCGACGGGACGTGAGCAAGAGAGAAAATTCCTTCCAGAAAAAAAAATTAAAAAAAAATATTGATATTTTCTCTCGATCCGAACTATTCATTCGGATCTACGGGAACAGGGAAATTTGATTCCCTCCCGTTGAGTGCATTCGACGGGACGTGAGCGAGAGAGAAAATTAATTAAAAAAAAGAATTAAAAAAAAATAATATTTTCTCTCGATCCGAAATAAATTTTCGGATTTTCGGGAACTGGGGGAATTTGAATTCCCTTCCGTCGAAAGAATACGACGGAATCGAGAACGCGAGAGGAACCAAAAAAAAATTATAATAAAAAAATTTCCTCTCGATCCGAAATAAACTTTCGGATTTCCGGGAACTGAGAAATTTTATTCCCTCCCGTCGAGTGAATTCGACGGGACGTGAGCGAGAGAGAAAATTAAAAAAAAAGAATTAACAAAAATAATATTTTCTCTCGATCCGAAATTAATTTTCGGATTTTCGGGAACTGGGGGAATTTTTATTCCCCTCCGTCGAACGAATCGGACGAGGTCGAGAGCGATAGAGGAAGAAAGAAAAAAAAATAAAAAAATAAAAGAATTTCTTCTCTCTATCCGAGAACGGTACAGAAACCTCAAATCGAAATAAAATTTTGATGAGGGCGAAGCCAAACAGGAGAACAAAAAAAAATATTTAAAAATAAATAAATAAATAAAACACAAAAAAAAATCCTGTTGGCTCTGCTCGAGAACTGTAAGGGGGAAAAAAAACAAACAAAAAAAAATTGTGAAACCCACTTACAACGGGAACGCACGACGCATAATCAAGATTTATTTGATTAGGCGGGCCACCTCGGGGACACCCGATATATAATATTGCGCGTGCCACCTCGGGGACACCCGATATATAATATTGCGCGTGCCACCTCGGGGACACCCGATGTGTGGTATCGCGCGGGTCTCGCCGCGAGGTACGAGAACGGAGCTCGAGAACGATTTTCGTCGTTCTCAAAAATTCGAGAGCCGGCCGAAAAGAAAAAAAGGAAACAAAACAAACAAAAAAAAATCTTTTCGGACTAACGGGAACAATTATTCGGGTCTCAAAAAATCATTTTTGAAACCCCGGTAGCAGATCGAAAGAAAAAACACAAAAAAATACAACATTTCCATATCGAGATCGTCCGAGAAAATCTACGAAATTCTCGGGTAGCGAGAGCAGAAAGATCTCGAAATAAATTTTCGAGATCCCGGGAGCGAAAAAAAGAAAACAAGAAAACTTTAACAAAACGAATTACACGACAAAAAAAAGACACTAGCAAATTGAAAGGACGGAGCACAGAACATGAAAAAAAAATTCATATCGAGAACTCGATTTCGTTTCCGAAATCAGCGAGAGCACGCTTGGAATTTGACAGTTTTTTTTTTTCGTCAAATTCACAATCACGGGAGCTAGCATTTTTTTTTTGTCTTCGAAAATAAATTTTCGAAGTGCTCGGGATCGCGGAAAGAACCGAATAGAGGTTTTTTTTTTCTATTCTTTCCCTTCGAAATAATTTTTCGAAGTCGCGAGAGCACCGGGGAGGTCGGAGGATAACTCTCCCCGCTAACGAGAACGACGCAACTCCGCGGAGCCTCGCATCACGGAAACCACGCAGGAAAAAAAATCGTAATAATTTGTTTTTTTTATTTTTTTTTAAATAAAATTTTCCGACTGCGCCGGGAACTCACCGGAAGATGATCAATAATCCAAATGGACGATAAACCCTGGGAATCGAGAACACTTTTGTTTTCACGGGAGCACGTTTTTTTTTCTTCGGGAGCACTGTTTTTTTTTCTCGAGAGCACATTTTTTTTTTTTTTTTTTTTTTTTAATTTTAATTCGGGAGCAATCGCGAACGTTTATTCCCGAAGAATACTTCGGGAACGCACGAAAACGCGTAACGAGAACTAAGAGAAAAAGAAAATATTTCTTTTTCTCGACGAGAGCAAGAAAGGTGGAAAGAACGGGAAAATAAATAATAATTAAATTATTCTTTTCCGTTTTTCCCCTTCAATCTACCGAGAGCAGCTACTCGCCGGCGTGGCCCCACGTTGGGCGCCATTTGTGACGGGAGATATTTTCTCTACGCGAAGACGAGGACTCAACGAGAACTCAAATCGAGATCTGGTGCGAGAAACCGTCACCTTCGGCCGTTCCTCTCGTGCGCGTGCATCCGCAACCCGGGGCGCCAGAGACTTTGTATCTCCGGTCGTCTCAACCGGAATAAACTGGGGTCGGGGTGATCAAACCCGACCCGCCAGGCGGAGACTGGAGCTCTCCTTGATTTTTGTTATCCCGGAATCCCAACCGGGTTCGGAGTCTGGAGGCCTCCTCGATTTTTGTATCGCCGGTATCGTCTAACCGGACTAATCGGGATGCACTTACACGGGAAAGAACGGTTGCGGTAAAGCACGGCCGCTCAGGCTGTGGGATATGGTAGAGGGGTCGGGATTCACCGGAGAGTAGCGTGAGCGAGTGCGAGACCTGTCACTATCGCGACACCGGAAACGTCACTAATAAAATAAAACAGTTGTTTTATTTTTGATGGTGCGGGAGCCGGTGGCTTAACCACCCGTGAGCTTTTTACGTAGACGAAACTTTAACGCGAACACGAACTGCACGCGAAACACCTACGCACGGGAGCGAGAGAGCACGACGACGTGCCTCTTACGCGAGAACGAGAGCGCGAGAGAGACACGACACGTCTCTCTCAATCGCGGCGTCTGATCAACGACTCTCTAAATCGGGAGCGATCGCGATCTCGGAGACAACCGTCTCACGCGAAGGTTCGGTAGCGACTCTTTTCCGATAGCCGGAAAATCGGGAGCGATCGCGATTTTGGAGACAACCGTCTCACGCGAAGATTCGTTAGCAACTCTGTTTACCTCGCGCGACCAAGACCGGCGCGCGAGGGATTATGCGAGAGCGAGACAGAGCGCGTTAACAGAAAAAAATGTCAACACGCTCGCGGCATCGGACCATGCGAAATCGCCGGTTCAAGCGAGAACTTTATCTCGTATAAAATCGAGAGCTGAAATATTATTTCGGGAACTGGAATATTCTAATAGAATATTCCCTTCGGAATCTATATTTTCTGCCCGAGTTACCCCGAAAACGGAACGGTAACAAATCAGGACCTTTTCTCATCGGTAACATGGAGGCTCTCGAGAATCGCATCCCCAGGTCACCGTGCGAAAGCGGGCAAAGCTTCTCTCCAGAAGCGCGGCGCGGAGATCTTCAGCCTCCGCCCGTAACCCAAACGGCCCGCTCTCCAGCACGATGCACCACTATGGTGGGGCGCCGGCGTTTCAGCCGGGCGTGCACCGATTCCCCGAGAGGCCTCACTGGGTGCATCCCTCGGTCGGGATTGCTCAGTACGTCGAGCCACACGCCGCTCGACCGAGTTCCGCACGCCAACCTAACTAAAACGGAAACATAACCCAAAACCTCAAACGTGACAAGACAGACATTCTAGAGAAAAGACCCTTAACACAAACGGATGGGTCGCAACCCGGGCATCGAGAGCATCTCTTGATTATCGGTAGCATTTCTGTGACGTGGCTCAAAAAATCACGTCACACGTCATTGGTTATTAACTGACTCAATTACCTCTTTACTAAAAATAATTATATTATTAAAATAATTAATAATTTTATTGTAAAAAACATATGTTTTTTACAATAAAAATTGGTTATTAACTGACTCAATTACCTCTTTACTAAAAATAATAATTTTATTTCAGACCAGAAACAAAAAATAACATATTTTAGTAACAAAAATTCCTAATCTTGAGTTGTTCAAAATGAGCTCAATTTGAAAACAATAAGACATAAAATTTTTAATGGCAAGAAAAGTGGCAAGTGTTGCACCATTTTGAAATCTTGATGAAATGCGCCATCTTTTGAAATAACTATTATTTTTAGTAAAGAGGTTATTAACTGACTCAATTACCTCTTTACTAAAAATAATAATTTTATTTCAGACCAGAAACAAAATATAACAAATTTTAGTAACAACAAATCCTAATGTTGAGTTGTTCAAAATGAGCTCAATTTGAAAAAAATGAGAAATAAAATTTTTAATGGCAAGAAACGTGGCACGTGTTGCACCATTTTGAAATCTTGATTAAATGCGCCATCTTTTGAAACAACTTGCCAAGGGTAGTGTAGTACATTTTTTTTTCAAAATGAAGTGTCAAAGTTAACTAACAATATTTTTGTGAACCATGACTCACTAAAACTTAACTTATTTTATTAAATTAACAATGTTTTTTGCATTAATTTGTAGTTGCGATTAATAGCATCGTTAATGAAGATCACGAAATTAAAAAAAATCACAGCGAAATTGTGACATTGGTAATCACAGGACTTGAAAATGCGACCAAGGGTGTCGAATTTCAACTTTTTTTTAAAAATGTCTATTATCGCTGAACTGAGTGATATGGATTTTTTATTTTATTTTTCCCAGAACTGGTATAACTTGGCCTTTCATCCGGTCTCAGATTATCGTTGAGTTTTGGGACATCCTGTATATATACAAATGGTGCGAAAGTGACAAAGTGAGGTTAAGCTACGCCGCATAGTCTTCGCCCATCAAGTCGTATTTTATATATTAGCACTGTTCATGTGTAGATAATCCACAGTATAATCGCAAATATACTTTACCTGAGATTTTGTATGCACTACACTTTATTGAAGGGCTTGCCTTTCTTCGGGAGAAATTGATGAACCGAACGAGATGTGTCGATGTAGCTACGGCGTGGCTGTTGCGCTTTCTTCTACGTATATAATACGGGACTGGCTGCCCGTATTATATACAAAAGTTTTGATTCCATACAACAATAATACAAAAAAATTAACATAAATATTTATTTATGATAAAAAAGATTTTGAAACCAATTTTGACGACACGCACTTTCGGTTGATAACCATTGTTTTCATATATTTCGCGTGCCTGCGTGTGCAGCTGTCAAAATATTTCGTGAGGCTTCGCCGACAAAGGCGCTGTCTAGTTCTAGAGAGGAGAGGTTACGGAGTGACGAGCTTCATGCGAGATAAGGCTTCTATCCGGCGCAAATCAGGCGTGCCTGACTAGGGTGCCTTTTCGATGCCTGATAAGGCTCCTATCCGGCGCAAATCATGCGTGCCTGATCAGGGCGCCTTATTAATGCCTGATCAGGCTCCTATTCGGCGCAAATCAGGCGTGCCTGATCAGGGCGCCTTATTAATCCCTGCTCAGGCCCCTGTCTGGCTCAAATCAGGCGTGCCTGATGAGGGCTCCTTATTGATCCCTGATCCGGGCCTGATGGATCCTCAGGCAGCCTGATTAGATTTCTGCTCGGGATCACTATCGAAAAATAAGCCGCCCGGAGCAACTCTACGGATGACGAAATGTCCCAGCGGCTTATTTTTCGGTAGAGTTATGAGACGTATATGCGTAGAGTTGTCAGAGGTGATTTGTGCCCCGGAATTTTTTTGTTTCGGTAAGTTTTTCATTACGATTTTTCTAGTAGACTGGTTCGTTTGAGTTGGAGAAATCATCATTTATTTTACAATCACCATACATTCAACAAGTAATTTAGATGCGAAGTTCCGTCCCAACATCAGTCGAGAACCTCACGAATGAAAGGAAGTTTCACGCAAGAAATAAGTAGAGTTTTAAAGATTCGAAAGAATCCAATTTTGATAAGAGAAAAGGCGAAATTAGAATGCACATTGGTTGTCACAACTTCAATATTGTTGATTGTTTCACGATTGTTTCGATTTTTTTTTTGTTATCAACGCATTGATTTGTTTTTTTTCTAAACCTCAAGAAGATGCTCTTCCCGTTTTATAAATACTATCAAATTTATGATTGGTCGTCTATATACCGACGTAAATTCGCGCAGTTTCTATGAGATTCCAGTTTACATCGTTGGAACGCAATGGAAATCAATTTTTTATGTGTTCGAATTTCTTTAACTGGGTTTAACAACGAAAATCTGACAACCCTTTTTTACGACGCTTATTTGGAGATCCGCAATCGATATTTACAAAAACAGTATTTTGTATTATAATAAAAAAAAGAGGGACTAAAAATATGAAAAACAATTTTCGTTGCATTCCAACGATGCAAATTTCAACACTATAGGTTGCAATGCGTCTTCGTAAAGAATAATTCCACACAATTACAATTTCAGGCCATCCACAATAAATCGAGAGAAATAATGGCGTCTTCGAACTATCCGTCAGCTCGGTTGCCCTCGAATAGTAATTGACGCGTGTCTTACACCCTTCCCCCGCAATCCGTTCAATCATGCAACTCACCGTGTCATCGACACCAACGTTGATTGTGCTTTCCGTAAGAGTATCGGAGATTGAGCTCGATGTTCCTGGCTATGAGACTTTATTTCGAAAGATGCACTGGTCACAGATACACTTACACAAAACCGGAAGTCGCGGGGAGAAAATTGGTTCTGCGTTGAATACTTCGGGTATTGGGTCGGCGAACGCACACACACACACAGAGCCAAACAAACATGCACTCGTATGCCTTCAGCATCAACGGACCAAGTAGTAAAACGGGGGTGAGAGTTAGGGGTCGCGGCCGCATGATAAACGCGTCTATGTATGCAAAGAGAGACGACTTCTTTTTCACCTATATTACGCTCACAGCATTGTGAATGTTATTTGACCAGTACCAAAACGCCAAGGCTCTTGACGGCTTTTGCATGTATCTACATACGTGTGGGTATACACTAAAATGAAACGTATATTTGAGGTTACGACGAATCAGGGGTTGGCCAGGACCTGGCGACGGCCTCTCTCGCGAGAGAGTTCGCCGGAGCCACGAGTCGTTTATATGGTGATTCAATGGGGGTGCTTGGCAAAATGTCAAGGGACTCGTAAGGGTGGCTCACCCCTCCTCTCTCTCTCTCTCTCTCTCTCTCTCTCTCTCTCTCTCTCTCTATCTCTCATCGGCTGCACTTCCGCGTTTTGGCTACCCCTAACTCGCGTCCACGGTACTGGTATAACGCGAAACCCCAAAACTCACCCCGTAGCCCGTGCTTACGTGACGCTTATTCGTTGGTGAATTTCACGACCAGTTTCCTTCCTACATTCCTCGTGCTTTATTCTATCCTGTATATAAGCTTATATATATGTAGTGGTAATACGTAGTTTTGTATTATTTGGCTTCTCGTTTCCTGGCCGGTGATGCAAACATTTCCCGAAAGCGATGTAGACCTGTATAGATATTTGTTGAAGGCGTATATGCATGGTCAGCCCGTTTTTTGCTGAGAACCCAGGCCGCTCGATACAATGATAGCCTGCCGCTACAACGTTTGCAGCAGGGATTGTTCTGGTAAACAGAGTTGCACTTTTTTCTTTCTCCTTCCGATATTCCTTGCCCGTTAGTTGCGCGCAAATCCATATACGCTGTAAAAAGGATAAATAGGAAATACTCGAAGAACCAATTTCGCCACAATCATCGAGTATTGTTGGTATGTCCTCTCGTATAGCCCTCGAAGTAGTCCATCTCATCGTGTACATCGAGATTTTATTTCGATCGAACAGGTGGCGATTTTCCGGCCTATTCAGTGTTGAAAAATACAGACGAACTTTGACCTGCGCGGGTGGACTAAATATTTTCCGACCTGACTAACAAGGAAAGGTTGCGAGGTCGATCTGTCCGATTTCGATGAAATTTGGCATGCTTGTAGAATGGATAAAAATAGGCGTCACGTATTTTTTTTATATTTGCGGAACCCGATTTTAAAGGGGTGAAACGCACCATCGAAAATAGGGCTGTTTTTTGTTTGTCGTCGATAGCGTTATCCTTTTCATCTCCAATGCCTAGTACACGAAAACATAAACATTGTTGCAATTTGAATTTTTTTCATATCTCGTACCGTTAAAACGTTAGCGACGTAAAACTAAAAAAAACAATTTTCGAAGGTGCGTTTTAACCCTTAAAAATCGGGTTCCGCAGATATAAAAAAATACGTGTCGCCTATTTTTACCTATTCTACAAGCATGCCAAATTTCACCGAAATCGGAGAGATCGACCTCGCAACCTTTTCTTGCAAGAAAGATTTTTGTCGAATCGCAATACTTTTTCGATTCGACTTGGTAGTAGAAGGAAGAAAAAGAGCTAATGTAAGGCGAATATCGATTGCGCGATCAGTTTGTCTCCGACAACCTTCGAAAGCGACACTTTACCAACAATGCATGAGTTGCAGTATATCGCGTCGTGATAAAATTCTTTCATTTAAAGGGAACAAATACGATGGAAATGAAAGCCGAATTAGATTTTGAACACAGAGATTCTGCTTTTCCTTTTACAACTATCAAAAGTTGGGCTACTGAGCTCAAACGTGGCAAAATGCGCATTTTAGACGACGAAAGCCCTAGGCGAGTCAGAAGCGCACGACGGTGATCACCATACACATGTATACATATAGAAGATGGGGCATTTGCAGTCTTACAGAGCAATAGCACTCAAACTATAGGTGATATCTAAAAAAGTTTCACATAAAAGTTGTATTGTTCGAGAAGAACGTCGTACGGGACCATCGTAATGTTTTCGGTGGAGGCGTCAAAACTACGTCACGGTCAACTCCATTTTTTTTATCGAACCATGGATTTTTTTCATGACATCATTATAGACGTTGCGACGAGTTCGGTGACCTCCAATACGAGGTCGTTCTAGTCGCGCAAAGCATGGAAATAGTCGAAAAGCCGAATAAAATCGGAATAATCACTTTTAAATTATTTACAAACCTCAGTTTGAGTCAACCTACCTAAAGATGCTCCAAGTTACGACCCTCGACTTGTGAGCACTTTTTTATTCTCTGATGAAGAGATCGTCTAACTTCAGCAAACATTTGTGGTGTAATTTGGGCACATGGTCGGCCTATTCTTGCTTTCATATCGTCATGCGTGGTAGGTGCTACCGCTATTACGCACTCTGTCATAAAACTTTATAAAAATAAATCTAGTGGTGCTGGACTTGGCGAACGAGGTGGAAAAGCTAAAGGACCGGCTTGTCCTAGCCACTTATCGCGGAAAATCTCACTCGTCACTTGCCTTGAACACGGAGCATGATGGGGTGGTGCGCCAACGTATTGCATCCACATGTTCATCCGAATCTGCAAGGCCACGTCTTCCAGTAATTGAGGTAGTACGTTTTGCAGAAAGTTTCCATAAACTTGACCAATGAAGCGACCTTCGAAAAACATGGACCAATGATGTGATCGCCTACGTGTCGGCTAAAGTTAGACGATCTTTTCATCAAAGGATAAACCAATGCTCACAAGTCAAGGGTCAACATTTAGAAAATTTTCTGTTGGTTGACCCAAACCAAGGTTTGTAAATAGTTTAACAGTGATTATTCCGGTTTGATTCGATTTTGCAACGTTTTTATACTGTATCCTGACCGGAATGACCTTTTGTTGTAAGTCACGGAACTCGTCTCAAAGTCAGTAATGATGTCATCAACAAAATATATGACTGGATTGAAAAAAGTGGAGTTGACCTTCACGTATATTTATCGTCTTCACCGAAAAACAATTACGATGGTCTCGTATGACCTCCTTCTCGAACAAAACATATTTTATCTGATTTTTTTTAGATATAACTAATAGTTTGAGTGGTAATGCTCTGTAAAACTTTAAATGCCCCATCCTGTAAATGTGGCACAGCTCGCACGCACCCACACACACACACACACACACAATTAAAAATAACACAAACATAAAAAGCGAGATATTCCGCTTTTTCATAAACACAAATGTTTTCGACATTGTATATATATTTATTTATTATTCACAGATAAAGCAGGCCTCATAGGTCGTAAATGAATGCTTGTTTGCTCATTTCGTTTGTGTCTTCCTTCGTTATTCGTGCTTGCTTGCTTAATTTTGACTTTTGCTAATTAGCTTGATGTTCAATTGTTAAAAATAATGACCAGTGACAAAAGTTTTTGAAAATTCGAAAATTATACACAAGCCCTGATAATTTGTATGTTTTTTATTTATGCATTGGTTTAGTTGTTTGTTGTTGTCGGCTGGTTATTTAACTCTTCGATTTTATTTATTCACTTGTTCGCTTGTTTATTGTCCTTGTAATAAAGTCGATAGCGTACAGTGCTCAGAATCCTAAGTCCTCTTGCAGACTCTAAGTTGTTTCTCTGTAAAAAAATCATCACCGATTCAGTAGTTTCAAATTTATAAGCTGTAAAAAGCACAAAAAATTGTCCTTTAAAATATGATTTTTTTTCTCCAAATTATGTGTTCATTAGTCAGGGTGTCTCACTTATCTCTACCACCCGAAATAACTCGGTAATTATCGACGTCACAAAAAAATGTTCTAGACAAAAGTTGTACGGTGTGAAGAGGGCCATCAAATGTGACCAATTTTTTTCATTTCGGTGAAGGCGCTGACGCACAGTGAAGGCCAACTCGACCTTTTTTTCTTGGAATGGTACTTTTTTTCTTTAACCATCTCGTGGAGCACCTTAAGCCGCATAAAATACTATAAGGGGGCCATCAAAAGCGACCAATTACTTTTATTTCGGTGGAGGCGCTGACGCACACCGAAGGTCACCATTTTTCAATAGAATGGTACTTTTTATTCTTCAACCATCTCGTGGAGTACCTCAAGCCGCATAAAAAAACATTAGGGGGTCAAAGTCGTTCAAGGTCATTCACGGTCAGTATCGATGATACAAACCTAAATATCTCGGAATACTACCAAATAGTTGGTAGTGATCCGAGATATTTAGATTTGTATTTCATTTTAATAGGTGACCTTGAATGACATTGAACGACTTTGACCTCTTATAGTATTTTATGCGGCTGAAGGTGCTCCACGAGATGGTTAAAGAAAAAAAGTACCATTCCATGAAAAAAAAAAGTCGAGTTGGCCTTCACTGTGCGTCAGCGCCTTCACCGAAATGAAAAAAAATTGGTCACATTTGATGGCCCTCTTCACACCGTACAACTTTTATCTGGAACATTTTTTGTGACGTCAATAATTACCGAGTTATTTTGGGTGGCAGAGATAAGAGGATCACCCTGTATATAAAAATATGTTCCGTGGGAATAGCTTGTATCACTATAGACCAATCTTGACTGAGAATCCGTCATGCGTGGATCGACGTACAAAGAACTATGAAATTACTATTTGACGCTGAATCGGACCTGCGGGGGTTGGGACATAAGAGTAACATATACATAATAGTGAGGCCCGGAGAGGAAATCGAGCTATGTGCTATACCACAGAGCTATATCATCGTTGCGTGGATGAATAAAATTCTCTCTGATATCGCTCCCTTTTATTCGGCTTCATAGTGAATATATGCACCCATACACAAATAATAGGAATCAATGAATGTTCGGACCTCCTCCATTCGCATACGACTGAGCATATCCAGAATGGTAATGAAGAGCAGAAACCGCGATCGAATTTGGTAGGAGTAGTTTAAAAAGATTTTTCCATTTTTGTGCTAACCAATGTTTATTGGTGTAGTATAACTTATTGACTTAAGTAATATTAGCATTTGAAATGCTTTTGAAACTGTATATGTCAATTGAGGTAGGCTGGGTATAGGGGTCTGAGTTAGCTGGATGTCACTCGAAACCAACGCTACCCCCTACTCCACTGCCACTGTGTTGCAGTAGAGTGGGGGGCGTTGCGAAATGCTGTGATTGGTTGAAAAATGCCTTTTTCTCACCCAATTCTGATCTTGTTATTGACTTCACAATTCTATTAGAACTTATATAACAAATATATTTAATAAATGATATAACAATTATTATACAAACAAAACCAAAAAAAACCCAATTATATAGCTTAATATATCAATATTTTTTTGAAAAATGAAAAAAATCAACTCATATTATTTACATGTACCTGTTTTTTATTACCTGAAAAGTCTGATTACATTTTCAATGCTAAGAAATAGTTGCACTTTGTAATATCTGTAGATTTGTTGGTTTAATTCCTCGTTTTTTGAAAAAAATTGTTATACGCTCAGAGCACCAATTTCTTCAGGCCGAAATAAAACATTCCCAATGAGTTTCCTTCAATTTTAATTCACAATCATTTTGCTCGTATCACATACCTATGATGACGACAAAATTCGGTAAATTCGTCGGAACAAATTTCCTTCAAGGCTTGGAAATTCTACGTAACCGATGAAAGATCGTGGAAAAAAGAAAGATTCTCGTAATCAAGCCTGATGCATACAAAGACCCTGATTAAATCCAGGAAACTCAACGTTGCTTTTTTCATATTTTTCGCGCTGCCTCAGGACTCAATCTCGAAGAGTACGTGCAGTATTGGATTCCCCTTTCTCCACTTTTCTCTCTCCGTATCCGCTTATTATCCCATAGCGAGATTTTTTTTTGCATGGAGAAAAAAGAAGAGCCTTGAACATTACATGCCTGGAAATATTCAGATGCTTGGAAAAAATGTTACTGAAAAAAAAAATTACACTCGCACGAGTAATTCTTTTGTACGATGTTTGTATATTTCCGCTAATTAGAGGGAATTCAGCGAATGTCAAAAAATTAAAGCGATACGCAATTTTCATTTGACCCTTCTTGTGCTCATACTTCCATCCAGTCAACGGAATCACTGATTCGTCGAATCATATCGAATGTTCGTTTCAGCCCGCCTAAGTTTCATCCCCCCTCAGCCTTTCGAACCACATACTATATCACGTCTGTGGAAACGAAACCATCATCTAAATAAAGCTGTATTTTAATTTTACCCGAAGAAGATCATCGTTATCTAAATGGGCATAGTAACAAATTAACTAAATAATGTTACGATTCGACATAAAAATTATTCTAAGCTCATGCATTTAACCCTCCTTGGTCACCATGGGTAAATAACCTCACAAATTTTCCAACCCGGTTATCTTATTGATAGTTAAGTTTTTTAAAATAAAAAAGCATCAGGCTGTGGAGATTTCCCTGATACATAGTTTGACAATTTTCTTTGGCCCTAAATATTATTCGTCTTTCCGAAATCTCTATTTGCAAGGTTTAGCTATCTCTCTCGCACTCAGATGTCTCGTGGCACGGTTTCTGCTTCGCCAACCCTCCGAAGAGGTTTTTAAAAAATGTTTTTACAAATGTATTCAACACCAGTTTCTTTTTGACGCGTTTCTTCGGTTCGTTTTTACATATTCTTTGATGTATTTTGTTGCTTGATAGTTTCTATTTCTTTGTATTATTGAAGTAATTCAGTTTATAATGATGTTATGATACAGCCCGCTTATATGTGAACATGTGGCAGTTTTGATCAACAAAATGCCCGTTTAGCAGTATCGTTTCCCAATGTCGATGCCCAATTGTTGTAGAGAGTGGTAGGATGTGTTTCTATAGAAACAAAATAATAAAACACACTTTTCTACTTTTGCGAGGACACCAAATACTCGCCTTTACACATAGAACGGTCGGTGCAATATTTATATACATCGCAATACAATATCCGCATCATATACATTTTCATATTCGTGTTCTCTCGGTGCTCTGTGCTCTTTCGAGTATCTTCCGGGCCAACAAGGACATAATACGCCCCCTTGCTGGTTTTCTCCCTGAGGCATTGCGAAATCGCTCAATGCATGTAGAAAATCTTGGAGGGAAAGGTCGTTAGCAAAGAATTAATATCCTTCTGCGTGCACAGAATATCTGACGCGTCACGAGGCATATATACACACGCACACGTTGTTTTTATTACTTTCCTATAACATCCGCGGGGCTTCCAACACTCCCTCGAATAGTTTGCTTCAGCGACGACAACTTTCTCCTTGCGTTTCTTGTCTCTTTTCAGTTATAAAATATGCTCACGTACACACAGATATACATATATCGGTACATGTGAAAATGTGACTGTATCGGATATACGAGATCCAAAGCGTCTCTCCCCTTGCGGATTTCTGTTCTTTCCAACTTTTTCTCCACCCTTACGGAAGAGTCAAAGCCATTTGCCAAGCTCAACGGATATCATCCCTCACAAGAGCTCTTATATACATACATATATACAGCGCATGTACGGATGCGTACAGGGGTAGCTGTTTATTTGCACACATACTTGCCCGTATATATATATATATATATATATATATATATATATATACACATGTATGTATGTATATCAATACAATAAAAGTCCACAGGCAGCATCAGTCGTCGAAGCATAAAACGCCTTGGGGGCTCGCTCATGTAATGCTTGCATATTGCCGGAAATTTATGACGCCCCGAATCCTTCGAGAGTGTAAAGTCGTATTTTTCTTTTCCTTGGGATTGTTATTGCACCGATTCACACATGCAGTCTCACTTACACACAGACACACACACACATCCACTGTCCATCTCCTCGCGGATGTTCTTTTGTTTTGTAGAATACGTATCAGCAGTTTCCGTCGATTATCTCCTTCCCTCCGCTCTTCAAACTTTGTGTTGTACTCCGGTAGAAATCCCTTGCCGACGAAAAGTTTCATATTTTTCCGTTGCTTCGGGGAGCACAAAATTGGAATCCGGACGAGCGAAAATCTTTTTCTTTTTGGAAAACGGACCGCGCGAAACAAAAATATTTTGCCCGTTTTGCGGACAAAATCTTCGAGCGGAGACGTTTGAATGAATCAGGATGTGATGAATTTCATGACGCTGAAAGCTGCTATTCGGACTACAAAGTTTTTTCTTCTCAGTTGGACAAGTTTGGGCTGAACAATTGGAAAAAGGGAAATATTTAAAAGTTCTTCCGGATCCTTATAGGAGCCTTACAGCCTATAAATCTGCACAAAGTGACTTTGAATAATACTAAAAATGAAGAGGTAAAAAATACAACAAAGTATTATATCCCAAGAATACAATCTTCGTCCCTATACAATATTTACATTATTTTTAGATTAGCTTTTTGCGCGGGTTTGGGCTTTATATTTTTTTATTGAGCCATACACATTGTTTGATATTGCGGTAATCTTAGAATGTTTGTTCAATCAGAGCGAACTTGTTTACTGTCTATCCAATCTTCGATCATAATATCAATCAATCAATCGTATAGAATGTATTTTCACTAAATGTTGTCCATTGTTATTTTCCGCTGACTAATTTTGTGGATCTCGAAAAAAATAAGTTTTCAAAGGATTTTCGATCAGGATGTGGATTGATTGCGCATTTGAGGCCTTGTTTCTTTCTTTATGTCATTCCACGTAACGATGCGAGAATAACAATTGAAAAACTCTGTGACAAAACAGACCGAAAATGACTTGAAACCCATGTTGCAGATGATTTTGCCTCGCATTCATAGGCAGGGGTTCGCACATAGAAAATCTATTGAACACGTTTGGTGCATACGCCATTCATCTTTTTCCCCAACGTGTATGCCTCGTTCGTGGGGCACGTAGCAAATACTTCTGTTTATTTTTTCTCTCATCTGCGACCATGTTTATTCCCGCGACGACGACGAGCAAATACGTTCGACCAAAATTCGGGCTCAGTGCTGGCGCCGATAAAATCGAGAGCGCGATTTTGTGGGCTCGCATAATAGTCGAGTAAAAGAGACGAAAATCCAGCACTTTTTAGTGTAGAATATGAATCTTTTACTCAAGGTAGATGGTTGCATACTGAAAATGACGCCAATAAAATGTCCCACAACTCGCCCCAACCTTAAGAAATAGGGGTTAAAAACTTCAAAATAGCCGTATCTTGATAATTAATAGTCCTATCAAAAAAGGTTTGAAATAAAAGTTGTTCGGAATAATAAAATTCGTATAAAGTTACCCCATGGCCAACCCCCTATCTTTGAAAATAGCGCCACAAAAACGAATAAAAAATTCGGGGTTGATGCGTGTGCGATCGGAGTAGGCATATCGCTGCGTCTTTGTCTGGGTCCGTGGTACTCTCGTGTTTTGTGCCGCTATTTTCAAAGTTAGGGGATTGGACGCCAGATAACTTTATGCGTGTTTTAGTATTTCAAACAACTTTCGTTCGAAACATTTTTTCATCGGGCTGTTAATTATCGAGGAACGGCGATTCTTAAGTTTTCAAGCCCTATTTCTTAGGGTTGGGGCTAGTTGAGGGTCAACATTTTATTGGGGTTACTTTCAGTATGCAACCATCGACATTCAGTCAAAAATTCATATTCCACGCCAAACAGTTCTGGGTTTTCGTCTCTTTTAGTGGACTATAAAGGACAATCCTGGCAAGGGGAGAATTTTCTTTCCGCTTGTCCCTACACAGCCTCTTATCGTTTGTCGACCGAACAGACAGAATTTCTCATTGCGTAACGCCTTAATTTACGTGAGTTACGACAATTGGGTTCGCAAATATGGTAAACATAACCCTCTAAACGTTCAATAGTGTCGACCACTTTGATATAAAGTTGTCATAATCCGGCAAGTGACAATGACAATAGACAAGTCGTTGAAAAGATCCCTTGCGAGGTTATATATCGAATACTCTGACCGTGCAGATAAAACAATTTGATATAAAAACCGAGTTTGTGACGTAATCCCCGAAGAGGTTGGGAATAAACGAGGTTGCGAAGGTACGGAAGGGCTGGACCAAAGGCAGACACGCAAACACATACACATTCGAAGCACATGGGGAGAAGCCACACGCATTTTCACACACGCAAAATGTGGATACTGAGCTCATGTCTCTTAGCTCTGTGGTGTTACCATGGTAACAGACTGTAAGCTGCTTAAAACCCACCCCCTGCCACCTCGTCACCCTTTGAAGGCCTGATACGACCTAGGGGCATCTCCAACCCTCGTATATTCTCGAACACGCGTCAAGGGGGAGTCAACTCCGTCGCCCGCTCTTCTTCTCTTTTCTCTCGTCGAATATTAAACTGTACGTTACTTTTCTTCTTCGCCCCTATTGTACTTCTCATCTGCACCGTGTACAACTAACATTTTTGATGAGCTACGCTGTACACGTGCTTACAGTCGGGATGTGTGCTTTCCATTTTTCTCAACAGCCTTACTTCTAATTCTACCTCTCGGGTTCTCTAATTTCTCGGTTTCACTCTTCGGTCTCTATAACTTTTTCCGCCCTTCTACGACGTCCGAGGGTCTCGTTATAATTCGCATACTTTAATCTCTTGCTCCATGGAATAAAATCCCGCAAAGCGCGGCAAAAATCGCCCTCGCAGGGTTCTTCCGACCGGAGTAGTCAAAAACTTTCCTAAAACTGTGAAACCAACGTCTTAATCCTCTTCCGGTGCTATTGCCTCAGGGACTTCTTCTGTTTCCCTCGGGTCTCGCTATGAGAGAGTTGTCATCATTATCGCTGCGACTTGCCTTGATGTTATCGTTATTATCATGTACGCTTCTGGGAGGAAGATATTAATAAGTGGCATTAGCGAACCTGCTTCGCTGCCTTCCTCATCAAGCCCACGCTGGAAACAGCCATCTTCTGAAGAGGCAAATTTAATCTCCTTAGTAGGGCTCCGGTATCGTTATAACTCTCAATTAGTGTAGTTTCGAAGTACCTGTAGCATTAAATCACCATTTAATGATATTGGTAATGGAGATTCAACTTCTGTTCGCGTATGCAGGGTGTCACGATATGAAGTGTCAGCTCTTCGGGAGATATCGACGAATAAAAAAGTCGTGTTGATAATGGCTTGGTTTGGCTTTGTTTCCGACCCAAACAATGTCACGAGATTGAAAACCCTTAAATTTTTTCTATGAGGCATACCGAGTACCATTCTTCCAAAATCTAGAGCCATTTCTCCATTGACTGAGTAAGAATAAATACTGTAGCTCTTATTTTTTCAATTTTTTAAGAAAAAGTAGTCAAAACGCGAGAACCTTAACATGACTTGGTTTATTCGTAAATCGAACCCAAAATGGTGTGAAGCTTGCATTGTTAAAATGCAACGGAAATTCTTTTTTATTTTTTTATTTCCTTATTTTTATTACCACCATAAATATTTTTTGTAGATTTCGATAGCTAATCCCCAAATAAGCATATTCAAAAGCGGTTGATAGATGTTCGTAGCTCAAATCTGCTACAAGAAATTTGAGCGAGTCAAACAAGTTAATTTTTATTTCATTGGAACGATGTTCCAGATCGGGGGATACATTGTGTACCACATTATCGTATTTCTTCCATAATTGACAATTTGTCTTTGAATCCAATTTATCACTACAACGGGGTCAATTGGTCAATAAGTTTAATTAAATTTCTCTTAACCAAATGTATGGAACTCTTAACCAAGGCATGGAAATTTTCACAGCCCTTAAATGTCATATGCACATATTTTGAGGAAACATAATTTGTTCACTCTCGCGTCTGATTAAAGTGACATGTAATCGAGCCACAAAAACACATAGTCAAACTGACAAAACAAAACTAGGAGTCCTTTGTCGTTGTCAGGTGCGGAAGCGCAATTTCCCGTTCCAGCCACAACACGAACCGCGCTCTTTTTTCTCCCTTTTTCGTTCATTTTCTTTCACAATTCTTTTGTAGAGGCATCTTCAGCATGTTTATCCCAGTTTGCTCGGTGCTTTTTCCGGCGCTTGTTTTCATTTTTTCTTCTCGCCTTTGGTTGACGCGTCGGGGCGCCTCATTCATCTCGTCTGTTTACAGACAGAGTGCTCTCTACGCGCCTCCGAGTGAGGTTATGTTTGCAACAACGCGGCTTTTGTCCGTGGTGCTCATCTCGTGCTTTCGCTGCCAGGGCAAAGTAATCTCAGCTAACGCCCAACGAAGCTTTCAACGCGGCACTACAGTTTTCCGTCCGTCTTCATTCTTCTCCTGATGTTTTCCTCGCTGAACAGATTCGCCGCAACCCGAGTAGAAATCTTGCTCCAGTTACAATAAACACCTGATCAGGCATCCTGATTTCTTTTTCCAGCCTTGATCAGAATTTTTTATTAAGCCCTGATCATTTTTGAAACACAATCCCTCACTTCCGTCTGATCAGGGTAAACTATCAAGGCCTGATCAGGGTAAAAAATCAAGGCCTGATAAGAGCTTAATTTTTTACGGCTTGTTTCAAAGTGAAAGATCATATAATTTTTCACGGCTTAATATGGAAAGGCAAAAAATAGAGAAAGGCACGACATTATAAATAACGGTGATCGTTTATTGTTTAATCTTAATATAAAATCTATCACATAGATTTTTCACATATATCTATGTGGTAAACAAATATCATTTTGTCTTGTATTTGTAATAGAACAAAAACTCGAAATTAATGTAATGTTACATTGGGCGTTCTGTTCGTTTTTTTCCGCAACGCTCGAAGCTCGTCCCAGTCTTTAGCTGAATTAATCAGGCCTTAATACCACTCCAAAACGGCTTGTCCAATTTGCTTTCGAAAGAACTTCTATTCCGTGTTCCCTGTAGTTTTAAACGACAGCCACTGAAAAATACGAAAATATCTATCCCACTTAGAATTCAATGTCGACATATATATCAATATAAGGTATGAACATTATTTTATTAGGGTGGCACAAATTTGAGTGCTATTTTTTCCCCGTTTCGTCACCATCCAATTATCTACTTTAGAGAAGAAGAAAAATTGTTGCGAAAGCTGCGAGCGGTCAATAAATATGTAGATGTTGCTCAAGCCTCCCAAAAATTCTAATTTTTATTAAAAAATTGATTTTCTTTCGTCCACTTTTAACCCATAAAATGTACGCTTTATAATTGTTTAATTGAGCTCACGAAAGCTCTAGCCGGTCAAAAAATATTTAGTGGAGCTTCAAGAGCTTCGAAATTTCCAATTTTCGCGATTTTTTTTCTCTTCTCACTCATAAATGTAACACTTTATAAAATTTTCAGAATAATTAATCCTTTTTTCTTTAGAAACGATTTTTTTTAATTTACCTCACATTTCTAATCCGATTAAACGGGGAACCTATAATTTTGTTTACAGACAAGAGCTGTAAAAGTTATTTTATGAGAGAAAAGATTATAATTCTTGGGTTAGTAGTATGAGGTAAATTTGAAAAATCTGTTTCTAAAGAAAAACGATTAATTTTTTTGAACATTTTACAAAGTGTCAAATTTATGAGTAAGGAGATTAAAAAATAAAAATTGGCAAAAATTGGAAATTTTGAAGCTCTTGAGCGTCCGCTAAATATCTATTGACCGGCTAGAGCTTGCGCGAGCTCAATCTAAAAATTACAAAGCGTACAATTCATTGGTAAGAAGTGGACGAAAAAAAATCGATTTTTTAACGCGGTCCTCTAGTTCTCGGCTGTTTTCTTACGGCTTTTTCAATAATTTTTTACGGGCAAAGCATCGAATTAATCAATCTCATTGTTTTTGCATAATCTTTATTAACATTTAAATAAGCTTTACAAATTTTTTGAAGTCAAAATATATAATAGAATAAAGGTTATAGTGGCCGACAGGAAGATATCAAGTAAAAGAGGTGCTTGACGGTGACCAAGACTGCGGCTGTTCTGCTTATCTGAAATCAAAAAACCAAACGGCATTTCAATCTTCATATTTAAGACTAGCGATTGAACTAGAGTGAATTCTAAATTACAAAAATTGACTTTTTTATACACTTTTGAAAATTACATTCTATTTTTTACTCATTTTTTCTTAAGTTTTTCGCTCGTACAAAAAAAAACTATCGAAGCAATCATGATAATCCTAGTTCAATCGCTGGCTTATAACATATTAGAGATGCTGTATAAATTTCAACAAGATCGGTGCAGTAGTTTCTGAAGTATCGTGGTCACCGTTTCGAAAAAAGGTGTTTCGAGAAAAACGCGTTTGAAAGTTCGCGCATGTGATTTATACTAAAAATTTCATCTCACCGTCAATCTGCTATGCCTGGACCATAGAATAGGCCTTCCTCTTCTTCTTGGAAGTCACGCACAGCGCTCCGTCTTCCCTTTTCGCGATTCGGGCCTATTTTACAACATCACTCGTGCGCCTTTCTGAACCGTCGATCCAAGAGCTATTACGCTGTTGAACATATCCTTTAGTTTGTGGGCCGATTTTCACTCCCATGGTTTCCAAGGTCTTCAGGATAGATTCGAATCCTTCGTTGAAGATTATGACAGCGAGAAACGTGGCGATTTCAACCACTTTTGGCCCAGAATGGAGGTGCTTCCGAGGCAAAAGTCCAGATTAACGAATTGAGCGACTCGTTATTATTTTGAGTTTCCGCTCCCAGGCATCTGCTTAACAATTCTTCTTTGAATAAATCCTCATAAATTGGCTTTATAACTTTTTGAACTGCTTCAGAAAGAACCGGTTTATTGTGTTTGAATTGCTCGGCTTTCGGAGCAGCCCGGCGCGCGCTCCGTATACCTGCTCCGTTCCAGGGCCGTAACTTGTGAACCACTTCGAATATCGAAAAATCCCTTGGCACACATTTTTTACACATGTTGTCGATGTGATTTATGAAAAAAAAAAAATCGATTTTTTCGACCCGAGAAACTAGAGAACTGCCTTAATGAAAATTAGAATCGAAGGTCAATTCAATGAATGTGATACCATCGGTGCAGGCGAGCCTGTACAGCGAAGGCCAACCAGATAATGGTAAGTTGACAGCATAGTGCAGTTCAGTGAATGTAATGTCTATCCGAAGTACATTTCTTATGGGCTAACTTGCACCGATGGAATTGCTTTCATTTAACTGCACTACGCTGTCAACTTACCATTAATTGGTTGGCCTTCGCTGTACGGGCTAATCAGCACCTATGGCATCACATTTACCAGATTGAACTTGGCTGTCTCTTTTTCTCCTCTGACAAAGGAGACGGGCCAAATAAGGAAACATAAAAGCGATACATAAAACAAATATAAATCTACTTACATGGTGGTAGCGCCACCACATGCTAATCCTTGGGAATTTCGAGTCGTTCCTCCTTGAGAGGATCAGTCAAATGTATCATAATAAATATTTTAACCAAAGCATGTATAATTTGACGTATGGTTAATTTATAGTCAGATTTAATCCAATTTATATTTATGGATTTAAGAATTGTAAGCCTTTGAAAAAAATTAATTGTTATACTAAGCTACTGCTGTATTATTTCTTCGTTTTTTCCCCTCATTTAGAGCCCGCTATTCACGCAGACGCAGTCGTTGCGCAATTTTCTTCCGATTGTGTTTGTCCATCTTCTTCACAACGTACACGTTATATGTAAAAATGTATAAAGTTATTAATAATATGTCCTGTGCTTCTCTCGTGTCTGTGTATCATTCGACAAGATGATGTTAGGCACGTTTTCAGTGCCAAACTGTAGAAGTTCAGTTACATGATGATTGCTTGAAGTTCGCTGGATCAGGCGAATTGAAGTAAGCCGTAAGTCCAGTTGCTTGACATCGCCTGAAGATAGCCGGGTCAGGCGAATTAAGACGAAATGACACCTCATCGCGGTCGGTATGGTAGAACAATTATAGATAACCAAAAATCTCTGAAACGGCTCTTCAGATCCCGTCGAAACATTGCCAAACGACGTCAAATAGATAGACGAACAGCTGTCTGCCCCTCAAATTTTCTGAATTTGAGAAGAAAAAAAACGTAGAATGGCTTATCATAAGCCAATCTACGTTTTTTATATCACTGAATTAATTTATGACAGCAAATAACAAAAAATCAAAATAAAGTTCTTAACTGAACTGCTAACGACTCTGACTATAAAATGAAAAATCATTTGGAATCCCTGTGTAAGTAGTAACTTGAAATAGAGGTTGGTGGTTGACAAACATCATACGAATTTTGCCGGCACCAAGAATTTTATTTTTTATTTACGTGTTTTTATTGCAATTATTATCGTTCTTAAATATCGAATGCAGCTATGGAATTAAAAAATTATAATCGGACATGATTCATGTTGACCGATATGCCCATCGAGGACTGAACAGTACTACGATAAATATTTAACGTTTAAGAATTCAGCTGTCAAAGGATAGCGATAAACTGCGGTGTGAGATAATCAAGATGACAGAGCTGTGTACCTGACTGAATAGGGAAAGGTTGATTTTGAGTTCCTCATCTCACGGAGCTGTCTTGTTTAAATTCAGTACAGAGGTATTAAACTAATCCTCAAGCAGATATACGACGGAAAATGGCACGCAACGATCAGCACGAAATCTCACATATCCGACACAGAAATTTAGGGAAAAAATTTCGGTGTTCACCGAACGCTATCGCTAGCGAACGCCGGGAAATGTCGGGAAAAATTTCAATAAAAACGAACGTCCCAACGTGCCTGAGAACTTTGTGGATGCGAGCACTTGTATGTATGTAGCTAATAAGCCTACGGTTGCGAAACGAGCACAGATAAAAGGAAAGATGCTCGTAGCAGGGAAAAATTGTTCGTGCACTCTTCGTGATGAGGAAACGAATGTAGCTTGGAAACCCTGACATTTTCTTCGTTCCTTTGTCATATCAAGAAACGGGATAGTTAAGTAATCGAAGGAATATAATTTTGAAGATCTTAGGCCAATCTAGAATTTTCCAAAAAACTTTTTTTTTGTTAAAAAGGTACCTATTAAAAAGGTACCTATAAAATTATATTCCATAAGATTATGCGTGTGAAAAATATCTAAGCCCTCGATTTTCGAAGTTTGTTGAATCTTTAATAATTCATTATTAATTTAATTAATAATGTTTCAAAGATATTGAACATTATTAATGTCGTGACTTTCTACTAACTTTAAACGCCCTTATCTCAAAACTACATTTTATAAGGCACTACGTAGGATTTTTAAAAGCAATTTTGCATAGTTCCTTTTTTACAAACAATTTTCTGACCATTTTTGCATGGCACTTTATACTTTTTGTTTTAGAAATGCGCCATTTTGACAAAAAACAATATATCAAAAAGAGGTGAATCCCAACTTTTGAACACTAGTGAATATCGTATGATTGCACGCAGTCAGTTTTCATTTTTATTTCCGGAAGTTACTCGTTATATACATGCCGGAAATACCATATGGGACGAAGATAAGGCATTCGAATTTTCCTGATCGGAATCCTTTTCGCCGGTCGCGAAGATTGGTTGAACATACTTTGAGACACGGGGAGGAATCTTTGAACGGATTTATTTATTCGAGTCTCCCTATCTTCAGACACACTACGAGACAAAGGAAGCCGCACAAATGGGCTTATGTATTTCTCGGGCAAGTTTCCGTTCTCCGATAATGTATTTGCGATGCTCACAGAAAGCAAATGCCTCTTTGGTGGTTTATCATTTTCCCTCGAGCCTTCAGGAAACGAGAACGTTAGGGCAAAGCACTATCGGGAGGTATACGCATCCATCAAACATATGTGTGTGTGTGGGTATATATCGAACTTTGCACGACCTCCTTCGATCCAGTAACTTATCCGGCTCCGACTCTCGAGGCTGATACATGCCCTGGAAGCAATCGTCTCTGACCCCAAGGGATCTCGAGTGTACCGACGGTGGCCCGAATCGAATCGACGACTCGACTAATCGGTGGTCTATACCGAAAAATATAAAGAAATATGTGCGTTCTAACCGTTATAGAATTTAGTGCTGGAGCCATGAACCACCTCGGAATATTCTGTATTAAAAAAATCGAGGGTTAACTTCGCGAATGTTCCCACGATAAATTATAATTGTCGATGGTTCAAGACCCCGACGATAAAAATGCTTAAAACGGTGGTGTTGAGATTAGCATCGTTGGAATGCAACGGAAATTCATTTAATATTTTAATTTCCTCATTTTAGTTATAATACCACCTGTTTCTCTGCACATCGCCAAATGAGCGTCGTAAAAAATGGTCGAGGGTTTTTCGTAGCTGAAATCGGTTGAACTAAATTTGAGCAAGTCAAATAAATTAATTGTCATTGCATGCCAACAATGATAAACTACAACGTAATCATTACCGATATTTCACTGAATGCGAGTTTTCAAGCGTGCTTTATAGTAAACTGGGGTCTGCGTTTATCGATCCGCTAACGGTCCACGAACCGATTTTTCATGTTTCAGGTCTTCAGCCAGCAAGCACCAAAGCCCAACCGACAACCATCGGCAAGTCTCACAGACCCAGTTCCGGTGTGTTACCACCGGGTCACACACCGGGGCCGGGACCAGGTGGCCAACAGAACAGCCGAAGTTTCGCCGCTGCGCTAAGGAATCTTGCAAAGCAAGCGGGACCGGCTCCTCAAGAAGAGGAGCCCCGCGCGAGCCCCAAAAATCGTGCACCACCTCCTCTCGTGCGAGGACCCTCACCTGCCAAGGTGAGTTCGCACGAAAAATACATATTGACCTCGGACCACGGCCTTTGTTACCTGTACCGATGAACTTTGGACGTACGGGAGGTAGAGAAAGAAAATGTGTGTGTGTGTGTGTGTGTGTGTGTGTGTGTGTGTGTGTGTGTGTGTGTGTGTGTGCGTGCGTGCGTGCGTGCGTGCGTGCGTGTGCCTGCGCGTGCGTGTGCGTGCGTGTGTGTGTGTGTGTGTGTGTGTGTGTGTGTGTGTGTGTGTGTGTGTGTGTGTGTGTGTGTGTGTTTGAGAGACAGAGAGAGAGAAGATCCAGTCCCGTGTCAGGATACCGGTTTTCTCCGGATCGCTCCATATCCCGTACGCGTTCTCTTTGGGTCGCCGCAAACACTCTCCTTCGATCACATGTTCTCATGACACTACACGTGACCTCGCCTGCAACTTTTTTCAAGCTGTACCGAATCGCAGTACGCTCTCCCGCCCGAGACAAAGAGCCGAATTTTCGTTTTCTTTCCCTTTTCATATTTCCTTGGCAGCTGCACAGGAACGAATTGCGCAGGGTTCGATAGCTCGCGGTATCTTGAGATCTAAAGACAGAAATTCTCCATTCACTCGCTGAAGATCATTGCGGCTTTGTTCACTCTCATTGGATCAAAAGATCAATGCACAAAGGTACGAAAAGAATTGAAATTTTCCTTGGTTTCGATTAGATACAAAGCTTCTATGAGAATTGCTCTCAATTGTCCATAGACATCAGACTCGTACTGACACCCTGATACCATAGTGCAGTAGAGACGAAAACCCAGCACTTTTTAGCGTAGAATATGGATTTTTTTTACTGAAGGTAGATGGTCGCATACTAAAAGTAACCGCACTAAAATGTTGCCCCTCAACTCACCCCAAGCCTCGTCGCGCCAACCTCTTTGAAAACTAAAAAATCGCCGTAACTCGATAATTAATAGCCCGATCAAAAAGGTTTCAAACAAAAGATTTTTCGAATAATAAAATTCGTATAAAGTTATCCGAAGTCCATCCCCCTATCCTTGGAAATAGAGGCACAAAAACGATTCGAAAATTCGGGGTTGATGCGTGTAGACGTAGACGTAGCAAAGTAGACGTCAGATAACTTTATACGTATTTTACTATTCCAAACAACTTTTGTTTGAAACATTTTTCGGTCGGGCTATCCATTATCAAGATACGGCGATTTTTAAGTTTTGAACCCCATATTTCTTGGGATTGGGGCGAGTTGAAGGGCAACATTTTATTGGGGTTACTTTCAATATGCAACCATCGACCTTCAGTCAAAAATTCATATTCTACGCTAAAAAGTGCTGGGTTTTCGTCCCTTTTACTGGACTAATAAGGCCACTGCCCCAATCTAAGCACCACAAAAACCGTCGACCTCGCTCGTTCGTGTGGGTCATTGCATCCTACTCGCGGAAGCGACCAGTCAGTACATACAGTATATAGTACGGAAAACAGGCGGCGTGGAAAAAATTACCTAAACGTAGGCCGAGAGGTCACTTCGATCCGAAAGTTGCTCCCTTTGCTCTTAATTCTACGGCATGAAGAATGGAGAGTTTCTCGTTCTCCTTCTCGCCTTCGGCACTCGCTCTTTTGACAACGCACCCTCGATATCCTTCGAATGAAAAAGGTAGTTCTTTCTGGCGCGAAGAAAAGGGTAGTTCACTTGTAATAATCGGCAGATCAAAGAGCACTGAACATTTTCCTGGCACGACCAATCTAAGAGAGGCCGTTGGCCTCTCACTGCCCGTCCAAACGCCCGTAGATAAATGCACCTTTCTTTTTTCTTTTTCAGCTTCCACTCATTCATGATTGATCACCATGATACTGGAAACGAGAGTTCTTTCTTTTATTTTCAACGAAGCAGACGTTTCACAAGTCTCACGGTCTTATTTCATTCAACTCTCACTCTCGCTCAGCCTCGCCTGCTCTTTCGCCACTTCAATTTTGCCAAACGACCCCATAGACCTAATCTTTGAAGCGCTATCTCATACAGCCTCTCTACACTGAATAGGAATAACGTGGCGAATGAGCCCATCAAAGGAATACCATATATATCGAGGGTGCACTTCTAGAGACCGGACAAAGTTAAATGAAAAATTCCCGCTATGTTCAGCCGGCGTTTCCAATCTTGCCCTTCCGGCATTTCCACGTGTTTTGGGGGTGAATGAACCTAGCATGCACTCGATCACTTTGGGAGTCCTTTATCTATACAGGTCTGTACAACCCCGACTGCTCCCCCGACCGAAGACGTAGGACGAATGTCAAAATGTTCTCCGGAGGAGGAGTCGGGGATGTATAGAGGGACAGAGCGGTTATAGTGAGTAAATATGCCCGAAAAGAATCATTTAATATGGATACAAAGGTATTTGTTTTGGGGATATTACGATATCTGTGGTCCCTAATTCTGACCACGCAGCCTTCATATTTGACCTGAAGTTAGGCTCTTTTCAAGAGTGGTAAAAAACGAAACTCGACCCTTAAGGAGGTGAAACAGGGGTTTTAAAGAATAGGTTTGTTTGGATGTTTTTTTTTAATGCTCACATATGTGCTCACATACACTCCCGCTCAAAAGTTTGGATACACTCATCGATATTTCTTGCCGCACTTGAAGTTGGATAACTCTGCCAAAAAAAAAAGATATCCAAATTCCCAAGGCGGCGTTTGAAAAAGGGTGTATCAGGCTACAGTTTGTCGATTTTAAAAAATTTTTACGATTTTTTTTCGACCCAGTACGCCCTTTGGTACTTGACCGTTTTTAAGCCGTTTTTCGACCATCGCGAATCGGGCGCACATTTTAAGGAAATTTTTTGTATTTTTTTTACCATGTAAAACTCAAAAGGGATGATAAAAGCTCCATCTTCCTCTATTCAAACAAATTTTGCGATTTTTTTTCGAAATGTCATTTCATTTTTTGCTAAAAAAGATAGATTTTGAAAAATTCAGAATAACTCGAGAACAATAGGGTTTAAAAAAAACATCAGGGATGCAAAAAGTTGCGCATTTTTATACTGGATCGCCTGGAATTTTTTCAGAATTTTTCCCCGAAATTTTTTTTTTTTGAGTATTCTCACTCAATAAAAATGCTCCAAAAAAAAAATTTCGGAGAAAAATTCTGAAAAAATTCCAGGCGATCCAGTATAAAAATACGCAACTTTTTGCATCCCTGATGTTTTTTTTAAACCCTATTGTTCTCGAGTTATTCTGAATTTTTCAAAATCTATCTTTTTTAGCAAAAAATGAAATGACATTTCGAAAAAAAATCGCAAAAATTTTTTGAATAGAGGAAGATGGAGCTTTTATCATCCCTTTTGAGTTTTTCATGGTGAAAAAATACAAAAAATTTCCTTAAAATGTACTCGCGTAACTCGTGAGAGTTACGAGTAAAAATACTCACCTCATCTAGACGAGTTTTTGTCGAAAAAGCCGCCTTTGGCTCGGCGCACCGCGTTTACGATTCGTGGCATTCGTTCGATGAGTTTATCGAGTTGGTCTTGGTTGAGACTCGACCATGCAGCCTGCAAATGCATCCAGAGATCCCCCGTGGAAGATGGACAATATTTCCGGATTTTCCGATCAAGCTCTTCCCACAGAAGCTCGATCGGATTGAGGTCCGGTGATTGCGGCGGCCAAACCATGTTGTTGATGATCCCAGTCTTTTCCTTATTTTCCAGATATCCTCTGCAGAGTCTGGAGCTGTGCTTCGGATCGTTGTCCTGCTGCATAACAAAACCATGGCCAATGGTTCGGAGACCGGATGGAAGAGCGTGTCGAACTAGTATCTGTTTGTATTCTTCCTTTCTCATAATTCCTTCGACTTTTATTAAGTCTCCGGTACCATGACCCGAAAAACAGCCCCACACCATCACAGAGCCACCCCCATGTTTCACAGTGGGCAGTAAGCATTGGGGTGCCATTTTTTCTCCCGGATTTCTTCTCACGAACACTCGTCGACGAGATCCAAATACGATGAATTTGGACTCGTCCGTCCACAAAACATTTTTCCACTGAGCTACTGTCCACTTTCGATGTTTGTTTGGGTTTGCAGGGGTTTTTTTATCGCGACACAGCCTCGGAGCCCAGAATCGAACAGCCGACGTTTTACTGTTGCCAGTGATATCGAGGGTTCGTTCGATTGATTATATTCTGCTCGAATTTCCGCGGCGGTTAATCTTCGATTTCTCTTACTAGTGAGGATGATCTTTTGATCGTCTTGGGGAGTTGTTTTTTTTTGGCCGGCCGAAGCGACGACGATCCTGATGAGTGCCCGTCCATTTCCACCTCGCGATCGTTGTCTGGATCCCTTTCAAAGAAACTCTAATTTCCCTTGCAATTTTTCGATATGGAACTCCTTTTTTCCATAGCGCTACTATTGCACCCCGTTTATCGAGAGAAATCTGTTTTTTCCGTGCCGTTTATGAAAAATTGATCAATAATTTTCTTGCGAAAATATGCAAATTACGTTTGATTTTGTACTCGCGTTTGAAGCATTCGCACAGAACTGACTGTCGTCGTCGACAATGCTTGTAGTATTCCGCAAAATTTCTCCTTCTTTCTTCTATTTTTTTTCTCTTTTTTTCTCTTCTTTTTTCTTCTTCTATTAAAAATGTAAATACAAAAAAATATGAGAAAAAAGATCACCAATTTCACGACAAAACGATTGTTTTCTTTTTCATGCTTTACCGTGTCCTCAAGGTTATTCAATGCCGTTTTCCTGCAACGCTGTCGCGTGAAAAATAAATCAATATTTTCTCATATTTTTTTCTATTTACATTTTTAATAGAAGAAGAAAGAAGAAAAGAAAAAAGAGAAAAAAAAATAGAAGAAAGAAGGAGAAATTTTGCGGAATACTACAAGCGTTGTCGACGACGATAGTCAGTTCTGTGCGAATGCTTCAAACGCGAGTACAAAATCAAACGTAATTTGCATATTTTCGTAAGAAAATTATTGATCAATTTTTCATAAATGGCACGGAAAAAACAGATTTCTCTCGATAAACGGGGTGCAATAGTAGCGCTATGGAAAAAAGGAGTTCCAAATCGAAAAATTGCAAGAGAAATTAGAGTTTCTTTGAAAGGGATCCAGACAACGATCGCGAGGTGGAAATTGACGGGCACTCATCAGGATCGTCGTCGCTTCGGCCGGCCAAAAAAAAAAACAACTCCCCAAGACGATCGAAAGATCATGCTCACTAGTAAGAGGAATCGAAGATTAACCGCCGCGGAAATTCGAGCAGAATATAATCAATCGAACGAACCCTCGATATCACTGGCAACAGTAAAACGTCGGCTGTTCGATTCTGGACTCCGAGGCTGTGTCGTGATAAAAAAACCCCTGCTGCGTCTCGTTAATAATAAAAAAAACGGTACCAGTGGGCTTTAAAACATCGAAAGTGGACAGTAGCTCAGTGGAAAAATGTTTTGTGAACCGCCGAGTCCAAATTCATCGTATTTGGATCTCGTCGACGAGTGTTCGTGAGAAGAAATCCCGGAGAAAAAATGGCACCCCAATGCTTACTGCCCACTGTGAAACATGAGGGTGGCTCTGTAATGGTGTGGGGCTGTTTTTCGGGTCATGGTACCGGAGACTTAATAAAAGCCGAAGGAATTATGAGAAAGGAAGAATACAAACAGATACTAGTTCGACACGCTCTTCCATCCGGTCTCCGAACCATTGGCCATGGTTTTGTTATGCAGCAGGACAACGATCCGAAGCACAGTTCCAGACTCTGCAGAGGATATCTGGAAAATAAGGAAAAGACTGGGATCATCACCAACATGGTTTGGCCGCCGCAATCACCGGACCTCAATCCGATCGAGCTTCTGTGGGAAGAGCTTGATCGGAAAATCCGGAAATATCGTCCATCTTCCACGGGGGATCTCTGGATGCATTTTCAGGCTGCATGGTCGAGTCTCAACCAAGACCAACTCGATAAACTCATCGAACGGATGCCACGAATCGTAAACGCGGTGCGCCGAGCCAAAGGCGGCTTTTTCGACGAAAAACTCGTCTAGATGAGGTGAGTATTTTTACTCGTAACTCTCACGAGTTACGCGAGTACATTTTAAGGAAATTTATTGTATTTTTTTTACCATGAAAAACTCAAAAGGGATGATAAAAGCTCCATCTTCCTCTATTCAAAAAATTTTTGCGATTTTTTTTCGAAATGTCATTTCATTTTTTGCTAAAAAAGATAGATTTTGAAAAATTCAGAATAACTCGAGAACAATAGGGTTTAAAAAAAAACATCAGGGATGCAAAAAGTTGCGTATTTTTATACTGGATCGCCTGGAATTTTTTCAGAATTTTTCTCTGAAATGTTTTTTTGGAGTATTTTTATTGAGTGAGAATACTAAAAAAAAAAAAAATTTCGGGGAAAAATTCTGAAAAAATTCCAGGCGATTCAGTATAAAAATACGTAACTTTTTTCATCCCTGATGTTTTTTTTAAACCCTATTGTTCTCGAGTTATTCTGAATTTTTCAAAATCTATCTTTTTTAGCAAAAAATGAAATGACATTTCGAAAAAAAATCGCAAAAATTTTTTAAATAGAGGAAGATGGAGTTTTTATCATCCCTTTTGAGTTTTTCATGGTAAAAAAAAATACAAAAAATTTCCTTAAAATGTGCGCCCGATTCGCGATGGTCGAAAAAAGGCCTAAAAACGGTCAAGTACCACAGGGCGTACTGGGTCGAAAAAAAATCGTAAAAATTTAAAAAAATCGACAAACTGTAGCCTGATACACCCTTTTTCAAACGCCGCCTTGGGAATTTGGATATCTTTTTTTTTGGCAGAGTTATCCAACTTCAAGTGCGGCAAGAAATATCGATGAGTGTATCCAAACTTTTGAGCAGGAGTGTATACTCACATACACTGTTAAAGAGTTAAAAGTACTACTTGACTGTCTACACGCACCGAACAGCCAGGAAAACATGGTATAGTGTTATATATAAAATAAATTTGGTGAGTTTCAAGTAAATCTGATAAAAAATAGGTTTTTTCATACAAACCTTAACACTCCTGGCTAACCCCCTTAAAGGTTATATTTTGAAAATTGCTGAAATACATGTTTAGTTATATGTGTTGGAGTGTATTCATACCAAGTTTCAAGCAATTCTGACCACAAAATATGTTGTCTCATATAAACATTAAATCCCCCGTTTCACCCCCTTAAGGGTCGAATTTCGATTTCTACCACTCCGGAAAAAAGTCTCATTTCGGGTAAATTATGAAGACTGCGTGGTCCAAATTAGGAGCCACATACATTGATGTATTTTTTAGTTGATAGAAGCCTTCATCATTTTTTATTCATTGTTAATATCTTAGAACGTCAGGAATTTCATTTCCGCGATAATAACAAAAAGTTTCTGGAATTGTAGTACCTTATTTGGATTACGTATTCCATACGGAATCAATTTTAAAGATCATAATAATTACTCCATGACATTTGAATACATGCCAATTATCAAAGGAACTCCTAAAAAGTTGAACGGCTGTGTATCTAAGAATAAAGGTCGAAAGCCATATTTTCCGCAAGTAGAGTAAGAACATAAAAAAATACATCCATCTTGTGAGGAGAATTTTTTTTGTGAAATTACATCTACAGAATACCTTAAATTAAAAAAATATTTATTTGTTTCATTTTACAATAAACGCTTTTGAAATTTTGAAATATTTATTTGCTTTACTTTACAATAAATGCTTTTGTCATTCAGTGCACAGCTCAACAGCCGATTTGGTGCCGCGAAACTGCATATTTTTTCTAAATCTTATCTCTATACTGATCCTATATTAACACTTAATAGTGATATTCTTAAGAACACGGAAATATACAATTCGATTATAAAATCTAATTTAATATAAAAATTCAAGTTTTATTAAATATTTTTACATTGTAAGCTTCTTTTTCATGATTTTCTTGAGTGAGACCCATCTTCTCTAATACCAATCTTCCATGATTTTCGTTTCTTGGTGAAAGCATTCTCTCTGCTCTTCACTGAAGGAGCCAATATTTTCTGCGAATTTATCTTGATCCTTCAGTTATATCCCGAAATAAGAAAAAAAAAAAGCATTACTCAAAAAATCTGCAATCGTTCTTCTAAATTTTTGAATAACATATTCTCCGCTTATATTACAAAATGTATTAGGGTAATTCGAACGACTCGGCTTCGCTCTGCTACCGTCTACATATTACTGAATTAATTTATAACAACAAATAATAAATAACCAAATAACAACATGTCCTGCTACGAATGAACTGCTACGAAACTACAATTCATTTGACAACCCTGTTTAGTGAATTGTAATATAGGTTGGTATAGGTCTCATCAGTAGTCACATGACAAAAAATCATACGAATTTTGTCAGGACCAACAATTTTTTTATTTTCAACTTGTATTCAAGACAAAAGCCATTATTTTTAACCAAATTTAAGAAAAACACGATTCATTTCCTGCGTCACATTATTGACCTAGGTAGCAATTACCTTATTACAATATACTAATATTTTTTCTACGCCAACAAACGAGAAGTAGACTTGTCTGCATCGTGTGTGTATATGTATATATATATATATATTAGACTGATTAAAAAAAAAATTATTTTTTTTCCTTCAGGATTCTCGTGCTATTGGTGGGCACTAATAAAAGAAAATTTCTCTAAAAAGATGGGCGCGGTCGCTCAATTTTTAGAGGTGGCTATCTCGACTTTTTTGTATTTGAATTTTTTTTAACGAACGTATTGCATTTAAGCATAGTCATGGCTTCGGATTACGGATAAAAATCACATCCAGCAGCTATTTCGTAAGAAAAATAAACTCTAACAATTTGAAAAGATTGCAATATTCACCATTCAAATCCAGGTAGATCAATAATGGAATCTATACTACTCTCGTTATTCATGTAGATTTATTTATACGCATTAACATTTCGCACTTTTTACGAAAAATTAAATTATAAGCTTTTATTCATAAATCGTATATTTACATTTTCAAAATGCCACACTTATATTATCTTCAAACTCATTTATATTTCTTCCCAGCTACTGTGCATAACATCGCGCATGCCACTACGCATAGCACTGCGCAAGTCACTGCGCATCCGTGGCGCCATTTTGTATTGGCGCAGCGCATTTGTAAGTGGTGTTGTTTTTTTTCCATGTAACTCAAGTAAAGACAATTTTAAACAATGGCTCGGAAAAACGAAGACAAGACAATTTGGCTAATCGGCAAGAAAATTCCGAAAATAAGTACCCGTCATTTACCGTCAAATCGGAAAGTTTTGAGTTTGTTCTTTTACAAACATAAGAGAGAAAAACCGACCATACGTCGAAGTGCACACGAAACGATGAAAGAAGTTTTCGAACAATGGAAATGTGCTGAAATTCCAACGCGTCGATTGAATAACGCAATCGTGAAATTAATAAAACTCCATCTAGTCTGGAAAAAACTTTTAAAAAATCGGGTTAAAAAGAATTTGCCATCACAAATATTGAAGGAGCGTAAATTTAAGAGAGATTTGGACAAACTGTTCAACGTTGCACATTTTCGTTCTGCCCAATATGTTAACGAACTTGAGCGATTATTTTTGCATCATACGTTTCGATTATTTCTCCGTTGTGACGGCAAATTCTTTTTAACCCGATTTTTTAAAAGTTTTTTTCAGACTAGATGGAGTTTTATTAATTTCACGATTGCGTTATTCAATCGACGCGTTGGAATTTCAGCATATTTCCATTGTTCGAAAACTTCTTTCGTCCTTTCGTGTGCACTTCGACGTATGGTCAGTTTTTCTCTGTTATGTTTGTAAAAGAACAAACTCAAAACTTTCCGATTTGACAGTAAATGACGGGTACTTATTTTCGGAATTTCCTTGCCGATTAGCCAAATTGTGTTGTCATCGTTTTTCCGAGCCATTGTTTAAAATTGTCTTTAATTGAGTCACATTGAAAAAAAACAACACCACTTACAAATGCGCTGCGCCAATACAAAATAGCGACGCGGATGCGCAGTGACATGCGCAGTGGTATGCGCAGTGGCATGCGCGATGTTATGCACAGTGGCTGGGAAGAAATATAAATGAGTTTGAAGATAATATAAGTGTAGCATTTTGAAAATGTAAATACATGATTTGTGAATAAAAGCTTATAATTTAATTTTTCGTAAAAAGTGCGAAATGTTAATGCGTATAAATAAATCTACATGAATAACGAGAGTAGTATAGGCGCCATTATTGATCTACCTGGATTTGAATTGTGAATATTGAAATCTTTTCAAATTGTTAGAGTTTATTTTTGTTACGAAATAGCTGCTGGATGTGATTTTTATCCATAACCCGAAGCCATAACTATGCTTAAATGCAATACGTTCGTTAAAAAAAATTCAAATACAAAAAAGTTGAGATAGCCACCTCTAAAAATTGAGTGACCGCGCCCATCTTTTTTGAGAAATTTTCTTTTATTAGTGCCCATCAATAGCACGAGAATCCAGAAGGAAAAAAAATAATTTTTTTTTTAATCAGTCTAATATATATATATATATATATATATATATATATATATATATATATATATATATATATATATATATATATATATAGTAAAACTATAGAAGCACGGCTTCAGTCCAAAATCGGTCCAAAAGTGGTTTGGGTCATTATTATGAATCAAAAACGATGTTACATGTTGAATTAAAGTGGAGGAAGCCCTAGTATGAAAAAAAAACGTTGAATAGCGTCATTACGTCGCACATGATTTCCATTTATATGGTGCCGTGTGTGCGCGCGCGTGTGTATATACGTGCGTGCTTGCGTGTGCGTGTGTGTGCGTATGTGAGTGTGTATCTATAATGCGCTATTTTGTACTTCGTTTCCGCAAACTTCAAAACACCATAATTTATGGAATTAATAAAAAAATGTCGGCCTTCCCCAACTGAATATCAATAGTGATGACATTATAAAGGCGTTCATAGCAAAAAAATGTTGGCATTGAAATTAGTCTGGAGCCGTGATTCTATAGTTTTACCATATATACACCCATTACAAAAATTCAGGGAACAGAAAAATTTCCAAAAATTTCATTGATTTTTGAATAGCTGTAACTTCGTGAAAAATGGTCGTAGCGTAAAAAAAAGTGGGATTTTAAAGCTTGAAATATCTAGTTTACGAATCTCACCGGCAAATTTTTTTAAGCAACACGCTCGGCGTAAATCTAAGAAATAGCGCGAGGCAAACATTTTCGATTTTTTTTCCTCGTCAAAATCGTCCACAGGCTCAATTTTTTGTTGCGCTTAATCAATGCTGGGTTCACTTAGCCTAATTCTTCAGCTTCAAAACGGTATTTTTTTGGACCTCTGTACGACCATTTGTCGGTGAGATATCGGCGCTCAAAGAAAAACGGAGCTTTCTTCGTAGATCATTAATATCTCATGAACAAATGATCGTACAGCGAGCTAAAGGTGGGTTTCGTAAACTGGAATAAATTCTCTAAGAGCACCTTTTGGTACTTGAGAAAAACAATTTTAACCTTAATGTTGATTTGAAAACGTACGAAAGAATGACTTTTTTTCTCGTTTTGGAAAATCCACGTCAACTTTGCAAATATTGCGAAAATGACTCAGGTTGCTAGATTTTTTTAGTACAATACATGCCCAAAGACCCCCCCACAATTTAAAAGTGCTCGGCTGAACCGTTATTTTTTACCGAAGCGCCAAAGTTTTATCAAAAATTAAAAGAAAACTTTCATTGTTCCTTAAATGTCAATGAATGATGATTAAAATGAAAAAAAAAAAAATTCGTTATTTTTTCTCACAGCTTCGCAATAACTTTTCTTTAAATCTAGAAAACAATCAAAATTTTTTATTTTTTTTTTCAAAATATAAAAAAAAACTACAGAAGCCGAAACGCCCATCATGTCACTTACAACTCGGTATGAGCAACCCTCCTCAATGAAAGTGATTAACCGAACAACTTCAACTTCTGATAAATGTCGTCTCACCATGATTGCGTAAAAAAATTTAAAAAAACTAGAGAGCTTTATTTTTAACAAAAACAAGCGCGATTGGCAAAATACTAGTTCGGGAGATGCTTAGAAGCGTAAAATATGTGATTGATCAATCCGATAGCGATACGTGTAGAAAGATGCATGAAGATTTACTTGGGGGTATTAACTTAATTTAATGCAATTAATTTCAACTCTTTTGAGCCCTTGAACGATTTTGAAAAAAAAAAACAATTTTCATAAATGTTTGCCTCGCGCTATTTCTTAAATAGACTCCGAGGGTGTTGCTTTAAAAAAATTATCGTTGAGATTCGTAAACTAGAGATTTCAAGCTTTAAAACCCCATTTTTGTTTTGTTACGATGCGACCATTTTTCACGAAACTTAAAAAAGCGATGATTTTTTTATTTTTTTATTTTTTATTTTACTGTTCCCTTAATTTTTGTAATGAGTGTGTGTATATATGTATATATATCAGGGGGTAGGCGAGAACAACTCGATTAGATGAATCTTTCGAACGGTAGCCAAAAAAAAGAACGCCTTTTTCCAACGGTTTCCTCTGTCACGACGGTTTTTTTTATTTCAGGAACGTACAAGCCACGAACGTCGGACCGAGGAGATACCATCGATGTATACGACAACGAGGCCAGCGGAAAGCAGCAAGCACAGCGTGACAGCGGCTGCTTCCGAATTGCTAGCCCGTTCTGGCTTTCAGCCTTATCGGCCGGAGCATCACCCGGCGCATGCACCACCCACTTTCGCCCTCGATCCAGCAGCCTACAGCCCTTATCACCACGGTCTTTACCCACCGCCACATCTCCAACACGCTTATAGGTAAGAGGTCGCTGCTCATTCATATGCGTTCGCGGTCGGCTCCATCGACGCAAACACCCACCAATTTGACTAGTATCGACCAATTTCAACAAAGACGATTTCGTCCTTTTTTTGCTATGAAAAATTATTTCATCACCTTTTTCACAATTACAGTAGATTGGTAAGAAAATCTTGCGACACTAAAGTGTTCCGTTAAATATTTTGCCTAGCAAAGCAGTTCGAGAGCATTCAAGAGTAGAATTGTCGCAAGGGAGGGAATGTCGCAAGAGTAGGGGTCGTTAAGAGTAGAATTGTTAGAATGTTCTAGAAACTTCCATGCCAAAGGGTACATAAGGCGCTCGTTTGTGTGATCAGACAGTATTAGTAAATATGGATCAAAGAACACTTCGAGTGATCGCCTATTACGAATTTCTACAAGGACGTTCTGCAAGATCTGCTGCTACTAATATGTGCACCAAGTTCAACAGTAACGTAGTTCATTATTCAACAGTTTTCGTTCTGGCGATATACACTTTAAAGACAGACCTAGGTCCGGCATACAAATTGTTGTTGACGACGAAGCGTTACGATCTTTTCCACGAATGTAACCTAGAGCACCGTGACGAGAGTTGGCAAGCGAACTCGGCTGTAGTCACGCCATGATCCTCAAACATTTGGAAGAGCTTGGATATAGAGAAGTAATATCATCTTGGATACCTCACGATCTCAGTGAGTCAAACAAGGCGACCCGCGTTTCTATTTGCCTTTCAGTGCTGTTACATTCGCACGGGAAGGATTTGCTCAAGGACATAGTCACTGGAGATGAAAGCTGGGTGTTATACGTTAACCGAACACGAAACCGCCATTAGTGACCTCAACGGGAAAAACCAGAACCAACTTCTAAACCATGCCGTGAAGAGAGAAAAGTTTTACTTTGTTGTTGGTGGGATTTCGAGGGCCTGTTGTATTATAAGCTTCTTTTACCTAACACACCACAATAAACGTCGAGATTTACTTTACACAATTACAGAAGCTGTCTGAAATGATTAAACAAAAACGTCGTAAACGTCAAGTTCGTCTTCTTCACGACAGCACTCGACTCCACGTAGCTAAAATGACAAAAAAACTATTACAGAATCAGAATGGGAAGTACAACCACATCCACCGTACTTACAAGGGACATCACTTAAGTGTCCGCCTTTGATTTTGTTGAAACTCATATATGTGATAAAGCATTGAAACTATTAGAAACGTACTTTTTTTATCAGCGGAAAAACGATTCAAAGGGGGGAAACCACCCCTCAAAGAAAAGCGCGTCGCGGGGTGGTTCTGCAGTTTTACTCACAAGCAGTCCACCGATCTGAATGAAACAAAAACCGAAATTCTTCTAATGTAAATCGATGAAAAATCCACTATAGAATAATTTTTTTAATGAAATTAAGGGGTGACGCTCCTTTCTTTGAGGGGTCGTTAACCCCCTCAAAAACGTTTTTCCGCAGATAAAAAAAAATATATGTCTAATAGTTTTCAATGCTTCATCACATATATGAGTTTCAACAAAATTGGAGGCAGACATTTAAGTGACGTTCCTTGTTACTTCCGTCAGATTAACATTTATTTGGGGCTTTGAAAAACTATTTACGTGATAAACAATTTAACAATCAAACAGATCTTCAAAATACCCTTGAAGAATTTTTCGATTCAAGACCTAAGGATTTCTGGACGACTGGCATTCAAAGTTTACCAGAGCGTTGGATACGAGTTGTAGATGAAAGGAGAGACTATATTATAAATTAATCATATCTTGATAAAATGTTATGTTTCTTTAGAAAAAGTGGCGTTTGTATCGCACGAGTTTCTTACCAACCCAATATTTCCGTACGGAAGTTAGAAATTTTTATTTTTCTATTTCGTTTTTATGCTTCTCTTTGGTATTTGGTGATTGGTTAGAGGAAGAATGATTTCCTCTATTTTTCATAATGCACTTAGTGGGTGACAAGAGAAGTTCTGATGTGAGTCGCCAGCCTGACATTTACTGAATAATTTAATTCCATCAACACCTAGAGGTGATTGACTCTTGTATATAAGGAATTTAACAAAATCCACGCTTTGCTCTTACATTCGCAGATTAGAGGAACATTTGTACTTGGAGAGATGTGGAATGCTGAGACCTCCGTTGTTCCCGGGACTGCCCTCGTACCCGCTCTATGGATTGCGATACAGTCCCGACATGATGCCCCCGGCATCGCTCGGTCTCATGTCCCCGGTGATGCACGAACGGTAAGCTCGCAATTTTTTTCTTCGCTCTTTCCCAATTTTATCGCCCCTATCCCGAAACAATATCGGAGCTTCTTCCCAGCTCCACGCAGAAAACATATTCTAACGAAATCTAACCAACGAGCGATTTTTCGAAACGATGCTACGATTGTGCAGAATGCAACAAGCATTCGGATCTGTTTCTTTAAAAAAGTGAAACTGTTTTCTTCGACAACAGAATATACAAAATTTGGAATATTGCTTTGATACTGGATTCAATTCTTGCTTAACTGATCGGCATAAACAGTTTTGAGAATTCATATATTCAAGATTCCCGACCAAAAGTTTGTACAATAAAAATATTTCTTTCGAACCATTTTATGTAGAGCCCGCTTTTCACATCTAATGATATACTCATTCAATTGGAACTGCAATCGTAAGGCACGTTTTGAATATGAGTTAATACACACACACAGTTTATGCATTACACACCTCAACAGCCGATTTGCTACCTCAAAACTATATTTTTTCTAAATCTTACCTCTATAATGATCCTATTTTGACACGTAGTATTGATATTCTACGTGAAAAACACGGAAAAGTACAATATTTGTGTAAAATATAATTTTATTGAAAAATACAAGTTTTATTAAATATTTTGACTTATACATATACTGATGAAATAAATTGTATCGTAAAGCGCAACTAATAGGGCTCATAATACAAAGTAGACAAAACCATCGACAAACATTTTAATAGCTTTTACGCAAATAAAAAAAAAGTGGTATGTCGATTAAGGTACGACATTGCTGATGTACCTTCATCCGCATATGTTGTACCTTGATCACAGTGAAAATTCAGTCAAATATAAGTCAATTTTTCGACAAAATTCAATATTATTTAAGTTTTTTTAAGTTTATGATGTTTATGGTATCTTTATTCAACTTATGTTATAACAGATATCTGTATTTGCAACAAAAAAATATTCACCAAGCATACCGTTTTTTGTGTAATTTCTTTAGTTTTTACGTTCAAAAAATAGAAAACTATTACGTTTTTCCATGTAATCTAAATTAGGAACTTTATAATCAAATTGTGCTGTTATCTTCTTCTCTTAAACTAATTATTGTTCTTCGAGGTTTCTTACTCAATAGGTAAGATTCCAATATTTGTTCATTTTAGGAACGGAATAGAATTCTCTCTTAGAATTTGTTTTGTAAGCTTTTTTATTTTCTCTTCAATACCTGGCAAGGATATAATTAAAATCTTTTTTTTCTGGCCACCGAGAACAGATTAAATGATACCAACGTGTTCAAAGGGACACAAAATACCAATATACGTTAAACTTTCCCTCGTTTCATGCAAACGCTAAAGCATTTTCACGAAACCCAAATATCTGAACAATGCCGATCGGAAAATCATCTCTAAAGATATGTGCTGTACCTTGACCACGATCAAGTTACAACGGGTTTGCCAGAATCGAGGTACAATACCCCCACCTGTTAATGTAAACTCACACATAAAAATATTGAGGTTGTGTTTAGCCAAAATTAGCCTAGTACGTTTTAAATGCTATTAAAGTACCTCGCTAAAACAGTAAGTTATGAATAATCATGTAGCTAAAAATGCAAGTTATGAAGAAAGCAAAAAAAATGGATACCTTACTCTTCGGCACCAAAAAATTCAAACCGTCTCACGTCCAAACGCCGAAAAGTGACTGCCTTCAACTAACTTTATGTTGATTTGCCTTCGCAAAACGTCACCGCACCATAAACATACATCCGTAAAAAGGGCGGGAACATTTTAAAAAGTTGAGTGACTTAAGGTAGATAGGATGTCAAGTTACAGCAGCTTCTCCTTACCTTCTTTTTCGTGTTGTTTTTTTGTGTAAGACTTGTCAAGGCAGTCACGCATCAAACTCCGAACATGATAAGCTATCATGTGGGTGTCCCATCTTTCCTGACACCTATCTTCCACGATTTGGATGGCTTATTGAAAGCGTACTCCTTGCTGAAGTAGTATACCAATACAGCCGGTCATCAAGTTTCCCCCCCCAGTCGTGAAACTAGTCTTATTCCGCAGCGCAATGCCGAAGAAAAACATTTCACGACGAAATGTGCGTGACTGGGATTCGAACCCGGGACCTCCCGGTCCGCAGGTTTAGTGGCAAGCAGGCTAACCACTAGACCATCGCACCGGTTTCACTGAATACATTTATAACAGCAAATAATAATAAAAAGGAAAAATTCTTAAATGAACCGCTAACGACACTCACTATGGAATTAAAATTCATTTGAAATACCTATGTACCTTGAAATATAGGTTGGTCTAGGTCTCAACAGTAGTCACGTGACAAAAAATCATACAACTTTTGCCGCCACCAAGAATTGTTTGTTGACTTGTGTTATGTATATATTTATATAAGGCATTGTATCAAGATTCAGACATCGCAATTACTGTAAAACAAAAAAGAAACACACAAATTGCTACAAACACGAGCCGAATTGATTCGGATCCTGAGTAAAATAGCATGATTCGTTTTTATTTAATTGAAAGTTCTCAAGGTGATTTCAGAGTTAATTTTTTTTTCAAATGGGTATAAATATTTTTTTACGACAGTCATATTATCCGTAAAAAAAACAATTAACGTTTGCCCAACACACTTTTGAACTGTTTCATCATTACTTTCGGTGACACTGTACGACATAATTCCGATTTTTATATGAAATGGTTGAACTTAATAAATTATGATAAATGCTGACTAGGATACACACAACCGAGATTTTTTTTTCTTAAAATTCGTATAAAAATATCCATCATAATTTATTTGTTAATGGTTCAGCTACATGTTTTTTTTTTTTTTCATTTTTATTAATACAATAATAAATTACTTATTTTCATGCACGTTCAGGACTCTGTGGCTTCCATGGTAACTGCCCCATGGGTTGATGGATCTGAGAAATCCAAGTAGATTATTGTAACGTCATGTTACCGTTATATTCGGTTGTGCAAATTGTTTTAATTCGAAAAAAAACATGGTACATTTTGGAGTCATATTTTCGAGTCATGATATCATATTTTGGACACTTTGTTCGTGTCAAAGTTTGCGTTTAAATTGTTGATAAAACTATTGTAAATAAAAAGTTAAAAATTGGTTCGCCTATTCGATATTCGTTTTTAACGTAACTCGAAAGCTGAAACGATGTGAATTTTCCATACCCGATACAATTTAATTTAAAAAAATTGGACATTGCCCAATTCTCCTAAGCGTATGACAGAGTTGTCGGATGTCGTATGCAATTTCATTTCATAGCACCTTTATTCGTAATCCAATGGTGGCTTGATCTCATTAAAGTGAAACAAATGCACACCAAAGTTCTAATTGATCCGAGCAAAAGCAATATTTACGAGTTGCATTTGAAAAAACTACGCTAAGAGTAAAATTTATCATTGAGGCGAGTGAAATTGTTTTGAAAAATTGTTGTTACGGTGTGTTTTTCTTTTTGTCGTTAGACTGAAGCTCGAGGAGGAACACAGACTGCGACAAGCGCGCGAGCAAGTTGCATTGAGGGAGGAGGAGGAAAGGAGAAGAGTCGCAAGAAATTCAGCATCCACGGCTCCTGTTCCCGCACCTGCTCCTACGTCCGCCGATACTGCAGGTGAGCGAGTCGCTCCACCCCCCACTGCCTTCCATTGAACGCAAAAAAGAACAGAACAAAAAACCGTGTCACGTATACACGCGAGGTTTACCAGAACAGTTCTTTGCAAATGCGTTCTTGCAAGTCCCTTTACGTTTACTCCTTTCCTGTACAGTACTCCCAAAAATTACCATTTCGCCGAGTTTCTCTCACTCGTTGAGTATTTCATATTATGTGACCAAAGAACAATTCAGGGATGCCGCAAAGCTCATTGAAAAATAATTAACGTTGCCTTATCATATTTATAATTCCAGAGAGTGGTTACTTTTAAACTTTCCCTAGTGCATATGTCAAGCTGCAAAAAAGAACTTTGAATCAATGGGAATCATCATGAATTTCCAGATCAATAACTTTTCGCGGTTTTTTTTTGTCGAGATAAGGCGCTATGAAAATACAGCTTTTCAAACCACTCGGGTACAACACACGCCTCTCTCTCTCTCTCTCTCTCTCTCTCTCTCTCTCTCTTTCTTGAGTACTTTTGGTACTCGCCCCTCGTATCTTCGAATGAAAAATTACACTCGCAGTCAATGTCTAATCCGTTACCTATTTCCCGGAATATTTGGCCACCTGGTAAACCTCGTCCAGTTACCGTTTAAAGCAGTTGTTCCGTCACTACGATGAGAAATCTGTAAGATGTTGTTTGAAAGGGGAAAGCGAGAAGGAAACCAAAAAAAAGAATGGAAACAAGTAGAGCAGAAGAGTGATTTACTTGCAGAAATGAAGGTCTGATCGGTAAGAAAATCAATAGAAGTATAACAATGATAATGATGAACTTGAAATTCGGTTGCCCCGGCTTTATCGAATTCGCACAAATTCATCCTGTTCATCTGCTTTCTCATGTAAACGTCGATTAACAAAAAAAAAATACAAATTTTGAAAAGTGATGGGAAAGCAAAATGTGAAGAAAGGAGTAAGTCGAAACGGGATCCGTGGTTCGATCACGGGTTTTCGACCGCTCAGCTAATTGGCTCGTTACATTTGTTTATTATTTGTATTGTTTATTATCGGAACCGATATGCCAAGCGATCGTTTTCTCCTGCGACAAAAAAAAGGAAAAAAAAGAGCGCAAACATTTAAGGCAAGCGCGCGAGAGAAAAGAGCGAAAGACAATTTGATGCTTCAAGAGGCAGTGAAGATTGTTTTTTTTCTTTTTCGTCGGATCGTGTCGAGTTTACTTCGGTGAAAGACTGTCCTGTTCCTCCGGTGACGGAAGTGGACTGACGATTCGAGAAGGAAGTGTCGAAATAAACACGAAAGCGGAAAGAGATTTAAAATAAAATAAATAAATACCGAAACGAATAAAAAGAAAAGAAAATAAGGACAAACGAATTCGCCCGATAACGAAAGAATCGAGGAAACAGAAATGAGAAAGAAAAGAAAACAACAAACATACTACGCTTCTAATCTTAATATAGAGATAATGAAAGTTATAGTCATAGTTGATCGTTTCTCATGGAGCTAGGTTTAATATTCTTTAGATAAGCGCATACGAGGATCGAGCTAAGAGCGGCGTGTTCACTCTTCGTCTTTTCCGCTGACTTTCCTGCGAATTTACGAAACATTTCTCTGTTATTACGACAGAAAAAAAACGTTTATTTTTTCCTTTGCTTTTTTCTACACGGTCTCGTCCGCTCGGTAATGAAGTTGTAATTTCTTAGGAAAGCGCGGGAAGGTGAAGTACAAAGCAAGAGTTCGTTTGTCTCTTGTCGATCCTCGTTATTGATGGATGTTTTAGCTAAAGAAAACCGAAACAAAAAGAATACACTATCCGAATTTCGCCCTTTTTCGACGAAAGGGCTTATTGTAAACGTTGATTCCTAGTGGACACTAGGAAAAAATGATCGCTCATCAAACTCGTGTAAAGATAGAGTAAATGAAAATTCGAACGAAAAGAAAAAAAGATTGAAGCAAAATGGAAACAAAAAAAATGAGATCGTAATTAGCAATGAACCGCTCTATTTAGACGAGACGACCGGAAGTCTCGACTAGATCTTGTAAATCTCGTCGGATCACAGTTACATTGAGACAGGAGTGCAATTTTCGTCAATGCTTCTTCATTTTTTTCTTTTTCTCTATTTCATGGATGTGCCAAACGAATCTTTTTTTATCATTCATAAATTTGATCGATAACGAGAAACGATAAGAAAGAAAGAGAGAAAAAATGTTGCCTGTCTCAATGTACGATATCACTACACGGGCACGTTAACTAGGTAATCTTTTTACAACTAATTACGGCTTTATCGGCGCAACTTGAACCCAAGAGTGCACTATACCTACGAGCGGTCCGGATTTATTTTCATTTCACTATCGACACAACGAAATTCTTGCTCGAATCACAACTTTCTATCATATCTTTTTTGTTCAAGAACGACATTTTTATAGTTTTTTACTCGCAGCTATGATAATGAGACAAGCTTACCGCGTGAGATTGGAAAGATTTCCGTCATTTCATCGTTCAGTACAATTATTCCTTCATTTACTCGAATCGTTTCGTTCATGAAATCACTCACCCGCAAATGGCGCGAAACAAATTGCAATGGAGTCTCGTCAATTGTCCATATTTGTCGTTTCTTTTTTTTTTTTTTTTTTTTTCAATTTCGAAACATCACTATTTCCGAAACGACACAAGGAAAAAAGATTGCCACTAGGCCTCTGCACTCTTGTGTTAGGTCCCGCAACTGTTTTAGAAATTTGCATTAACCGATCAGCTTCGAAGACGAAAAGCAAAAAGAAAGAAAACGCAAAGTCACTTTTGGTCTGATCAGTACCGAAGTATACCTTGCTCCTTGACACACTGACTGAATCTACCAATGTACATAACTTTGTCACACACATGTTCATTTGTCAAAATTATACAATTTTTATATAATTTATTATGTAAACATGTATATTTGGACTATAATTGAAAATAAACATTGCAAAAAATGAAGGAAAGAAATAAAATAAACGATTAAAAATTTTGACTGACTTGGAATTCTTCACCCTCGAATCGTTTTCTGAAACAGTTTTGGGGAAGATTCGGCAATATACCGATTACCTCCGTCCGTAAGATCGATGCATCATTATATTCCATCGTTCCATTAACATCGTTGTCACGAACAAATGAATTGTCAGTACTATGAGATTGCGATCGCTCCGGTATTTCGTCCGTATTACTTTTCTTGTTTTTGACTTTATTCTTGTTTGTTTACTTATTTCCAAAAGTTATCACAATTATTATACAGATTAGATCGATTTGATTTTATGAAAGAAATCATCCCCGATACTCCGTGATAATTGCACTAATAGTGATGTTTAAAAATCTAGAAGGTAAGTCAAACCCGTTGAATCAAATAAAAAGAAAAAAAGAACAATTATATGAGCGTGCCCTCTGTATGTCAAATGCGTCCCCAAAATGTTGCTGAAAAGGTCAATGGACATGGAGTCACAGGTGAACAACTTGCTGTGTTTTTCTGTCACTGGCTGATAAACCATATTTTCCTCTCTTATTGGAACGTTCATCTTTCCGACCTTTTTTTAGTCTTCATTTCATTCTATCATAAAAATAAGACGAAAAATCTTTTAATATTTATGATTATTCGATTTGTCCATTTCGTACCGTTTCGACCATTTTAGATTCGAATCTTATCATCTGTTTACGTGTTCACCACTTATCCCTCTCTTTTTAAAGGTTGACCTGCGGGTCGCGCTCCTGCCATCGAATCTTTCAAGAAAACAGAAAATCCTGTCAGCTCAAGGAAACATTTTTTATGTGAACATATAAAAGATTCGTCGATACATATTTACAGATTATAGTGAGCCGCAAACAATCAACCCTTACCTCGTTAAACAATTTTATTAGGTATACAAATAATTCATGCCAAATCTAAGGTTCCTGACTCAAGTCTTAGCAGTGCTAGATCATTTTTTCCTCATTCGACTTACCCAGAAAATTGACTCTTCACGCTTAAACTTGTAGTATTCAACAACTAATAAAAGTTCCGATAAATCCGGTCGAATATTCTTGAAGCTGATCTGCATGTCTTTGAACCCCTTTTTCACGATGACATTATTTTTACACAAATTATAGCTGTTTGAAAAATGCCAGTATTCATGTCGAAAATGTCTTTTCTTCGAAAAGCTGTATTTTTTGTACGAATAATGGTATCGAGATTTCTAAAATGCTTTTGAAAGACTATAAAGGTCAGCTTTAAATATATTTTATCGCAATAGTGGAATATTAATGCGTTTTTGACCCATTCAAGGTTAAATGTAAAGAACGAATTTTTCGTGTAAATTGAATAGAAAAAATAAATTAACCGGTCGGAAAAAGAAGTGTTTTCGTGATTTTTTTTTTGGAATTGTGTACATGTTTTTCATTTTTTTTCGTAGTAAAGGGTATCATTTCAAATATCTTTGACAATTGTTTTATTCGGAAAAAAATTATAAAGGACGGAGATACAGTAAATTGCAGATACCGTCGTGCAAAAAAGGTTCTTCGCGGTGACCCCTCCTGCTCGGGAACAAATCATCTGAAATAAAAAAACCAAATTAATTTATTTTTGTACCGTATTATCTAGTCTTCAATCGAAGGATTCAATAAAATAATGATTTTTGAAAAAATGGTCCCTGATCGAAAGTGATCGTTAAAGTTTCGGTGAAAAAAACACTATATTTCCTTGATATAGAAAAAGTATGCATTGAAAACAACATCCTTCGTTAAGAACTGCCTTTTGATATACAAAAAATGTCTGTGAAAGTTGAAGCAGATCGGTTCAGTTGTTTTTGCAATATTTTCGTCACCGATTCTAAAAAAGTCATTCCGCAAAAAAAGCGTTCAAAGTTTTTACCTGTCACCGTAAAGCGGCAAGCAGACCTACCTGTAAACGCTCATAACTCCCCCAATTTTCAACAGACCGGCTTGAAATTTGTAGGGAATATTTTTCAATGGTTATATTATAAGAATCCGTCGAAAACGAAAAAAGGATTTAAAAAAAAAGGTCCAACACGGTGCAACCCCTTAAACAGAACTACCGCTTAGACCATATAGAGACTTTAAAATTTGTATAAATAATTTTTATACCTAATAGGATTTTCCGTAGCAGAGAGGAATTACATTTTTGTCGACACGCCTTAATGTGTATATACTTGTTGGACATAGTTTATAATCTTTCTTCGTATGCCCTTGTTGACTTTCGTGATTCCATCCCTTCACTCTTATTCCGCACTTTACTGCTCCCAGTTCTTCAAAGTGTTGTCCACAGCTACTCGATCCGATTTCACTAGTGTATCGCATTTGCACGAGGGCACAGGGAAACTGAGAAAAACTTGTGTTGGTGCAGTCGGCCATATTTTGTTGAATTTTCATTGGGTTATCATCAGGAACTCAACGAAAACTCAGTAAATTTGCCACTCGCTCGGTAGTCGACGCGCAACTCAGTGCCCAGCTGGGCGCTTACCGATCCATTTATTGGCGCAGACTGAGGCAGCTTGACGGGAAAGTTGCCACCGCCACCGCGCAGGGCCCGCGCGCGTCCGCTATCGTCGGTTGTGCGACGCATTTTTTTCATACTTTCTATACGACGTGCAAATTGTTTCCATTAGGTATGTCATGTAGACAGCAAAGAACATTAATTGTGCGCATGCATATAACTGGTACCGATACGAAACGACATTAGTTAGTAGTGGAGCATTACCAAGCACTATGTTCAAAATTTGTTCCAGCTAGGAAGCCGACCATAGCGGCTCAGTTGCACAACGAGAGGGAACGAAGTGACAGAGATCGTGCGAACTCCGGAACCATCAGTTCTAGCAACAACAACAACAATAACATCAACAACAACAACAACAACAACAACAACAACAACAATAACATCAGTGAATCAAGCATGAAGAGCGTGCACAATCAATCGCGCAAGGAGGAGCAAATCTCCGTACAGTCAGCATCACCCTCTGAGCAACAGCAACAACCAGGAACGATATTCCATGCCCGTATAACCCCATTTACAAGTCCGGTCAGTGGATTGGGCTCCTCCCACAGTTCGATATGTTCCGTCAGTTCATCACCAATGCCACCACCACCACCATCGATCGTCAACAATATACCGGCCAGCCTGAATCTTGGATCAACGAGCGTTCTGAGCAACGCACCGATCGGTCCGTCACCTATACCCTCGATAACGCCCCTCAATCCCGGAGTAATACCCGTACCCTCTAGTCCGAGTCCGCAATCGCTCGGTCTTCCTCTCGGGCCGTTGATACCGAGCCTTCACCTTCCCCCGGTGCAACCAAGCACCGTACATTCTAGTCAGCACGTCGGGGGAATAATCGGTAGTCAGATAGTCCCGACAACGACAACGAGCGCGACATATCCGAGCCATCACGCCACCCTGATGCATCATCAGCCAATGCAGCCGTCGCACTTGGCGAACAACGGGTGCACGACGACAATGACTAATTCGTTGCTCGGCAGTGCAACCATGACGACTCACGCAACGCACACTCTCGCAACACCCGGTACGGTCCCGTCGGTCCTGAACACGACCAACCACACGGGCAACGTTCACAAGTTGCCCTCGATCTTGCATTCGATCCAAATAATCCCACGAAGCAAGGAGATGAGCGGTACAACGAGCATCGCCTCGATAGCTCAGCAGCCAAACACAACGTGCGGTGTCATGAGCGTGACGGCTATAACGACGAGCACAGTGGCGCTGCCGATCGCCGCGCCCTCGGTACCCCATCATCCGGCTTTCGTTAGACCCTTCGAGGACTCGTTTCGATCAACCGCCAAACCCCAACCGTGGCCCATAGTCAACAATCACAATCAAAACGCCGTCAATCAAATAAACAATCAGGATACGATGATGAAGAGCACGATGAACAATAATCATCCGATATCGGGGCAACCGTTGCTCCAGGAAACTACCGATTCCGGCGATTGTTCCAAAGCACCGACGAGCCAGCAACAAACTGCCACGATGAATTCTTATTCGTCGGCGGGCTTTCATCACTCGCACATCCCCGTATCTCACGTACCAAGCCTTTACAAACCTAGCCAATTTTCTTGCTCGTCGATGTCCCTTCAAGGGCAATCCAACAAGCTCAATGTACCAATGACCGGCACGACCAGCAACGGCACGAGCCTCGTCACGACTAACAGTACCGGCCATTGCGGCATCAACAAAATACTGAGCTCTTACTCGATAAGCGATTTGCAACAATCATCGTCGGCTGTGCCGAGAAACGATGTTGCAACTAGCTCGGAGAAGAACGGTGGCATCGGTGAACGAACGACGGTAACGACAACCACCACTATCATCACCACGACAATGATGACTACGACCAGTACGACAACGACCACGACCACAACATCAGCGACGACAACCGCTATCACTACGACCTCTAGCGTCAATTATTACACGAGCGATAACGTCACTAGCTGCTCGCCGAGAGTCGTCAATTCTAATTACAAGAGCATTATGGACGTTGTACGCGAGAACAACAAGATCAACGTGAATAACGAGAAAGCGAGGATCGATATGCTCGCTCGTCAACAACAATCTCCGTTAACCTCCAATAATCGCGATCCCATAAGCGTTGAGAGAACATTACCTTTGGCACAAACGATCGTGCAAGAAACGAACAATGCACTTATGCCCAAATCCGATACGAAGAACGCGACTGAGGCAGACGACAAAGTCAAGATCGAAGCTAAAATGCAGAACGAAGAAAGCAGCCCAACGCCCGTACTACCGTACAAGATGCTGTTCAAATTCGGCGCCAGTGATTCAACGTCCAAGAGCCTCGAGGCTTCTCAAATCATTCAGAGCATAAAGTCCGAGGAGATTTTACGTACTTGCCAGAACGTGTCCAATGTTTTGTTGCAGATACCCAAGTACCAGGAGAAATTGCTCAATTTCTCGAGCATCAACGACAACAACGAGAACTCTTTTTGTTTCACCGATAAGTGCAATAATTTGACGGAGATAGCGGTTAAGTGCGAGCCACCCGTTTTAAACGTGCCTGATTTTGGTAAAAACTTGGCGAAACACGATTCAACAACGATAGACGACAGAGCTTCCTTCGCTGTACCGGAAAAGCCAAAAGTCTTAACGTCCAGCCTCGATCTAGCTGAAAAGAGACGGAAACGGAAGAGGGAACGCAATTCCGGCATCGCTTGTAGCTCCGATTCCGAAGGCGAGGACGACTCGAAAGACGTCGATATTTGGATTACCAAAGGGCCACCTGCTAAACCACGTTACTCCGAAAAAAAATTGACTTTTCTTGCTATGTTTGGTCTTACCACACTCAGCACAAGAAATGGTAAGTAATTATGCAGATAATTGCACAGACTAACAGCAAGTTTGAGGGTTAGGTATATATTAATATCGTTGCGCGCTAGTCGAAAATACGAGATTCGATTTGTCAATAAAAATGACGGAAGTTCAATGGAAAATGGAATCAAAATGCTCATATCAACAGACAAAAAATTGCAAAATTTTGGCTTTCGAGAGATACATCCAAGAGGGGAACTATGTTATAAATATGTGGTTGTAAGTTTCAATAATCGGCCTTCTTCGCGAAGACGATGAAGGATCTTTGTGGGTTGATACGAAAAGTATTGCATTCTATGGCAATGGAAGGAAACAACGAATTACGTGAAGTTGGGAATACAAGTAGCAACGAAAACTAACGCTAAATTTAATTTTCATTTTTATTCGTCGTCCTTCGCACATGCCACGTACCATTTTTTTCAACACATATCACGCAAGTTCGTTTTGACATTACACAAATTTATTTTCTCATTCTGTTTTCTCCTTTTCGAATGATCGACGGTTATAGCGAATTCACATTGTGTCACTCGTGGTATTCATTGGGTTCGATTCAAACAAAAACTATACTCGAAAAATGTTGAGCGGTCCATTATTACAATAACGGCCAAGAAGGCGTCTTTTTTCGCAGTCTTAAAATCGGCATATCAATCTTACAACTCAGCTTTCTTTGGATTTGTTTAGATTGGGTAGGAGTTTTTCGGCTTATTATTGGATTAATTTACAGTTTTCTGACTAGCATTTGATTGGATTGAGTTTTAGTGCGATCGGGATCATTTCAATTTAATTAGATTTCTTTTGGATTCATTGGGTTTTCTTTATGCGGCTCTGTATTTGTTTGGGTCCGATCCGGGTTTACTAACATTCTATTGGGCTTATTTATATCTTTGTTAGATTTTTATTTGATTGATTTCAGTTCGTTTAGATTTGTTCGCTGTCTTTGGAACTTTATTATCTGAATCGAGCAAATATTATCGACATTATCGAAAAACTATATACAGTAGGTCAACAAAATTATTTGAACAATGTGCTTTTTTCTGCTTTTCGTGAACTTTCGTGAAGTGTACAAAAAATACGGAGTTTCCGCTCCCGAACGATAAAGAAACTTAGGCGTATAGCAACGCTAAACAAGAATAGAAAATTGAAGTTTTGCGATGCACGTTGCACAAAGTTCAGTGTTAAATTTTCCTTCTACTTTGTTCTTCAAACCACATTTAAAGATATACCATATTTGCAGAAATCGAGTTGTACAAGGTGGAAAAAAGGTACAAATTGAATCCGGATCCGCCGGACTCTCCCGTCTACTCGGAAGATACCGTCGAGTCAGTTTTACCGATACCTCGTGAACATCCCGACGTTTTGCTACAGACTTCGGATTTCACGCCAAAAGTCGGTTTCCTCAAGACCATAGGTCTCGATATTATGCCGCCGAAGAAACGAGACGGTAATTTTGTACGATAAATTGTTCAAAATATTCGTCCCTTTGTCGACGACACGTAAAAATATTTCTGTACTGTCATTCGCCTTTCAACTTTAATGACTTTCAATTTTAACGATTTTAATTCAATAATTTAACGACTTATCAATATTTCTCAGAGGCGGAAGAATGCTGGCAGTACGTGCTGAAGGATCGTAAAAAGAGAAAAAGTACAAACACGGTGACGGCTTATTGCGAGAAAATCGCAAAAGTCTACTCGACGAATCCACCAGCATCGCCAAGACCCGCGCAGAAAATGCGACTTTTGGATCGAGTAAGGATCAAACAAACGTCCGAACGGCCACCCCCCCTGCCGCCGCTCGTGCCCCATTTCATGACTAGCTACTATCCCGCTCTGCCGATGCCCGGGGAAAATGGTTTTAGACAACAGTGCAAACTCCTCGACATACGAGAAAACGGCGAAAGGCAGAACGAGGAGAGCAGGGAAAAGCTGCGGTGGGATGGCATAGAGGATATAATGCTGGCATATATCGAATATTCCAAAGGTGAGACATTCCTTATGAATCAATTTCTGAAAGAGATTTAAAAGTTCTACTTAAAAAATGACATGTCCAAAAGTAAACTTCACTTACACTAACAAGGAACATTACTAAAGTGTCCACTTTCGATTTTGTTGAAACCCATATATGTGGCAAAGCATTGAAAACTATTAGACACGTATTTTTTTATCGACGGAAAAACTGTTTCAAGAAGTCTTCCCACTTTAAATGCTAAAAAAACTATTTTCATGCATTTTTTAATAGGTTTATATTATCGATATGAATATAAAACTTGTTACACTTAATAAATACACTTTCGAAATACACTTGTTTTTAAATTTATTTATTTAAGTCACTATTTATAGACGGAAATGGTAGTTAAAAAAATGTCCTAAAAAATTCAAGGTTTGCGCTGTTGATGAAATCTCGGAGATGGATCATCTGAAACAAAAAAAATCAAATGGTTCAATCCAACGGCGCATATCATACGATTTTTTTATATATGCAAAAATAACAAAATGGCGGACATTTTTGAAAAAATAAACGTGTTTTCTTCCACGGTTGTTGGCAAAAAAATAGTAAATATCAACAAAAAAAAATGTAATCCTCGATATGCGCTGTAGCTATAGTTGTAAAGAATGTGTGGTTAAAATTTAGTAAGGATCGGTTCAGTAGTTTCGAAGATTTTATCAACAAGCCGTCGAAAAACGTTACTTCGAGAAAACCGCGTTTAAAGTTTGTTTGGGTTACATAAATACATACATTAAAAAGAAATGTTTTTCGAAAGTGCATTTATTAAGTGTAACAACTTTTATATCAACATCTATAATATAAACCTATCAAAAAAAATCATGAAAGTAGCCTTTTTTAGCGTCTAAAGTGAGAAGACCCTTGAGAGATCATCACAGTGTAACGGGTCGAAAAATAGGTGATTTTTGCGACTTTCAACAGAAAATAAGAGTTTGAAACCATTTATTTGTATTTATTTCTTCAAATTGTTTTAACGGTTGAAAGTGCCTTCGTAAGAAGGAGTCCTCACGGTGTACACGGTTGTGGCCGTAAATGTTAACTGAAACAAAATTTGTAAAAAGATTATTAATTAGTATGAAAGCCGCTATCTTGCTATAGAGGTTTTCTTTAAAATCAAAATTGACAAAATGGCTGCGATTTGGAAAAAATACAGTTTTTCGTTAAAAAAATGAAGATTAAAAAAAGTTTCCGTACCAAGATAAAGTATGGCAAAATTTGAGACGGAAACCTTGAAAACTCTTCCTTTGAGAGGGTACACCGTTTTGAGAAAAACTACATTTCGAGAAAAACGCGTCCGTCTTCGTCAGGTCTCACGCAGCTGGTCGAATTCCTTTTTCTGAGAAAGGCTGCAGCAAGCGGAATAATTCGAATTTCGCCCCAAAAATTGAACAGAATTCTTTGTACGAAAATGTTCTCTCAAGTATGTCTCTGAAAATCAACCTAGATGATATATCGAGATATATAAACGTAACCTCTTGAATATAAACGTAAACAACGGTTCGAACTTGAAATATGGTATTTAGTGTGAGTTCACTTCGATAACAAAGCTGGAGCGGAGCCGTGAACCCGTATTCGATCTCAAGCTTAACAGCGTTATCTTAACTTTGAACAGCGCAAATCGCAAGCCATATTTCGATTGAAATTTACGAAAGATCGCGTGTTTGATTGAGGCATTTTGAAAGGTACTTACAATTTTTTAGATAATACCTTCGGTGTTTCACAAAATTCCCTCAGATCGTTACGAATATGACCACACACACAAACACATAAATATATGCAATTGAGGCGCGTTGTACATCTAGACAGGAGAAATATAAGCAATATTGAGGGATTTAAAAAATTAAGAAACAATTATTCCACCATTATGAAACTTTACGTATACAGTAGAACCTCGATTATCCGAACCTCGATCATCCGAACCCTCAATTATCCGAACGATGACTTAGTTTATCCGAATTCTCAATTATCCGAACGTTGGCGCGAAAGATACATTGTTGCTCGCTGCCACCGCCGTGAGCAACAATGAGCAACCCAACGCAACCTCTCCTTCTCAAACGGCTGCGAGAATTAGCCGCTCAAAAACGCGTTACAGCCGTTCGTCAATTAAAAATGGACGATTTTATTTTAAAAAATATAAAAAAAGCATTCAACTTTTTTCAAGTGTTTCAAATACATACATACATATATATGTATATATATGTATATATATGTGTGTATATATATATATATACATATATATATATATCAACGTTAACATGTATGTCAAATTTTAATATATATGTATTTACTGTTTTTATATAAAAAGGTGTTGTTTATGATCTGGTCCCAAAAAACCTACGTTTCGATTATCCGAACTTTTGATTATCCGAACTAGTCTCGGTCCCAATTGGTTCGGATAATCGAGGTTCTACTGTACTTTAATACTATATTTAAGTATACGAAATATTTATTTATTTATTTATTGAACATCAAAATGGCGGAGCTGTGGCAAAGTGTTACAGCAAGGTCGCCGCGGGAGTTGCGAATCGGCGTACAGTCTAGCTTCCCGTAGACTTTGATGTCCAAAAAATTTCAAAAATGTTTTCAGTTAGAACATGTATAGTTTCTATGTAACGGTAATTAAAATAAAGAAAATGCAAATTTAAGAAAATGGCACACATTTACAAAAAAATCAACATTTCACGCAACATTTCTGTAAAATGTGGTTTTTTTTTTCATTTTTTTTTTTTTTTTCATTTTTTCAAAAACAGTTCTCGTCAAGTAGAAAGTACCAATATCATTAATATTTCTACCAAGTTTCAACTCAATCGGCTCAATAGTTTTTAAGTATTCCTTCACGCCAATTTCGATAATGCAATTTTGAGAAAAACGCGTTTGAATTTCATGCCCGCTCCCAATCCGAGCGGTGAGGCACAGAGTTGACGGGCTGTAACGCTTGAAGTTTTCTGAATTTCGCTTTGAAACTTTAGGACAGTATTCTACATATATAGTTCTATCGTTTAAAGAAAAAAAAATCGATTTTTTTATCGTTGTAAATGTATATCCCGCTTTAAGTGCAGTTGCGCGTAAAAAATCGTAAATCGCGTTGGAATTTCGCCATCAATGACCGCAGCTTATAAGTTCCAAGATATATGAACTGCGGCTAAATTACTCCTACGTTGACACACTGGGTCATTTTGATCCGGACGAATTTTAAATCAAATGCTCACCCTTCGAAAATTGAATATTTCCAATAATTTTTTACTGCAAATTAATTTGATATTTCCCGAATTATAATTATACAGACATATTGAGAAATGTTCAAAGTGTATCCCTGATTTTTTTCCAATAAGAACCGTCGGGAGGCTTGTCCAATAGCAGATGGATGAAGTACTATCCGGGTCAAAATCGTGAACAAATTTATATTTGTAACATATTTTAACATTAACAAATTCATTACCGTTTAACAAATGTATATTTGTAATACAAATTTAAATAGTGTGTCAACGAAGGATTGATGATTATTCATGCGGAACTCTGTTAAGTTGCCTAGATTTTCGTTTTTTCTTCCCAAATACGTCATCAAAATTATGGAGATTTCACAAATGAAATTTTATCGAGCACATTCCCGTCTAGAAAAATCAGTATTTTTCAACATTTGTCAAAGAAACTCTCGATGGTCCTTCATTTTGAAGTTTACTCACTGCAAAATCGCGTAACTATTCGGGGGTAAGAATTCTCACTTCGAACCCACTAAGAACGACGTCTCGTCAACGTTTCGTCGTAATAAAATTGCTCAATTATACAATTTCAGAAAAATCAACGGAGAAAAAAATCCTAAGGAGTCAAATGTCGAAGTTGGCTGCACAATCAAATTGCCTGCGATCCGAGGCAATGAGCCTGGAAAGAACGAGATACGAGCTGGCCTCGACGAGGACGGCGCTCGACGCTGAAAAACGCTTGCTGAGCGAGAAAATCGAGAAAATAAACGCCCTCGTTAGAAATCTTAGATAACGATGCGCGACGCACAACGAGGAAACTCATACGTCTGTGATATTATCCACGGGTTAAGGGCCGTTGGCACCGCGGCGACGATACAAGTGGCAAAACGATTGTACTTAGCGAGTTTCCGATGAGTGGACCTATAATGAGGAAAAGAGAAGAACAAAAGGGGGAAAAACGTATGGGCCGACGACGGGAGGACAAAGGAGCATCGTAACGGCAAAGGACAAATAAAAATAAAACCAAACGTACAACACACAGAGTTACGTTAACCAATATTTCACATTTATTTTCGCAATCGAAAAAGTTCGTCTAGAACGGTCTAGCTCGCAATCACCGTACAGGTGTATTTTCCACATTTGACTTTTTTGTTTTGCTTTGTTCAATTCAAAACGAGAAAAAACGACTAAACAGAAAATGATTCGCGTTTCGATACACTGTCAAGAATGAAAAAGGCAATATCGAACGTGCCGTGACTGAGGACAAGTATTGAACTCTAGTTAAAAAAAAAACTAAAAAAATATCATATCACTGGTAAGGCCAGTTAATGGTACGAGGGTATGTATAAAGTGAAAATGTACAGATGATCGAAGAAAAAGTAACGTAACGTCACAATTTGAGTACGGATTTCCTATTAACTACGAATAATTTATACAGAATTAGTATTTTATAGTTTCGACTGATGTCACTTACACCTAAAGGATGTGTGTGTATATTTATATGCGCACACTTGCCGCGCGCGCGCCCTCATACACACCCACACAAATATATACATATATATTCATTAATTGTAATTTGTAACATAATATTTTATTCCGTGAAATAGACGAAGCACCATGTAACTTATTTTATTCTCAGTAATGTGGATCTTACTGTGCGAAATAATCGAAATTGCTTATACAGACGATTTCTAATGTCTAATATATACATATATATATATATATATATATATATATATATATATATATATATATAAACAAAATGTACGAAAAATGAGAAGATGCGAAAAAAAGTGATGATACGTTCGAAGGACCGAATAGGGGTGTCAATTTTGATTTCAACTGTTCGTTTCCACCGGTTTGGCACGGTGGAAATTCGGTCGAAGCAGCAAGCGACAATTGGAAGTATCTCAAAGACGTTTGTATTTCGAATATACTTTTGTACCTCACAGAGTGAATAGAACGTAAAATGACCGTGCATCCGAACAATCAAGAAGTTCTCCCTGCGTTCGGACTCGCGAGTAAGCCAAGTGTGTAATCGGGAATAGTCTCGATGAAAAAAAAAACATGTATCCTACAAATTCTATGTCCATCATTCGAAATAATGATAGCCGGCCAGTGATCGATCGAAGTGTCAGAATAACGCTGAGATACTTAGACGAGAGAAATGATTTTACGGCAGAAGGCTCGAAACTTCGCATGAGGACATTCCACATATAAAAAAAAAAATTATCCGACCCTCTCAAAACATTCCACGTTCTGCATCGCGTCGGATAATAAATGTCACGATGATCTAAACGAGTAACGATGGAAAAAGAGGACAGCGTCAACCAGAAGTTTTTCACTACGGAAAATAATCGTTACTGTTTTTATTTTCTTCAATTGTCTCGTTTGTTTGATCTTGTTCCCGTTTCCATATAAATTATTTCGAATTTATCGGTCAACCTGCGAGTAATATAATCCGCGTGATGAAGCTGACAAAAAGATTTACCGTTTCGTTCATTGAGTGCCTCACATTTATCCTACATTTGTAAATATCATTATTTTTGTGTATCGTGTAATAAAAGAGACAGAGCGAGAGAGAGGCGGACCACGAATGTCTGCAGGTCTTAGGCTGGCCAGCATGAGATTCTATGAGTAAAGTGTGAAGAAAACGAAAAAAAAAGAAATGTAATCCTTTTATTCTCCGATCCAATTCCATACCTGCTTATCAGCTCGATGATGGTGACTATTTATTCGGATTAATGTTATTTTTATTTATTCTCAAACGGACCTTGAGTTTAGTGAAATGAAGACGCGTCTATTACTGTAATAGACATTTCTTGAGTTATATTACTAATCGAGCTAGAGTCCCGTAACGGAAAACGAGTTGAATGAGATTCAAAGTCCAGAAATTTATCGAACGCGATATTTGGCGAACGTTTCTAACAAATACATAGACAATTCAGAACTTCGCTGAGCATCGTCAATGATTTTTTTTTTCATTTTCCCTTTTTTTTCATTCGTCACGTAAGGAGACTTCGTGGATTTAGTAAGAGCGGTTTTGACAGATTTTCAATTGTAGAAGTGTGAAGCAAATACAGCCTTCAAAAAGTTTTCTTCACTTTTCGTACAGCGTTCCTGCTGTTTTTTAGGGAATTTCATTTATCACTAATTGAAATCAGACTTGGGGCGTGCGAAAACTTGAACGACCAGCTGTATGAGGAAACAATACAGTTGGACAATATTTATGTCCAATTTTTTGTTCTTGTCTGTAAATAGTAACATCGTAGGAGTTCATAAGTTAAAAAAAACTTGGGTGATACGGGTCACGTAAAAATAATACTGACCTTTTCCTTGATATTTATTGGAATATATTATGTTCAACTGGAATAATATTTAAATTGAGTAGACTTTTTCATTAATTGCAATGACACGATATATGAAATTCAAACAAATTTTCTTTTGTCGAAAAATCGATGTCCTTAATGATACTTTTTTACATTAGAATAATAAATGTGAGATTCTAATAGTATTTTATCTAAGCCTGGTACCTTTATTCTATCTGTCGCTAAATATTTTTGTTTTGTGTTTTTACACAAAATGTCGGGTCATGCTACCACAAAATGGCAGATCCGAAATTATTGGGAGTACAAATAAGTCTCCCACGTTTGACAAAAGATGAACCCACCGACGATACCGCCACATATGGTTGAAGTTGTCAAACGTCAAATATGTAAAACGTCATATTGTAAGGCTGGACATCTGGCAAGACCTTGAAATATTAGCGATTTTGTATCAGCGTCACATAATTTTTTTCGTGCGAAAATGTCGAGTTTTGAGCCGAATAAGCGTCATTTGCCGGAACTTTATAACTCTTTACTTCTTTAATTTGAAGAAATCTGCAGCTGAGGTGCATCGATTACTTGTAGAAGCATATGGTGAGGCTGCTTTAAGTGAGAGAAGTTGTCGTGAGTGGTTTCAAAAGTTCAAGAACGGTTAGTTTGACGTCGAAGACAAAGTACGTAGCAGAAGGCCGAAACGAAGACGCGGAATTGGAAGGAAATTAGTGCCAAAAGCAAGAGTTCCCGCAAATGCCGCTTATTCGGCTCAATACCCGACATTTTCGCACGAAATATTATGTTATGCTGATACAAAATCGCTAATATTTCAAGGTTATGGTCTTGCCAGATGGCCAACCATACGATATGACGTTTTACATCTGACAATTTCAACCATAACCTCCTGGTGGGGCCATCTTTTGTCAAACGCCGGAGACATTTGTACTCCCAATACAATTGAACATAGAAATCGGTAGTTCGATGTCGATTAAGGTATTCCTTTCGCGGAGGGCCGTATTTTGTGGGGGCATAAGCAGGGCCTTCTGAATCGTCGGTAAATTACAATTGCGCTTAATAAAAAAAACAAGTTATAATGGATTATTATACACAACGATAAACTAGAATAACAAAATTCGCGCAAATTTAGTAGATTGAGACATTTTTACATTTATTTGAAACGTCATGGCTACAAAAATTCTTCTGCTAACCACACTTTTCCAAGTTTTAACATTAATATTTTCTTTAAACGTTCGGTGACCCTCTGTTTTTATTGTTGTTACGGAATCTTTAGACTTTTTTACACCTGTGAGCAGTTTGTATTAGGCATCTAGAGTTATTTAGTGTATAAATTATTAGAAAGACATGTGGCCAGCGTGACATGTCCATAAAGCGCCGTATAAGTGAGACGATTTTTAAGGCCGTAATTTTTCGTTAAAGGTTCGGTAACTTGGCTTGAAATTTTACCAGTATACTGGGATGTATTTTTACTTCATTATAGACGAAAATCAGTTAAGTGTAAAATATTTGGGTTCGTGAAAGGAATACCTTAAAAAAAATTGCAAATTTATTCATTATACAATCACCACACGTTCGCGCTCTTGTTACGTCTACTTAACAAAAAAAAAACACTTGGTGAAAAATGTATTAGAAATTTCTAAAAAAATCACATATTTTCGTACAACAAAAAGAAAAACCTCGTTGCATTTAGTTGTTCCCAACGAATAATATATTTTTGTGTATCGCGTCTTAGGTAATGTGTATCAAGTCTAAAAATTCGGTTTTGCAAAAAAGTAGAAAAAATGCACGTTTTTATGTATCAGGCACTGCAATTTATCGCTGATAATATTCAAGGCCGCGTTGATAGTATTGGAAGTATTGGTTACCTGATGAAGAAAATATTACTATGTTTATCATCCAGAAATGCTAATATGGAATGTATGGAATCCACTTTGATTTACCTACACTTGTTGGAACAATCCTTGGAACTATTTTTCTTTGGAACTAACTTGGAAGAGTAAAACTACACTGCATTTGGGTAAATAGAGTGATATGTCGACGCATGATTCGCGCAGTTTGATGAACATCATCGTACAGGCGAGGGGGGAATTCCTCGTCATGCTCCTAGAAGAAATGCTCTAGACTCTCCAGTTGGTAGAAATTCGTTGTACAAACAGCTTTATCATTTTTCATTGCGCTGTCGTAACTTTTTGACATTGCTTTTTGAACGTCAAGAACGAGCATGCCTTCATCAATAAAGGAAAATGCAACGCCGATAAGGAAGAGGTACTGCCTTGGTTGAATTTATCACCGTGCCGAACAGTTGAGACGAGTCTTGAGTGCCTTGCGTCGTCTTTATTTTAATTTCGCTTTTGTGGATATTGTGCAACGTCAAGAGACAAATTAAAGACGGAGATATAGTCTGGCGAGCTGGCATTCCGCAAAGCCTCCTAATAATCGGTTGGTCTTGGATTTAGATTTTAGACATTATTTCTAATTAATGATCATTCACTGCAAAAAATTACTGATGGTTTCCAACCTCTATGTATTATTCACACCGTAAAAAAGAAGAATAAAGAAATTTGTTATAAAGTTTACCGCTAAGGACCTCGAAGGATAAAAAAATATATCTTGACAGCGATGCTGCGTCCAATTTCGGTCAATAAAGTTTGTTCTCAGTGTAGTGTACGAAAAAGAATTATTCAAATAGTCACATTACTATTAAAATATACATGCATAAAAATGTATACAATAAATATTAAAAAATGAGAAGCACTTCGTTTCATAAAATGTTGAGCGGTCCATTTTTAAATGATTGGCAAAGTGGGCATCTACGTTGCTGATGAGCACCATCGTTAGTTCGCAGTCTACCAAATTGGCATATAAATGTTTCAACGCAGCCTTCTTTGGATTTGTTTGGATTGGGTAAGAATTTTTCGGGTTATTCTGGGATTAATTTGCAGTTTTCTGACTAGCATTCGTTTGGATCAAGGTTGAATGCGATCGGGATCATTTCAATTTAATTAGATTTCTTTTGGATTTATTGGGTTTTCTTTACGCGGGTTTGTATTTGTTTGGGTCCGATTAGAGTTTATTAACATTCTACTGGGCTTGTTTATATCTTTGTTAGATTTTTATTCGATTGATTCCGGTTTGTTAAGAGTTGTTCGCTTTGTTTAGGACTTGATTATTTGGATCAAGCACGTATTATCAACATTATATAGAACCTATGTACAGTGGGTCAAAAAATTATTGGCACGTTGTGCTTTTTTCTGCTTCTCGTGAACTTCCATTAAAGTACATTATTCGCACTTGTATCAAAATATTCGAAACAAACTGGAATATAGAATTATCTACAATAATATTATCCGTTTTCTCGTAAGCTATTTTAGTAAAGCAAAAACACTTTTTCACCCTCCGTAAATCATTCGGTTATGTGAAAGTTATCTAGATAATGTCGATTGTCTATAAATGTCTAAATTGCGTCATATCTAGTCGGAGCCATAGAGACGAGAGAAAAGAAGGCCGGGAGATAGTCTTGAAAAATCGGCACATTTGCAGTATTTTTGCTGCGGTGCTACATTCGTTTTGGGCTTCCACCTTGTTGAAATTTTTGAAAACATCGATTTTCGGTCTTTGACGGATTCTCAAAATATAATATTTCAAAAATATTCTGTGAAAACGATCCCTTCAAACTGTCGATCCCTTCAAACTGAGGAAGTTATGGGCTCTTATAGATAGGTTTCGCGAACCGGCGAACTTTAAACGCGTTTATATCAAAATGACTTATTCAAAATTGGTGACGACGATGTCTCAAAAAGCACTGCACCGATCAATTTCAAATTTAACAAGCTTCTTTCAGATATCAGAAAGCAGTGCTTGGACGAAGGAACTTTTTTATCGACGAACATGTTTTTCAAATCAACGAGTGTTTTTAATCGAAAATCGATACTTTTACTATGGATTGCAGCCACGTTTTCAAAAATCGAAATTTTATTAAATGCTTTGTCAAAACCTTCGATAACTTGACGCAAAAACTAAATGCGTTCGATTTTATTTCGGATGATTTGTTTTCGAGCAGCAGTGGTCACCTTGAAGGACGTTCTTGAAACAGCGGTTTGAGCATTTGAGCAAAAGATATTTGAAAACATACTCATCGATGTAAAAATAAGTTGAACATTTGCACACGTTAGAAAAAATCACTCAAATTCCTTTTTTTTCATGTCACCAGCTACGTGTCAAATGCTCAGGCTCAGGAAGTACTAGAGGCGCAAAAGTATACTAATCTGACGAAACATAAATGGGATGATATGAGGGGTCTTCTCACTTTAGACGCTAAAAAGGCTATTTTCATGAATTTTTTTGATAGGTTTATATTATAGATATTGACATAAAAGTTGTTACACTTTCGAAATAAATTGAAACTTTTTTTTTTATTTATTTAAGTCGGTATTTATAGACGAAAACATGGTAGTTAAAAAAATTTCCTAAAAAATGGTGGGTCTGCGCTGTTGATGAAATCTCGGGGATGGATCATTCAAAACAAAAAAAATCAAACGGTTTTAGATACAGTATGTTAATTGCTATAACGCATATCATACGATTCTTTATATATCCAAAAATAACAAAAAGCGGACATTTTTCGAAAAAATAATTTAAAAATACGTGTTTTGTCACCGTTTTTGGCAAAGAAAGTAAATATCAAAATTTAAAAAATCCTTGATATGCGCTATAGCTATAGTTGTAAAGAATTTGTGGTTAAAATTCCATATGGATCGGTTCAGTAGTTTTGAAGCTTTTATTTGAAAGCCGTCGAAAACGTTGTTTCGAGAAAAACGCGTTTAAAGTTTATTTGGGTTACATAAATACATTTAAAAAATGTTTTTATCTACGTCGAAAATGTATTTATTAAGTGTAACAACTTTTATATCAATACCTATAATATAAACCTATCAAAAAAATTCACGAAGATAGCGTTTTTTTAGCATCTGAAGTGAGAATACCACATAAGGAGATAATACGAATAGAAAAACACACGCAGTTATACGTGCCTGTATTGGGTACACCATCTGATGTATTAGAAGAAAAGAATATACGAATTGATTTTTATAGTAAAGGGAAAGTTTATTCGTTAGTGGTTTTAAAAAATGTACATGACAGAGACATACAACAAGAAATACATGAAAAATATAGTATGAGGTATACTGCTTATAATAGACGATTTTAAATACGACGAGTCAGGTCAACTGTAAGATTAACAATTTTCGATATACGATATTTTCACCGTTCGGGGAGTAACAAAATGTGGTTCTAAAAACAGCGGAAAAAAAGATTGTAAAATAGCAAACTGCGTTGATTCAGAATATATATTTTTTGGCGATTTATTACGCTAAATCTCGCTCCGCTTATTCAGTTCATTTTTGCTGCATATTTTGTTCGGTTTAACACGTTTTTGAATAGCCGGCGGTTTTCCCAAAGGTCCCGCTTGCCAACTAGATTTTGAATGTGACGCGCACATGAGAACTTCAGCAAAAACTCGAAGTGCCAACAAAATGACTACAGATGTCCCTGGAAGTGCTTCGATCGATACGAAAAACGGTGAGCGTCGTCTCGAGCTTAGCTACGAGCTCGAAAGAGCTCTTGTTTTTTTTTCTTCACTTCAGCGTTATTCAACGGTGCGGTGTAATAAAAAATGCATACATAATAAAAAAATCTGGCGGTCGGAAACGTGCGGTTGAGCCTCTTTTGACGTGATAACGCGAAGTTTTCTTAAGTGAAGGAAGAAAAAAGACGACATATATACCATGGTGTGACGTCATGAAGGAAAAAGAGAATTTGAGGTGAGTATTTTAGAATTTCAAATGGCGAAATCTACGAAAGCGTAAGCTGACCTTGTGCCCGTTATTCTGCCAATGCGATCCGAAAATAAATGTTTCAATAATTCATATACGCTATATTAATGTCGATCCTTTCGTTGCTTTGCCGGTAAAAAAATATTGTTTATCCACTGTAACGATAAGAATTTCGCTGTGACACGTCGAACTCCGCAACGTCAATTTTCGAAATGTTAAGATAATGTTCATTGCCTTCGCGAAATTTTGGAATATTTACCTCACCGATAGGAGCAATCGTCTTCCTGTATGTACATCTTTCAACAATGTTGACTAGCAATACGCATAATTGAACAGAAAAAAACGAACAATTATTTAATGACGTAAGAAAGGTTGGGTGAATCATGAAACTGTTGAATGCAACTGCTCAATACTAAAAGAATTTACTCTTCGAATACATCTCGATTCTTAACCGCGCGCTCTTCAGAATTTAGTCGATGAGAACATTTAAGGTTGTTATAGGGTCTAGTCGTCGGGGGTGGAGTACGAGGTATTCGCACGAGGACATCGTAGGCTTATGCATGCGGCCGATTGACCGGTTACCAACTGCTAGTTATAAAACAATCCTTACATTAAACGTACGTTTTCGAACCATTTTTTCACACCTACTCATGAAAATACGGATTTTTGAAACATTCGATGATTAAATGAAAAGTTTTCATTACTCCGTATAGTTGTTTTTTATATATTTTTTCTGGCTTCATTAACGCGAGACGAATTGGTAACATCGTAAATCGTGGTATATGATAATGGCAAGTTTGGAAAAAGTGTCGCGAAATTAGAGACATACGCGCCCTGTTCATAACCTCAAAATCGGCCCGTGGAGCTGCCAACAATGAATACGGATCCGAGTGAAAAATTCTTGCACTGAAAAGTAAAAGTGTGTAACGCGCGCGCGCACGCGCGTGTGTGTGTACTAAAGCTATCTATAATCTGAATGAAATCGACAAACTTCAATAATTTTCTAATATTCTTACGAATTCTTGTGCTCGAAAAAAAACTCTCTGTATTTTGTGTTTCCCGAGACATTTCTAGAAACTTCTCATTGCTGAGAGTAGATCTCACATGAATATTAAGGAATTATTACTAATTAAAAGAATAGGAAGAAATAATATTCCTCGTTGATTATTCTGGCCAAGTAGTTTGAGGTCCCCGGACATAATTACCGATTGCAGATGAGGTAGGTAGCATTTGTGCCGTCTACGACGTTGCTATGTTTGCACAGCATAATATTTTTGATGCCCGATTTTTGCACAAATTCGCGATTAAAAACATCAATATTTCAATAACGGTGCCGTGAATCGTCATTTTCACGATGCCGAGAGTTCGTCCGATAATTAGCATTTATGAGCAGATATAAATAATGGAATAAAAAATCAACGGCAGGTTTCCATAAGTGTAATGTAATCAGTCCATGATTTTTTTTTTCTAAAAAACAGTACTGCGGATCATACCTAAACAGTTTTTACTTGGCCTCATAACCTTAATCCTCAAGGTGTACGGAGCGATCCTGTCCGACCTCCGCGGTTTATTTTAAAGCGAAGTAGAAGATGTACCACGTGACAAATGAATGCGAGAGGGTTAGCTGAAATTTTCGAACAGAGATTTCTCAGAGATGAATAATATTTAGGGAAAACAGAAATCATCAAACTCTGCGTTAGGGAATTCTTCAGAGCCTAATGCTTTGTTTTTCCTAAAAAATTCAACTATCTATGAGAAAATAGGCTTGAAAAATTTGTGAGGTTATGTTGACCTTGTACATGCCCTTAAGAGGAGATACCTGATCACTGGAGTTCACCTGATACCTTTGGTATCAGGTGAACAAATTGCTTATTTTCATGATTCCTGATGATGACTACACCACATGATCACTACACCTGGAGTGATTAAGTTCGTGATTGTCTTGTTAGGAAAGATTTCTTGACCATTTTTAAGCCTTAGAGTGTGTTTTATTACAACTTTTTCCTGTTACACGGTATTTTTTATTAATCTTAAAAAATGGCCGAGGTACGACACAGTTTTTTAAACGGATTGCGGTGGATGTTGTCAGACGGCGTGGGACGTAGCGTCGGCGGGATTAATCGGGAAAAAAGTAACGGAGATTTTCCCTTCATCGACACTCATACACAGAATGTCAACGAAAAACGGGGAAAATGTAGAAAATCGATGACACGATACGATTTCAAATGATAAGGTTTGATTTTTCGAAAAAAATGGTTACATTCAATATTCAATATAACCATACTTTTTTTGCAAATTTTTAAAAACATTTAGGTTCATGTTGTAGACGATAAAGTTAGAAAGATATATACCATATTTGATCAGAATTGGTTGATTAGTTTTTCAGCCACTTTTGAAAATGCAGTTTAGAAGACCGTGTTATACCTCCGCTATTTTGAAAGATTAATGAGAAAAAAATACCAAGTAACAGCCAAAAGTAGTTATAAAATATACCCTAAGTCTCAAAGATGGTGAAGTAATCTTTCCGTTTAAAAAAAATCATAAGAATTTTGTCCTCGCTTGAACGTATCTCCCCTCCCTTAAAAAGACTGAAGACTGCCGGTTTATATATACTCTCAAGTATTTACTAAAAATATAATCAAATTTCTTCCGCCACTCGCTTCGTTTTCTCATTATTGACGATTTCTTCTTCTTCCTATAATCGAAAATCGTTTTTCGAATCGATTAGTTCTGAAGAAATTCCACCTTTGTCACGATATTAGGTTACAAACAAGAAACATTCGTACAAACGTGTATTGATCAACGGCGAAACGACTTGCCTTCGTTTCTAGAAACAAAGATAAAGAAGACAAGTCTCATGTCTCTCAACAAATGCCCGCCCTCGATGTTCATTATTTTCCTTTTTCCTTTACCAGATCCCTTGGAAATGACTATTGCAACCGTTCACTTGGAAATGCAGCTTTAGTCACCGGCTATTGTATAATTAACTTCCCTCCACTTGCGGCAAATTGATATTTATATATTAAAACGGTTTGCTGCTAGGACCAAAATTTTTTAATAATGAAATTCGCTTATTACGCACACATGAAATAATAAATATGAAGATACTTCGGCAATATTTTGATTAACAAGATGGGTAGTAGTAATATTAAGAATATGAATGAACAAGAGCATAAAATAGGAATAGAAATGATCAATAATAATAGGAATAGAATAATAGGTAACGGGATAATAATAATGATACGAGAAGTAATTTTAAACAATAGTAAGAACAAAAGAGTCTTCATTAGCCCACGTCAAAGCGTATGCTTTTTTGTATTATATTTATTCGCTCAAGCTACGATAAAGCGAATCGATACACGTTATTTCCACGGTAGATATGCATTGATAAATAAAAGCCATTGTGGCGAGAGCTTCGATCGTGCATCCAGAAAAAAAATATTCATCGTTCATACGTGTCTGGTGTTGATTCTCATTCTCTGATGTTTGCAAAGCAGGAAAAAAAATTGCAAGTCACGTAACGTGAGAGCTTGCAATTTCCTTCAACTATATCTAATCAGACGAGACTATTGAAGCAATGACACTGCATACCTTGCAATAACTACCAGTGATGTCATTGTCGCGCGACGTATCGATAAAAAAATAGGTTTGACGAGAAAGACCGAGCAGTCATCAATAACGACTATATTAACGTTTCATTCTAACGTTTCACTATATTAATTGTTTTGCACAGTTTTGCATTCCGAAAACTCAATTATAGGCCATTTCACATTAATCTATATCGAAATTGATTAAATCTGGAGTGCCTTTTACCGATGCAGTGCGAATTCTTTGTTATCTTTGACAGAAACGTAATTTGCAAGTGATGGAATATCCGTTTGCGTTAGATTCTGAATGAGGCTGTACGCTGAAAAACCTTGAACGGTTCTCACGTCGTATATATTTAGATTAAAGGAGCGAGCATAAATCTACGTCGTAACCAGCAAGTTATAAAAAAAGGAAAACAAATAAAAATGAACGTTACTATCTTTTTCGAAGCGCTGTGATTGAGCTCGAGCGTGATAAAAAATCGGAGATCATGCAGAAATGATTGATTATTTCTAGGTGAATCACTTTTCTCGTTCAATGTGCTCAAGCGGGCAATATATATATATAGATATATATTGGATGGATAAATAAATATCGATTATCGCTTTATTGAACTCTTTCTTTTCCAGGATTATCATACATTTTTGCTATAATTATAACATTTGATATAGAATCCGAGTCCGTGCGGTCTTATCACGTTTCGAATCTTGAGTTTTACAGATTGCGCGATGGAATCTGAGAGAACTCCAAAAATATTATTGAACATGAGATTACGTATGTTGCAAAGTTACCAGTTGTGAGGTGAACTGTAATTGACTCTGAGTTGGGTCTCAAACATTTGGATTTTACACTGAGATTAAGGGCTTACGTGGGTTTGAAAATGTCAAAAAATCAATTTTTTTAAAAGTGTTATTATCTAATAGTACAATACGTCTAGAATATTCTCTCAAAGTTTTCAGTCAATCCGAGTAAAAGTCTAGGAGAGAGAAAGCCTTTGGGAATTCCCCCCGTTGGGAAAGATCGGCCGGGAGCGACCCAGGTATATTGCATTTTTCTCAAAACACTATTTTTTAAGTCGGTGGACACGATTTCTCAAAAAATAATGCACTGATCTTATTAAAATTTTGCACACTTCTTCAAAATAGCATTGACTAGTCATTGAACGAAGGTTTTTTCATTCGATTACAAATAATTTTACAAGGCCATACGTAGTGTAAATTGTACCAAAAATTGAACGGTTTTGCATAGAGCTCTGCCGAAAATTCAAAATTCTTTTTTTTTTTAAATCCTTTGTTCAATCACGAGCTATACTTATCTAACAGAATAAATTTGCTTTTTTTAATTTTAGATAAAGCTATTATGAATTATCCTGTCCACCACGACGACACTTTTTTTAGGGGTCTCCGGAAACCAGATCCTACCGGCTGAATTTCCGAAATTTTTGGGTGACGAAAAAAAATATTGTTGAAATGTTGCTCTTTTATGCTCTTAAGATTTTTAATAGAATAATTTATATATATACTTTTTTTTAGACAAAATTTTCCTTTTTTGCTTCGCAACGCACGTAACTCCTTAATGTATGAACCTTGATAATGAACGTGTCTCAATAAAAAGGCAAAACATTTGAATGAATGATATGTGAAAAATCTTTATTGCCTTTCATAAAATTATTACGATATCCATATATAATGTTTGCTCTAAGAGAGAAGCTATTTCACCGCATCTTGTAAACTATTTTAAGGGGGGAGATACCTTTAGGCGACGAAAAAATAGCTGTTTTTTATGATTTTTTTTTACAGAAAAGATTTCCGTATCATTTTTTTATTACTGCAGTTGACTGTGATATGTTATTTCCTTTATTAATCTTTAAAAATGAAAGTATGGCACGATCTTCTGAACGGGTTGCGGTCAATGTTGTCACAAGCCGTGACACGTATCGTCGGCGGATATAATCCGAAAAAAATCAACGAACATTTTTCTTTCATTAAGTAGTAATAAAACATACCCTAAGTCTCAAAACGATTAAAAAAATCTTTCTTTTAACAAAATCATAAAAATCAGCAATTTTTATCCTCGCCTAAAGGTCTCCCGCCTTAAGTAGCATACAACAATAGCATTCCGCTACTCTTTTCCTGTCTTCTTCATCAGCGGGATTCACGATCGCGAGTATTTCTTTCTGATTCCATCGATTCTCTTACTTATACTGCGCGCTCGCGTGAAACAGTAACAAGTACTGGCGCGTGTAGCTGTGCGCGCGTCTCTCGCTCGTTATTTTCTCTTCGAGCAAAGCTTATAATTAGGAATCCAACGTCCCGTCGTTCAACACGGTGACGGAAGACAGTGCCGAAATGGCCAAGTATTTGCTTCGAAAAAATCGCTCACCTCGTACTTTTCTTGTGATTTGTTTATCATTATTTATATCACGAAGCTTTTAACCGACCATTCATAAAAACCCCGGTCTGCTCTGCACTCCGGAATTTTCGCAATTTTTCTAATGGACTGCACGAAATATTACGTAAAATCTATACACACAGAAGATATTTTTTTTGTTCGCAATACTTTTAGCCTCTATTATTTGTGTCCATTAAATTCGAAAAAAATGGCCACGTTTTTACGTAGCATAGAAGTTTGTATGATTGGAATGCAGCAAAAATTCTTTTCAATTTCTTATTTTCATTGCTATCCAACATCATATTTTACAGATTTGTCGTAAATCGCTGAATCAGAATGATAAAAAATGTTTCCGTAATTCTCGTAGTTCAAATGGGCCGAAAAAATTTGGGGAATTAAAAAAACCACTTTTGTTGCATTCCTAACATGCACACTTTAATGTCATGTTTTTTTTGGTACAGAGTGGACACGTACATTTCATATTACTGCAGAATATTTGTGTGAAATCAGTCCATTATTAGTAAAAATAAGTGTAACACTTATTTTGAGTTTGTGGACTTAAGGAGTCTTCTCACTTCAAAATCCAAAAAAACCTATTATCATGATTTCTTTTTGAAACCTTTATATTATAGATATTAATATAAAAGTTGTTACACTTAATAAATACACTTTCGCAATACATTAAAATTGACATTTTGTTTATTTATTTAAGTCACTATTTATTGACGAAAATGGTTGTTAAAAAAATTGTAGTTCTTCGCTGTTGATGAAATCTCGGAGATGGATCATCCAAAACAAAAAAAAATCAAACGGTTTTACATTCGGTATGTTAATGGCTATAAAGCATATCATACGATTTTCGATGTATGCAAAAATAACAAAATGGCGGACATTTTTCGGAAAAACAAAAAAAACGTATTTTCTTTACCGTTTTTGAAAAAAAAATGTAGTAAATATCGAAATTAAAAAATATCCTTGATATGCACTATATCTATAGTTTTTAAATATATGTGGTTAAAATTTCATAACGATCGGTTCAGTAGTTTCGAAGATTTTATCAACAAGCCGTCGAAAACGTTGTTTCGAGAAAAACACGTTTAAAGTCTGTTTGGGTTACATAAATACATTCAATCTATAATATAAACCGATTCAAAAAAAATTCATGAAAATAGCCTTTTTAGCATCTAAAGTAAGAAGACCCCTTAAAATAAGTTCACGCACTCAATAAATGTTGCCTTATTGAGTGTGTAGACTCAAAATAAGTTTTACCAGTGTAAAATAAAGGGTAGTGATAAATAATAGAAAATGAGTAAAAATCACGTTGCCAAATCGCGAATCATACCTATCTCTAATATATATATATACAATATACACAAATTTCTGTAAGATAAATGATAAACCACTTATTTCGAGAATGAACGCAGTTGTTGCGCAAGCATCAATCGTCTTTTCAACACCAGAACATAAAAAGATCACCGTCATCGTCGTCAAATGCTTGAATCTCGCATTTTTGTAGAATCTGTAGACGCGAAGATATGGAATAAAAAGTGAAGCGATGTAGATACACGATGTAAATGACGTACACGTAACATTCGCGAGAAACGGCCTCGAAAAGCTCTTCCGTTTTTATCCCCACCTCGCCATCGTGGAAAAGTCGACCGCACACGTTACCGGCAATTTTATAAGCGTGGGTGGGAATGAAATTTTGTTGAGTTAGGTATACCGTGAGTGTACTCCGGAGACTCTTCAGTACCCCACCGACCGCTGACGCGAGTAGACGCGTTGTCGTTCCTTTTCATTCCGCGACGAAAAAACCGAGTTCTCGTGTTATCCAGTTGATGTGTCGCGTACGTCTATTCTTTTAGCAACACCATTTTCCTCGTTGTGACATTTTTCTGGTCCAATTTTTTTAATTTTGCGAACTGTGGGTAATGACGAATTAAGGAGTGCTTGATAGATTTTTACGCATTGTTTCGTTTTTAATACTAGTTCGTTGCACCTCAATGGTGATACCTTATCCGGAGATTTAGTGGATCATTCGTGCGACGTGACAAATATTTTCCGGTGATCGAATTCATTCGAGGTATGTTATAGAGCGAATTGAGTTAATTTCCGTCACAAATTATGTTGAGTTTTTCCAACACGATGACTTTTCAAAAACATATGAATCTTTAAAAAATATCGAAGCACCATTTGGAGAAAAGAATGTGTAGGAAGAAATAGTAATAAAAAAGCAATTATTCAGATATTTCTAAGTTTTTTTTTTACATTAACTGTGCACAAGGAAATATGAAAAATGCCGCAAACAAAATGCCGGCTTTTTATTGTTTCAAGCAGTCACACTTGAAATGATATAGTCGTTTTTGCGACGAAATTAATTTTCGATACAAATTATTGTGATTTTTTTTAACACGATGACTCTTCATATTTATATGAATCTTTAAGAAATATCGAAGCACCATTTGGAGACAAGAATTTGTATCAAGGAATAGTAACAAAAAAACGATAATTGGGATATTAAAAAAATCTCGTTATTAACTGCATACAAGAGTTTTTTTTCAAATGGCACTACCAAACGTAAACGAAAATTTGCAAACGAAGTGCGAAACTGCTCTTTACAATTTCAATCACACTTGAAATGATATAGTCTTTTTTCATCATGCTGAATATGACACTATGATTTTATGCGCTGTCTTATTTCTAAGTAAAAAATACCACAGATCCATTTCGCATGAAATATAATTATCGCACGGTTTGCATAGCAATGATTCATATGCCATTACTGAAGAACTAATTGCTCCGCATTCCCTGCTAGAAATGTTAACGCAATTTTTTCGTTTTGTCACAATTGTTTGTAATTATTTCTCAACGATACTCAATCAAGATTATACACGCTGATGAAATTCGCTGTTACTCTCTTACTCGTGTTTACGTCTACGGATCTTGGGACATCTGCGGCCAGGTTCGCAACAATTTCGGAAAAACGTAATTGCATAAGGCAATCTCGAGTCTCAACAGATCTATAATCTACTATGGTACTTGTGGAGATTTTCAATCGATCGCGTCAATCTCTCATCCAATATATCTCATTCCCATTTTAAAAGCGCACTTGAGCGAACGGGAAAGTGGCCTCGACGCGATAGATCAATTTTTATTGTGTCTTGCTCTGACACGAATGCCGGTAACAATGAATTGCCGGATATCGTGTAATGTGCGTGGCCGCGAACATTGCGCGATGTCGATATATGCAACATGATATTTCATCGGGAACACACATCCAACCTCTCGATCTCTAAAACGATCTCGACCGTTTATTTTCTTTCCGTTCTTGTATGTACCGTGTAATTACCGATACTCATTGAGCATTTCGTGAGGCCGTGGATGATTTTGATACGTTTTTAATCGTGGCTCAGTCACGGTATCTTATTAACAGATATTCACGGGCAGCAGATTTCATCTTATGTCTGTATTCGTCATTATCATCATCATGATTATGCGTTTGTGTATATATGGACTGCGTATATTTTCTGACTCTCTCTGTCTCTCTCTCTCTCTCTCTCTCTCTCTCTCTCTCTCTCTCTCTCTCTCTCTCTCTCTCTCTCTCTCTCTCTCTCTCTTTCTCTCTCTCACTCTCCCTCTCTTATCTAATCTAATACCTCTCCTGTTTTCGTCCTTTTTTTTATTGATCCTCCTTGCCACGTGGAACGATCTGTTCTCCCGGTCTGCGGCTTCCCACGTCAGTCATTATCTTTGTCACTTCCGACACCTTGTATTTGTCGTCGCTTTTTCCCACAAAACGAGAACTGCGTTCAGTCATCACGACGACCTCGCCCGATCGGCATACGCGGTCTCAAAGCCACGACATCAAGGTTTCTGAAAAAAACGTGCACTAGCACATTGCAACATTAGAAGACATTCCCCCTTCCTCGACCAATGAATAAGAAATGTGTATATGTGGATGAATTCGTTGCTAAATGCAGTACTCCCACGAATACGAAAATATGACACAACGCCCGATTACATCGTTCCTAGATTGATAAACTTTGATACTTCGAATTTTATCTCGGTCGTATCTGCACCCCGAGGTTTCGGTTTTCATTTATTCCTCTGACATCAGAGTGAACAAAAAACTCGATAGATAAGACGCGGATTTATTCGTCGATAGAGTTTTGAGTCATTGAACGTTCAGTTATAGATTTCATTTGAACACCTCAACGTTATCCTGTACGCATTGGCGTGGCCAGCATTGTTTTCTAGGTGCAGGCTAGGATGGGCCAGCCTGACGAAAAACCTGTTTTTGTTCACAATATATATATATATATATATATATATATATATATATATATATATATATATATATATATATGTATATACATATATATATATATATATATATATATATATATATATATATATATATATATATATATGTATGTATGTATGTATGTATGTATATGTGTATTTTTTTTTATTTGCATAATGCTCGATAACGACGTTACATACAGAAAATATAAAACTTGCTTTATTACATTGAAAAGAATCAACTATTTTTTCATCATTCTTTAAGAGGTAACACCACTGTACAATTTCAAAAAATTGTTTTTTTTTTAATTGGCTTAAGAGATACTTTAAACCATTGAGAATAAGGGGAAAAAAGTTCGGTACCTGTGAAAAAAGGCCCGCACCATTTTGTATAATTTTTTTCCCTTGAATATATGGCTAATAACATCCTTGAATATTATTATCATCTTGCTTGACCTGCGACCGAAAAAAAATCGCTTAATTTGATATGTTTACAGTGGTGTAAGCCCTAAATTCAGATACCAGTATTTGCAGTTTACTTTCAGTAAGTACTCAACAAAATAAGTCTTAGTTTTCTATTTTTTTCTGCGAATTGGCGGAACAGTGTTGAGTTCGATATAAAAAAAAATCTTGTCACTTTCTATGTTCAGCAGTAACATATGAGAGGATAGGTCCTGAAGCATTTTGCTTCTAAGCCACCTTTTATCCGCCTCACGGCAATGAAACACTTCGCTCACAGCTGACGGCGCTTACTGGGAGTACTATGGCTCTCTGAAAAGTTTATATAAGTTAGGGCCGTATTGCTTTTTAATATGCTTTCTCCAATTATTAGTATTTATTTTATTATTCTTTAATTAAAGTATGTTTCTTATGACGATCGCATCAGCTTCTAAGGCTAACGTATCAATCATTAAGATTTCTGTTTATAATTCTCAAATCGACGTTTTAAATTTACGATGATATTATAAATGTTCTTCCATTATTCCTCTAATTGTGTATCGGCCGGCGAATCTATGATATTGCTTTTACCCACAGTTGACTTAATTGTGAAATTTGCACATATATTTAATTTACGTTATAAAATAGCTATTTTAGCATGTTAGCATTGAAAATGCTTTTATAACTGTATATGTTTGTTGAGGTAGGCTGGGTATAGGGGTCTGAGTTAGCTGGATGTCACACGAAACTAACGCTATTCCTACTCCACTGCCATCCCACATGGAAATAAAATATATAAAAAATATATCGAAAGATACATAAAACAAATATCAAATACATTTTGTACGAAAAGTTGGATATGTCAAGTATAATTTTGGATATGATTAAAAACCTATGCGATATATAAACATAAATAGCTTCTAAGATGTACATTAAATATATTGGATATGTATACTGAATATATGTTTAATATACTCGGGAGCATAACGGAGAATGTATGCTGACATCTAAAAAAAGATACATTCAAGATGCATATAAAATAAATTGAAATTGCATGACTAACGTACGCTTTATACATTTTTAATAGGATATCCGAATATATTTAAGGTTTGCTATATGTATATTTGAATATATTTATATGTATATATAGTAATATACCATGAATAGTCTCAAGATCCATTTGAATCATAAAAAATACTCATAAATGATACACTTTCGATTAATTCAGTGTATATATACATTTAAACACACACACACACACACACACACACACACACACACACACACACACACACACACACACACACACACACACACACACACACACACACACACACACACACACACACACACACATCTTCAAGTCGGTATCTCGCGAAGACCTAGCCGCACTAGCCGGAATAAATGATCGGACAAAAAAATCGAAGGTTATGTAATCTCGTAATTCTATTCGATTATCGCTCTCTATGCGAACGCAATTAAGTAATTGATCCGATAATGTTAGTTAGTCTTGTAAATCCACACATTTCTCAATAAACTAACATTGTGTATTGTACCATATGCAGACGATACGAAAATTAATTTATCAAGTAGAACTAGCTCAGTGGGGAAGGTCTCAGCTCATCACTCAGAAGGCCCGGGTTCGAAACCACCTTACGGCGTGTAAGCGTCTAATATAATTTAAATTTGAACCATTAAAATATGTGAACCGCAAATGCCATAATCGTAATTAACGACAAGGAAAAATATCGTAAAGGGGTGCAATGATGTAAATAACGTCGTAACAAAATTTTTAAGAATATTTCAAGTATAGATTAAATATATTCCAAGTATATCTTAAATACACGTTGAATATATTTTAATAATATTTAAAATGTAGTATGAACATATTTTAAGTATATTTTAAAAGGAGTATGAACCTATATCGTGTATATTTTAGATGTATTTTAAATACATTTAAAGTATATTTCAATTACAAGTCGAATCCAGTTAAATTACATTTGTAGTATATTTTGAGGGTAATTTGAGTAAATTATAAGTATATTTTCAATATAGTTCGAATATACGTAACATTCTGAAGATCTATTTTGGACGAAAACTTCGATATCGCGAATATATTTTTAATATATATTTAAGATGCATAATATATATCTGAAATCTATTTTACATCCATTTTTAATATATCGAAAAATATATTTTTACATATATTTTATTTCCGTGTGGGATTGTGTTGTAGTAGAGTGGGGGAAGCTGCGACATGCTGAATGCCTGTGATCAGTGGAAATGCCCTCTCCCCATCCAATTCTAATCTTGTTATTAATTCAAAAAATTGTGTTCCAGTTATGTGACAAATATATAACAATGATCATATAGCAATTATCATACAAACAAACGCAAACAAACCTAATTATATACCTTGATGTATCAATATTTTTTGAAAAGTGATATCAACCAACTCATACTATTGACATGTACCAGTTTTTTATAATCCGAAAAGTCTAATTACATTTTCAATGCCATGAAATACTTGCACTTTGTGTAATATCTGCAGATTTCTTATATAAATTACGAAATTACGACGAATGAAATAGTTCAAGTTTTATTAAATTAGTTCCTTATGCTTGCTTGGGTAAAACTTGAATAAAATTAATCGATTATTCGAATTTAATTATTTTGGATAGTTTTTTTTTTTGGGGTCTACTAACCTTCCGAAGGGGAGGGGTGGTGCTCACCTCTACCTCTTCGTGGCTACGCCATTCCGCGTACGCTATAAACATACCTTTTTGCAATATCGATGAATCATTGATGTACCACTGTACCAATCATTCAATGATTCTTCGTCACTCCCAACAATGTCGAAAGGGTCAAAGAATCGCACACGGTTGTTGCATGTTCAATTAGGTCAAATATGCGCATATACATCGTCGTCTTAGGTCTCGATCGTGTTGCGCAACATTTCATTTAGTTCTTATCGCATTTTTCTAATGCTATTCAACGTGGCGCCATTTTATATCGCGACTGTCTGATAGATAAAGTTTCAATGTCAGCGCAAAAAGGCGCGCTCATGTTGCACTCTTTGTTGTAACAATTTCGATCGAAATGGCACTACAAAAAATCACAAACAGCGAATCGGATAGAAAAAGTGCTAGAAACGACCTAGTGTGGAACGAAAAAAAGTTTCGAGATTTATGAAGATCAATGGGATTGAAAAAATACATCGAGTGCTTTTGCAGGCTCTTTATTATGCGTCCGGGTGTATAATAAGTGTCTAAATTTGTCGGTCTTGGAGATACGGTATCACATATATTCGGCATTTTTTTTTCTTTCGATCGTGCCAAAAGTCGAGTGTCGCTACGGGGCACCCCGGATAGTTCGTATAATGACGCTGGACCGGTCTGGATTCAGCAGAAACGAATGAATCAGCGTCTTCTACGTGTAAAACGTGTACACACAGACACACACATAAACACCCGCGCGCACGTGTAGTTGTACGTGTACTGTTGAGCGGACCGAGGGTTGGGTGTATGCGTGGGTGTATACTTATTGGAGATAAACAATGATCACAATCATATTATCTTTATTGTTAACTCGGATATATTATGTCAAATTATTCGCGAATAAATTTAACACTATTACAATTTATAATATTAATCAATGGTATCACTATTAAAGTATTCCTTTCACAAGCCCGAATATTCATCAACTAAATGATTTTCATCTACAACGAAGTAAAAATGCATCCCAGTAAATTGGGAAAATTTCCAGCCAAGTTACCGAACTTTTCACGAAAAATTATGCCTCTAAAAATCGGCTCATTTATCCGGCACTTTATGGAGCTGACACGCTGGCCGCATTTCTATCTAATAATTTATACACTGCAAAACTCTAGATGCCTGATATAAACTACTCACGCGTGGAAACAAATTTTAAGTTTCCGTAACGATTATAAAAACAGCTCACCGAATGTTTAAAGAAACTATTAATGGCAAAACTTGAAAAAATGTGACTAGCAGAAGAATTTTCGTAGTTGTGACTTTTCAGAGAAAATGTAAAAATGTCTAAATCTACTGAATTTGCGTGAATTTTTTTAGCCCAATTTATCGTTCAGTATAATAATTGATGGTTACTTATTCTTTATTAAGCGCCACAGTGTTTGCCAATGATTCAGACGGGTCCTCCTCATGCCCCCACAAAATAGGGCCCTCCGCGAAAGGAATACCTTAAGTGGTATGTGGTATTACATACATATATATATATACGAAAAGGTGCCTTTGTTCTTAATACGCAATAGTCCTCATACTCAACATTACGTAATACTAAAGTCTCAAAATTCGTTTGGACGAATATGAGAATATATGAATATTATTTGAAGGCCTGTCCTGGGTTCGAAATCAATGGTTCCTTAAAAAATTATGATCGTTCTAAAAAGAGCCTGGTGTTCGGATAGTCAACATTAGGTAGATAAAACTGCTCCAGAATATGTTTTCTCCATGTTTATATATATATACATATATATACATATACATACATATATATATATATATATATATATATATATATATATATATACACATATATATATATATATATATATATATATATATATATATCTGTTTGTGTGTGCACACACGCACGCTCGCACGCACGCACGCACGCACACACGCACACACACACACACACGCGCGCGCGCGCGCACACACACACACACGAGGAAAACATAATCTAGAGCAGCGGTTCTCAAACTTTTTTAACGACGGAACCCTTTTAAAACACTAAATATTTTACAGAATCCTAAAATAAACAAAACCTGGTTTTATATTTATCTTTCAATGAAAATCATACAAAAAAGGTCCTTTACATAACAATGTATTAATTCCACTGTAAATTGTTGAAATTGTTTCCATGTATTGGGAGGTATAAAGTTGTTCTTTTTACGACGAAGCTCTAGCAGAGGCCTTGCGGAGCCCCTAGACTCCGCTGAGCACACTTTGAGTCTAGCGGTTCTAGAGCATTTCTGGCGATATATATACTAGAGCAATATATATGTGTGTGTGTGTGTGTTTATTTCATTGGTCGTCGTCGGAATGCAATAAAAATGAATTTGTTCGAGTTGCTCACATGCCATTTGGCAAATTTTAGCTACGAACTTCCTCCACCACCTTTCAAGATGTTTATTAAGAGATGTGCCTTCGAAATCTGCACAAAAATCTTCGGTATAGTTATAAGAATAAGAAAAATAAAATATTTTCAAAATGTTCATTGCGCTCCAATGATGGCTTCAACACCATATATTATTATTATAATATTTTCAATCAATATTTTTTATTATACTAATGTTGGAAGTTCCCACGAAAGATTGAGCATTATATCCTTGGTAATAATAATGGTAATATCGTTATTATCGTTGTTGGGTTCCATACGCTTGACGGAAATGCCAACAAATGATACAAGGCCCATGGCCCTGACCGTTCAACGCTGACCAGTCCTTATCCTTGACTGGCTGCCCCGAGAGACCCACGGAGTTTTTAAGCCAATTCGATCTACTAAAGCCGCAGCACGTGTGGGCCTGTTTTTTTTTGGATCGCTTCCAGATGTGGTTCTAAAGCCTCGTGTCGATTCTAATACACATTCCATTGGAATTTATTCAGTAATTGGCGCTTACTGAAGCAACAACTGCGCGTCAAAGCTTTTTATTTTTAAACGCGTGTCACGTTGATGTATATCGTAATTTTTTGGGATAGACCGGTTAGAAACGTATTCCTTTTTTTTATTCAAAGGTATTTATTGTTCTTATTAGTTACATATTTATATCAAATTTTCTTGCACGTAGGGTCTCTAGACTATTATGGTGTAGAAAGTAAGTGTGTCGCACATGAATATATGCATTGTGTTCTTGCTGTCTTTCGTCTTGCGTGTGCCTGTGTTTGTTTTTCAACATTACACTGAGCGAAAAGTCCATGGAATTTACAACAAACGCCCATGGTAAGAGAGTGGATAGTAAAATTCGTTATAGTCTATTGAAATCGCAATCATAATATGGTTAAGGCGTTAGCCCCACTTGTAGCGCAAAAAAGGCCTTTTTCATGAATTTTTTAAAAGAAAACTACAAAACTTTTTTAATCGATCAATATACCATCTTAAAGAACACATCTTGAAGAACTTTCAGTAATTTTTTTATTGAAAAATATTACATTGTTTAGTGGCAAATGGCCGTCAGTGAAATAATGTTTTTATATACACGGTTTGCGATGTACCAACATTGCGGCGAAGTGGATCATCTGAAAAAAATGCGGGTGGATTTAGTGAAATATACGTATAAACTAGTCTTTAATCGAAGGATTTTAAAAAATATTCATTTTTCACAAAATGGCGGACAGTCAAAGTTAATGGTTCGATTTTAACGAAAAAAACGGCCGTTTTTTGGCTACAAAACGGCCATTTTTTTTCGAAAAAAAAATCGAACCATTAAAGACTACATTTTTATGTATTAAATAAGCCTGCAAAATTTCAAGAAGGTCGGTTCATTAGTGTTCGAGTAATCTTGGTCACCGACTTCAGAAATGCCATTTTGAGAAAAACGCGTTTAAAGTTTCAATTTCAGTTTACACGAAGAAAATATTTGTTTTTGTAAACTTACATACAGTCATCTATTCCGGGCCCATACAGAAGTTCTTCCGCCGACGATGCCGCTTGCAAAACGGAAATTTGGTGTTGCCTTCGTAACATTCTTCCTTCACGAGTGCTCTCGGCCGCACGTCTCTCTGCCAGTGCAATCCGTGATCGTCCATTTTATCAGCGTATTCGTGCGCGTTGTGTCCACAGCTCACTCCGATTGAGTTCAAATAAAATAATAATGATTTTGAACCTTCGTTGAATAGTCCAACGGCAATATAAGCTGCTAAATTTACAACGATTGCTCCACTCGAGACGATTTTTGGGCTGATTTTCCAAATAAGTTGGTTGAAGCTTTCGTTGTTATTTTGATTGAAGCCACCGACGTATCTTTCGAGTAAAGTTTCCTTACTCAGATCGTTGTATATAGGTCTGATGGCATCCAATACATTTGATGGAAGTGGTTTGTAATCGCGTTGGAAAGCCTTGTTTCTTGCCTGAGCTCGTTGATACGAACACCACGATTCTTCACCGGTTGGACCTCTCTCATGGTGTGGATTTGCATCGGTTGAACTGTAATGATTGAAGGTCGCCCATATTGCCTCATGCATATCGTGAACAGAAGCAGAATGGCGTCGAATAGCAAGTCCATAGTACACAGTGAGCTTGTCAATAAATTTTCCTGTCAGCTGTCCTTTACCACCAAGCTTTTTGTTTTTTTTTTTTACTAAATTACGAAGGCGGGATCCCATACGCTTTTGGATGTGACCGATGCATTCTTTTTTTATAACTTCTACGTCGTCATAAGGATGAGAATTTACGAGCCCAGTGTACGTTTTCGAATCTCCGTCTCCAATATAGTAACGGTACAGGACATTAGATTTTTCTATTGAACGCTTGAAGATTTCGATAATGGAGTCCACCTCCATTTTTCCCGAGGAGCCTTCGTGATTTGCACTGCAATTATCTTCTTGTGTTTCGTACCATTCTTCGTATTCCGCATCATTTAGCTTATGTTTCCACGATTTACACATTTTACAATACGCACTTTTTACCACAAGATCAAGTACTTTTCCACTGTAGTAGCCTATGACTGATGTGACTCCGAACAACGACGTATATCCTCGCTTCCTCCAGGATCCATCTCCGGAAACTGTTAATTGAGGAGTTGCATCGCCTTCTGCATTAGGTGTATCTTCAATTTCTTCTCGTACGGCTTTTTTTAAATATTACATCTGCACATGTTTTCACAGACTCATAAATACTTTTCAAAATTATTGAATATGTAGTCTCGGTAAGAAACCTTGGCATGTCCATAAGTCCGCAAAATTTTGGTGCTCCAGCCAATCCTATGCCGAGAACACGCATGGTGAATATAAATCGACGATTTATTTCATACGAATGTTCCAAAAAAGGAGAAGATGGTATCAAATTATCTGCACATGAGTCACATTTCACAACGATTTTGAAGCCTAGTCCTCTTGCACTTGCCGTTTCAAATGTAATATTTCCATTACACGTTTTGCACTTCACTAAATTTGAAATAGCAGGAAACACAACCCAAAAGTTAAAAATCCGATATTCAATATTAGGACTTTGATTCACAGTCATATCAATATTATTTTTCAGTTTCTTCGCAGACGTGCTGAAACTTTCAGTTTCCGTTTCGGCCAGGTTGGGGTTAAAAACACCCTTCCTTTTTTTTGGTCGAGATTTCCGTAAATTATCACTGCTTCTTGTTTGTCGCGAACCTTTTTTTCGATCCATTTTTGAATGTAAAATGAATACAAACTGTGCTTATAATATTATGAACGGCGGAATATACGTCTTATATAGTCGAACTTTCGAGCTACACTGACGAGTTTAGACGATAACAGACAAAGAAAATACGTTTTTATAAATTCCAGTCTATTATATGAACGTTGTGAATGCCAGGTATACGACCCTTTTCATCGAACAATACATTGAAGGTCGGAGGGAGGGTCGAGCGCGCCAGACGGCAGACTAGCCGGTTGTTTACACAACGGATTCTTCTCTTTCAATGCTCATATCTCAGTCAATTTTGTTCGGATCGACTTGAAATTTTCAGGACATATTCTCAGATACTTATACTTCAAAAAAATGCAATAAAAAAATCGATTTTTTCAAAATCGCAAGTGGGGGTAACCCCTTAATATGACTATAAGCCAAAAGCATACGCAAATAAGCGATTTGAGTGATGTGTTTGACTATCTTTTATGCCCGAAATGATTATTCACTATTGTAAAAGACTTGACAATATAGATATGGTTAATTTAGTGCTACAACAAAATCGGCGTACAAAAACTAATTTTGTATACTGTACGTTAAGAGGCTATACCAATATGAACGCTGAAATTTGGGTGATCTTCGGGAATTTTTTGGAACAAAAGTACTTAATTAAATATTTCGGAAAATTAAGCATATATTTGGCTATATTTGACCTATGTTACATAATTTTTCCATAGAAAAATATCTAGGTCCAAGCGACTTATGCGCTGCCTCCGAAGGCGTAAAAAAAAGTTCCTCGACTGCTGATATGATTCCGGCCGATTGAGTAAATGAAACCGAAAAACGAAAAAATGTCGCTAAAATGGAAGGTATTTCCTGTACAATGACGTAGGATTTTCGAAAAATATCAAAATCTAACGAAATGGCGTGTTATGAAAAAAAGTTAGTTTTCTTGCCTATAAAATGGTCGTTTTTTTTTTCAATGCCAAATCGTAAATTTTTATCCAATCGAAAATATCCTATGTCATTCTAGAGTAAATATATTCAAGAGTACTCGGTTAAAATTTCAAGTCAATCGGATAATTGTTCTTTGAGTTACAATTTAAACAAATTTGAAAAATCTCATTTTGAGAAAAACGCGTTTAAAGATTTAACTATCGATTTTGCAAGATAAAATTATATTGATATAAATGATATAAATGATAATGATATTCTTGAAAGTATAAACTGTCGAAAAAGGCAAAAAAATCGATTTTTTTTAAGTGTCACACTGGTATAGCCCCTTAAGTTTTGTTCAGTCAAACTTCTACTATTCTTTTCAAGTTTGTACAATTCATATGGTTAACATTCATGTTTTTTAAATATAATTTGTTAGAAGACCTTATGAAAAGTGACTATTCGAACAAAATCATAGTAAAGTTTATTTCCAGCGAAGACGTAAATCATTTGCAGTTCGAGCAACCGCAGCTTAATAGTTTTAAGAACTACCCATGTCTCACAAACTGTTGCGTAGTATGTTCATTGCATTGCAAAAATAGGATATCAGTTCAACCCTTCTTCTTGTAGGAAACACATTACTATGCATTTTGCAGGTCGTACCATGTAATATGGTGTACATCACTATTATATAGTACAAAACTATTGCGAAGGGCCAAAAATCCATTTAAACAGTGACTAATATAAAAAAGATCTGTGCAAAATTTAACCTTAATCGCAGGTAACAGCTATTCGGAAGTACAGGCGGAATGACTTTTGTCTCTGATGCCATTTCTGTGCCAAAGATGCCAAAAGTACTCGGTAGCGTAGTGGCAGCGTGCGTAGGATAGCCAGAAGGTAGGCAGTTAGGTTCTAGGTTCGATTCCGATTAGGCGAAATATTTTGTTCGAAATAAATCACTGCAGGAGGTCAGGAAATGGCGTATTATAATAAAAAATCATCGAGATAGAACTTTCCGTTACGTATTTTGTTTTATTTTGGATTTATGAAATATTCTATGCATTTAGTAGACGGGCATTGATACCTTTGTACAAACACTTCAATAACACACCAAATACGCATATAGCAGGTCGTATCTTATAACATGGTACAAGTCACCATAAACACCGTTTTAAATCACAGGCAACATATTTAATCGATGTGTATATAATTTCGGTTCACTATTAGAATCTTGGGGAAGTACATTTCTGATAGTATCAGGGAACATCCATTTTTAAGATTATTATTATTTTTATTTTTTATCATACGTATTCCTCAGAGGTACGGGGTCCTTCCCCTTTTTACCATCCCCTCTTTTTATTCCTTCCAATCCTTTCCACCGTCACAATCCTTCCAATTTCCCTACATTCGTTCCAGAGTTCTCCCCCTGAGTGTTGACCGTAGCTACTCTTTCCTAATGCACTACTGTATCGCATTTGCATGAGGGCCCAGGGAAACTGCGGAAAACCTGGGCCGTTACAGGCGGCTATATTTGGCTGAGTTTCAGATGTATTACCTCCCACTCAAAGGTTGATGCGGAAACCAGTGCACGGGCAAGAGGTCACCGCTCCATGTATTGGCAGCCTCCAATGCTGCTTAACTTCAGTGACCGCCGAGCTCGCACACCGACTGCGCGCCCATCTCTGTCGGTCATTTTTAAGAAAAACCTACTATATTATACACCATTGACGAATAAATGTATATTTGTAAGATGGGTGGTTGCGGTTAACATATGTGCGTAATTGACGCAACTGCTAAAATATCAATAAGCAGTATTATACTTTTGGCAGTGACTATGGCTATAAAATATTATTGTCTCCTCAGGGAAAATATAGTTAAAATATAGTTGAGAACACCATACATTTCTCTCAGTGATTTTTTCCTTAATTCTAGTGAGGTTGGGTAATTGGATGAATATTTAAATTGAAATGAGGTTTATTATGAGATGAGTTTCATTGGTCGGGTTGAGGTATTGGGCAAAGGATGTTATTTTTTGCCGCTGGATTGTCGTAAGGACGTTGGTCGTCTGGTGTCAGTCCTTTTAGGTGAGAACATGCGTGGTTGCGGAGCTTTTCTAGCCCGTCTCGATATAGTTGGCGAATGCATACAAGGAACGGTTCTTCCTGAGTCATCTGCCAAAGATCTTCTGTTGGGAAGGATATTGACAGTCCAGCAGCCTGTTCGAAGCCTGTTCTCACTTTAGCCGCTAAAAAAGGCTATTTTCATGAATTTTTGTTGATAGGTTTATATTATAGATATTGATATAAAAGTTGTTACACTTGATAAGTACACTTTCGAAATACATTTTAAAAAATAATTTTTAAATGTATTTATGTAACCCAAACAAACTTTGAACCCTTTTTTTCAGAATCATTTTGTTATATAGTGGTAGAAAACATTCCGTTCCATATAGTTTATTGACAGCAAAACGCACGCACGGATCACACGCCATTTGAGGGATGCATCGACTTCAGCATATGTTCCTATGATGCCTTGAAGGTACCCATGTAGGTTTCGCCAATCGAACCGTAACGGCCAATACTTGGACCAATGTTGGCGGGACGATGATCGATTAACCAATTGTACGCCAATGCTCGGCTGAGTATTGACTAGCCAACATTGGTTTGCTGATACGAGGCCAATGTTCGGCCAAATATCGGCCAAGTATAGACTTGTTCATTATTGGTTTATCGATATGAGGCCGATGTTTGGCGAAGTATAGACTCGCCAATCATTGGTTTGCCGATACGCGGCCAATGTTCGACCAAACGTAGACTCGCTAATCATTGGCTTGTCGATACGAGGCCGATGTTTGGCGAAGTATAGACTGGCCAATCATTGGTTTCCCAATACGAGACCAATGTTCGGCCAAGTATAGACTTGTTCATTATTGGTTTATCGATATGTGGCCGATGTTTGGCGAAGTATAGACTCGCCAATCATTGGTTTGCCGATACGAGGACAATGTTCGGCCAAATATAGGCTCTCTAATCATTGGCTTACCGATACGAGGTCGATGTTTGGCGAAGTATAGACTCGCCAATCATGTTTTTGCCGATACGAGGCCCATGTTCGGCCGAGTAACGCATGATCGAACCGCAATTCGTATATTGACGATTCATTGTTTTGCGTTGAAGTCATTGAGAGACGAGATAAATACTTTTTACGAGTACATTGGACATTATTCTTAACAAATATAGTACCAAATCAATGCACTCATTGTTGGGCGATTCTCGAACGAGCTCATACGCGATATTCTGCCGATTTTTATGAACCATCCTACACTGACAGAAACATTCTATTAATATTAACTAACTGCGTCTATTTATTTATTTTTTATTTGAATTAACTAGATTTTTCGTGAAATCAAATTTTTCCTATTGCATTCCATTATTGGAATTATTCATTTTAAATATATTTATTTATTCAAATTAAACTTGAACTAATGAACTAATGGTTTGTCTTTATTGCAACACACATATTAACGGGTTGTGGGGGTAGAGAAGGTGGAGAGAGAGAGGAATTATATATATAGGTTAGGTTTGAAAATTCTATAACATGTCATTCGATAACACTCTCTAATTATCACAATGATATTAACTAATTGATATAGTTTATGTGATACAAATAATGATAAGAATCCATTTGGTATCTTATGCCATATCTGCGATTTAAATGTTACAAGCACTCGGTAGCATAGGGGCATAGGGTGAAATATTTTCTTCGAACTAATCATTTCGAAAGACTAGGTAATGACGAATTACAATACAAAAATAGTTAATTTTTTTTTGGCAGTGCAGGACCAATTTTGGTGATCTATATTGGGTCACAATTATCCGCCAAGACTCGGTCGATAATCGGGCCAAGCTCGAGTGCCAATGATGGCAATCTTGAGGGGGCTTATTGTTGGCCGATTCTCGAATGAACTCCTACGCGATGCTCGGCCGATTCTCATAAGCCATTCTGGGGCCAATATTGATTGCGAATATCAGGCCGCTCTTATCATCCAAGGCTCGGTCGATGATCGGGCCAAGCTTGAGTGCCAATGTTGGCAAGCTTGGCGTCGAGCATCGGCCAATCATTGGCCACTACCGATCACCCTACATGGGTAGTTGATTACGTATTTTGTTATTGCAAGCCTTTTGGAGTATTGCGGTGCTATTTATGGTGTTCTCGAGATGATAATCCCAAGGTAGCTCAATTTTATCGTTGCTTCTATCGTCACGATGTTTTAACTTAGAGGGTCTTCGACGATGATACTGCGTGGGTCGCGTGTGCGGTGTTGTCGTCCAAAGATTATGGCTTGTGTTTTGCCTGCGTTACATTTTAGTCCCCATTTATGGTAATAGTTAAATAGCTAACGTATCAAGCTATCTTTTTAGCGAATCTCAAGATTACGATGGCGAAAAAAGTATACAAAGATGTTTCTGTAATTGGGCTGTGCTTGACGCCACGATCGTGGAATCGAACATTTTCCCCGCTTCACGCGGTCGCGAAAAATTGCGGAAGAAACGACAATTTCTCTCAGCGATTTATCGGTAACGTTTTGGGGCAGCGTAGACTTGATAAGATTGTCACCGATGAAGAGTAGTACGTCGTGTATAATTTGCGTTTATCCTGGACGCGATTTAGCTTCGTCTGAAAAGATGATATACGAGCAAGGTCGTGCCGTTCGAACGACCGGAAATTCCAGTTCTTTTCTAATTAATGATACTCTTCCCGATCGACCCTCAGAAGGTCATGACGCGGAGGTCGTTCCTTCTGCAATCGTTGCTGCATATGGTGGAGCTTCGTACATGGAGAGACCATAGCAACTCGTCTTTTTATTACCCCAAGCTACAGTACGCTATTCGATCCGATCCAGTATACCAGCGTACCGGGTTATCCGTTTCCTTGTTCTCGCAGGCGAATGTTCCTTTTCTCACGAGTTTCCGAAGCAATCTTGTGGAGAATATTCGAGAATAGCGGACACAGGAGGCACGGAAAAAGAATCGCAAAATGCTTGTTCTCGCAGGCAACGATTCCTTTTCTCACAAGGTTCTGACGCAATCTCGTAGAAAACATTCGAGAACAGTGGAACGAGGAGGCACAGAAAAAGAGTTGCAGAATGCGTCGGCGCACAGGAGTTTCTGATAAGCTCACAAGCTTCAAGCAGCGTAATCTCGAAAACAATTGCGAGGATATATCTGAAACATTGCGAACTTACCAATCTTATTGTTCGCTTATACATCCGGTCAAGTACGGAAGTTCCGATATCGTGAAGTAAATAAATCGGAGCAAATATGTATGTATGAGCTACCATGTCCGCAAAATTGAATAGTATATATTTGAGTGTACTAATCCGATGAATATATATATGTGTGTGTGTGTGTGTGTGTGTGTGTGTGTGTGTGTGTGCGCGTGTGTGTGTAGAATGCGCGCCATCACGTGCGCAAAGGAAAATTCAACGACTATATGTACGACTCGCGCATAGGCCGCTGGCCGCCGGAACAAATCATAGCCGACCAATCCGGTGGCACTAATTGCGAGTTGACACAAGGGAGATTCGATTAACAGGGAGACGCGAAAAGGGGAAGAACTACACGTGCGAGTTGAGCGGATGCTATATTTTTATCCTGTAATTGCCGAAATATAATTACTCTCGTCTTTTCATCCGTGCTTCTCTTTTCTGTCGATCCCGAATAAAAAGTAAAACCAAGAAGTCTTGAAATAGACCTATCTAAATATATATAAATATAAACACACACACACACACACACACACACACACACACGTGCGCGCGCGCGCGCGCACACACACACACACACACACACACACACACACACACACACGCACACGCACGCACGCACGCACGCACGCACGCACACACACACACACACACACATAAAAAATTGCGGGTCAAACCGGAGAGGTGACGGGTCAGACCCAGGTCGAATCGGCATGGAATGCCCAATATATATATATATATATATATATATATATATATATATATATATATATTGGGCATTCCATGCCGATTCGACCTGGGTCTGACCCGTCACCTCTCCGGTTTGACCCGCAATTTTTTATGTTATTGTACTATTTCTGAAAGACTCTCGAGCATTTTTTCAGATATTTTTGGAACGATTTGACTTCACAATATTTTTTATAAACAAAAAATTAACGCCCAAGTTTAAAAATCCGAAAAAATCCTGTCACATATCAAACACTATGAGCGTTTAGAAAAAGTGGGCGCGTGTTTCGTTTGACCTACAATGCGCTTTGTTCGCAAAAAAAATTTTTAATTAAAAAATATAGCATCAATAGCCCACTCAGTCGTTAGAAAGGAAAAAAATTACATGACATTATGTAGAACTTTTTTCAGATTTTTTCCACATTTTTGGTCACATTGCCGACAATTCAAGTCGCCAAGTGGCCAACCCAACACAAGTATCATAGAACTTGGGCTAGAATGTTAAGAGAGAAAACATTCTTAATTAGACATTTTTAATCCATTCGATTTTTTTCAGAATTTTTTAGCGAATTTTTTGTTTGTTTAAACTTGAAAAAATAACAGTCGTTTCTATGAAAGACATTAATCGTTAAAAAATTCTGAAAAAATTCGAATGGATTAAAAATGTTTAATTAAGAATGTTTTCTCTCTTGCCATTGTAGCCCAAGCCCTATGATACTTGAGTTGGGTTGGCCATTGGGCCACTTGAATTGTCGGCAATTTGACACACACACACGCACGCACGCACGCACGCACGCACGCACGCACGCACGCATGCACGCACGCACGCACGCACGCGCGCGCACACACACACACACACACACACACACACACACACACACACATATGTATATATATATGTGTATATATATGTATGTATGTATGTATGTATGTATGTATGTATATATATGTTGTGACAGCAAAATTGAGGCAGCTGGAGAAAAAGGCCGAGAGAGTCACAAAACATCCCGTTTCCTATCCCGACAATTTGTAAAGGGCGCCACCCGAAAATCGGCTTGTCGGGGAGAGAAAAGAGAACGCAGTGTCCGCTCAAACTGCAGCCTCGTGAATAAGGTAGAGGGGATGGGTCAGGTGTCAACCACGCGCGGCAAGGAAGACCCCTCGAAATAATACTTTAACAATAATTTATTTTCACTGCTCTTTCTCAACAATTTAATACCGGAAAAAGAACCCGGGCGATAACAAATAGAAAGGCCCTCGCAGGATGCCACAAGACGGTCAATCGCGAACACACTCACACGCAATCCCGACCGGGGCCTACACACGCAAACCCTGTTAACCCAAGCTCGTCGTTGGCCGCCTCCTCTCCCCTACTGGCCTCTTTTTAACCACAATAACAACCGGGTCCCCGCTAGTCGGTTACCCGGCCGAGCGATACCCAAAATCATTTCTCGAATGAAAGCCCCGGTCGCTACTTACCACGAACGTCGATCTCCAGCAACCTCTCCCCCGCCACAGAGCCGGGAAAGTCCCTGTGTCGGGAAAAGGGACACCCGATATATGACGCGAAAATGAGGGGGTGCCACACGGGTTCGAGCCAGCGTTGCCAGTTTAGTACAATTGTACTGAATCTGGTACGTTTTCGGAGTATTCAGTACGTCAGTACACCTCTCGCGAATCTATTACGTTTTTCATAATTTTAGTACCCTAATAAGAACAAAAACTCAAACATTGATGAAAACCCTAGTTCATCCTCAATGGAAAAAGTAAACTCCCGCGCCCTCTTCAGATTGTTGCAGTCGTTAGATTTAAAGTGACCGCCAATGCCACCAATTAAGGGGAGGTGCCTGAGTGAACGGCGAGAAAAACAGGTAAACGTCAGGAATTTTTATCTCAAAAACTAATGTTTCGATTGGATCCGGGTTTTTTTTTATTGGAAAGTATGTACATTGAGGTATGTTTGGGAATTTTTTAAAATAAATTCGTTGACTGGAAGCGATTAAAACGCGATTATCTCGAAACGTAGTTTTCAAAGTCGGTGCCAGATGTATCTCCCAATCCCAAACCCAAACAAACCCAAACAAACCCGAACAAACATTGCATAAAAAGGCAATGGTTCAATTAAATAAAAAACCCCTAGGTGGCGAACGAGAAAAATTATCGAAGAATATTGTATCCAAATTTGGACAAAATCGGATAAGCCGTTTTCGAGATACATCTGGCATCGACTTTGATAACTATGTTTCGGGATAATCGCGTTTGAATCGCTTCCAGTCAACGAATTCATTTTTAAAAAATTCCTAAACATACCTCAATGTACATATTTTCCAATTAAAAAAACCCGGATCTAATCGAAACGTTAGTTTTTGAGATAAAAATTCCCGAAGTTTACCTGTTTTTCTCGCCATTTACTCAGGTACCTCCCCTTGAGTACGAAAATTCAAAATTTGTTACGGTGTGGCGCTGCCGTCTAGTACCAAACGATAGCTCACTCTGGCAACACTGGTTCGAGCCCACGTCCCGCTGGTAAACAGAAGGTTGGCTCTCCGTGAGGAGTTCCTCGACTTCGGAAAAATCGTCCACCCTTTCCCGCCGTTCAGGCTCCGCCACAGGCCGAGGGATCACCGGAGATTACACTTCATGGCTCTTAACTCGCACATTTATGTGCTTATGCAAACAATAACACGCGAAACAGGATTTCGGACACAGTCCGACGCGAAATGATAGGAAGCTTCCAGCGCGCGACCATGGTACGGTTTTTCCCTGTTGCAAAGAACCGATACAAACCATTATAAAAAGAAATACTATCGGAAAATGATGTGTTTTTGTCCTCGGAAACGCTTATGAATTCCGATAGGATTGACGACTTTTTGAAATATATGATTCTTTCGGGTTTTGTATGTATCTACGGTGCCCATAGAGCACCTATAAAATCCGAAAACGGTTCCGCGTAGTTCAATTTGTAAATGCAGATACCTTTTAAATTTCAATCGTAATTAATCTGCAACAGCAGATTACTTTAAAATGTCCATTACATTCTAACGGAATGAACTTGCACTCACAAACTGGAATTTTATTGGTACTAATCGGCAGAATCCAATTATAGTTCGTATAGGAAGTTATATGCTACAATCGAAATTTGACAGCAATCAGTTTGTATGTGACTTTTCAGATCTAAAACTTATCTTTACCTGTACGAGAATGTATACGTATTCGCAATTATTTTTTGTCTGAACCTACTCGACTTTTCAGATCGAAAACTTACCTTTTACTGTAGGAGAATGTATTCGTATTTGGAGATTATTTAATATCCGCACCTATTCACGGTTTTTTATCAGTAAATACGGGTCTGGTATTTATAAGGGTGGGACCCATTTAATCGTTTGCTATATGGATTCTACAATCCAACAATAATCCTTTGTTGTATGAAAATGTATGTGTATCTCCAAATTATTTTTTATTCGCACCTATCGGAATGTACTAATATTGTAAATGTTTCACTCTCAAGAGGAGGCGTCGGTTTTCATCAGTAAATACGGGCCAATCATTTAACTGTGTGAATCGGTTTTTTCCTATGCACATAACTCAGAGTGAGGATTCATTAAATCGGTTAACACTCAGTTACACTGTAGAGGCAGTATTGTGATTTTTTTTAGTTTTTGTATTACTCTTCGGATTAGTCTAGTCTTTGAATTTTTTATTGCATTTTCTAGCATGCACTGGATATTCAGTAGAAACAAAATGTTACGGTAAAAATCTTGACCGTGAAATGTAGCAACAAAAATCTGTGCAAAATTTTAGATAGACAAAGGGTATTGGCTTTTTGGAAGTATACCCACGTACTAGTGTGAACTGCCGTCTCTTTTTGCCGTAAAATAATGAAAACGGTAAACGCTTTCTGTGTTTTGTGTAACAAAGAGGCTATTTCACGTAAAGCAGACCCGATTCTGAGTATACATACATGTATACGTACGTATACATTACCATAGACGCAGATGCCATTTTTTATTGGATATCCATATATAGACGGACCGAAGCATTATCACTCAAGTCACAAAGTGACAAACTCAATCACAAATTATGTCCCATATAAAACTTGGTCCTAATATATCTCTCATTTCTCATAAGGCGAAATAAGTACAGTTTCATACGTATCAGTTTTTGCATTCGAGATCTGATAGCTAAAAATCGTGGACTTTCCCGTTTTATACACATTCGCTTCCAAACGGTCAAGTCCATTTGAAACTTATAAATTTATAACTTGTGGAAATACAATTAGAAAAATATTCAAATCAAATCCGTAGCTGCTGATAATTGCACGCAACTTGTCGATCAGTGTAAAATGCAGATTTGATGCAGTAGATCGCACATACGTTATTCCCTATAGATTCAATCTTGCTCATAAAAACAATAGAATCTGATACATTCCATATCGGTTTATCCAAATGGAAACCGTATATGCGAACATTCCTATGAGTCCAGATAAAATACGAAAATCCGCTATCTGTGCTGCCAATAGACACAAACAGCAATGTATCGGATTTTTATCGTTGGCTACAGGATCCTATCGGTCCTTTGCAACAGGGTTCTCAACGGTACACGGAAAAAAAGAAACAGCGAAAATGACAGTATGAACCGCATGAAAAACAGGGTGCCATATTTCATTTTACAGTGAAACAGAGTAATGTAAATCCTGTCCTACAAAAATGACGAATTTTCCTGTACACACTGAGATTTTTACAGTTACACTGGCTTATTTACAGTTCGGTATTGTGAATACATCAGTGTTTTCAGTCAAAATATTCAACTGTAAAATTTACATGAGATCACTGACTTTTATACTGTACGCAAACTGCAAGGGTTACAGTGCACACTGTGTTGAGTACAGAGTGATTCATTAAATTGTACAGTGTGGCACGGTAGTTTTACTATTCTTTCGACAGTTCGTGACGTTATCTATGCACTCTGAGATTTTTACAGTTACACTGGTTTATTTGCAGTTTGATATTGTGAATACATCAGTGATTTCAGTAAAAATATTCAACGGTAAAATTTAAATGCGATCACTGATTTTTATACTGTACGCACATGAGGCATGAGGTGAGGCATGAGGTGAGGCACGAGGCCAGGACACAAAGGATTGCCAGTTGGTAGTGCGTGGTTGATGGGACGCGGACATCGGAATTTGTGCGACAGAATTCAAGAAATTATAAAGAAAGAGAGAATTTAAAAAAAAAGTACGTTCTTGTCGAATTAGGACTTGTCTCGCGCGTGGGGTGAGGCACGTGGCCAGGACACAAAGGATTGCCAGTTAGTAGTGCGTGGTCGATAGGATGTGAACGTTGAAATTTGTGCCACATAATTCAAGAAATTATAAAAAAGAGAGAATTATTTACAAAAAGGTACGTTCTTGTGTATGTGACTGATTTTTAAATATTTTCTACACATTTTTTCAAACTTCTTTTATGGATAAACGTTTTTTGGTGTGTCTCATTCACTTCATTACATTCTTGGTATATATATATATATATATATATATATATACATTGTAAGCAAAGGTTTCGCCGAATTTTTATTTTATTTTTATAATCAAATTTACAGTGTGACGTTGTGAACGGTTAGTACTTGTCTCGAGCGTGGCGCGACCAGGACACAAAGGACTGGCAGTTCTTTCAGCGCTATTCAATGTAATTTTTACCCCTACTTTTGTATAATATACGATGTGTGGCACTATTAAATTACGGGGTTCATCAAATTTGAATTACAGTATTAAAACAAAAACGTTTCCCGTGTTCACACTGTAAAAAACAACGGTTCAAAACTGAAACTATATCTTTTACTAACCAGTTTCTAGAAGAGAGGACTTCACTGTTAAAACACCTACATGAACTCTGTCGATATAACTGGCGCATTCATTGTACATAATACAGATTAAACACCTGTCAAATTACAGGTTTTGTTACATTTATATTACAGTGTTGTCAGTTGTCAGTGAACTGTCAAAATTTACTTTTGGCTACACTGTATTTTGGACTGTGTGTTCCAGTACAAGATAGAGTAGAGCGGTTCGAGTCCAAAGAGGACAGTATAGGAACTGTAATAATTTACTTTGAGCACACTGTATTTTGAGCACTGTGTTTCAGGTAATATCGCTGTGCAATCGCTCGAGTCCAATGCGAACTATATAGCCCCTGTATTTTGTACTATTTATTCTTTTCCGTGTACACGCTACAATGAAAACGGACTAAGAAAATAACTCTACGGGAACGCGAAATAAGGCCGTGGCCATGGCAAAGATGCGCGAGATCGTAAGCCGACCATACGGCCGAAAATTACCCGGATTGTTGCTGAAAACATGGCCAAGCTCACCGGCTGCGAAATTCGGTCGCTTCCCATTGTCTCGGCCCACGCCCGTCCGGCTCGACACCTCGGAGAAAGCTAACGCAAAAGCCGGGCGACGTGCGCGAAGCGTAGCCCCCACCTTTTCTTTAGTTTCTGTTCTTATGATTACACCAGAGAGAACAGACCCGTGTCGAATAATTTTCGAGAGTGTGCTTATCGATCAAGCGCGGATTTCGAATCCTGAACCTCCCATAACGGAAAATGAAAAGTCCGCTCTACCCACGGGCCGTATTTCGTGTCCTAGTGGAGCCTCGTCCTTCCCTGGATGATATTTCGTAACGGTCGACCTTGGCGATGACGGGAATAAGGACCGCGACCGACGCCAGGCTTATTATCGGCCGAGGGTGATAATTCGGCCCCTGTTCAGAAGAAACGGAAGAAGTAAAGGGCGGGGGGGGGGGCGTGAATCACGGCCCTCTGCAGGCAATTTTCGCAGGAATCTGCGTCTTTCCGAACGTTTGACCATAGTTGGGCCACCGCGTCTTCCCGATTTGCATGGCCTTGGGAGAATGTTTGGCCTCGCCTTCTTCCCCTCTCGCTCTTCCTGGCCGTTCGGACTTTGGCTCGTGTAAGCCAGACGTTGAGGTGGCGAAAATAAAAAAAAACAAACGGAATATTAAAGTTAAATCCTAACGTTGCTTAGAGAACCCTACGGAATCATGTCGTGACGGCGATGACGGCCCCGAGCCGGAGGACGGTTTTGCTGCAGCCGCCACCATGCCAGGCGGGTCAGCGGAGTACCAAAAAAACACGTCACAATGTGTATATGTGTATATATATATACATATATATATATATATATATATATATATATATATATATATATATATATATATATGGGGCATTCCATACCAATTCGACCTGGGTCTGACCCTCGACCCCTCAAATCTGGTTCCCGATTTTTCCTATCATTACTCCCACTCTATCAAGCAACTACAATTTTTTCAGATTTTTCCAAATAAATTTGAGCGCGTCATAAGTTTTTTTTTTTTTGGAACACCTCGATGGCCGTAATCGAAGAATCTGAAAAAAATCCCAAAAATACAGTGTCAGATATAAAAAATGTTGGTGTAAAATTCATAAAATTCATAATGTCTGGGCTTTTGCTTCAACCCGATTTTTAGCTTTTTGAGCAAAAAAAATGTTTAAAATAAGAAGCAAAGGTTAATTTACTGTAGACTGTTGCTCGAAATTTTGTATGCCTAATACCAGATTAAAAAAAAAATTCTCCGATTTTTCTAATGTGTATTTTGTAATTTTCATTTTTTTTTATCATGGTCGACAAAAACCCTAATTAGGGATTTGGAAATGGTGCGAATTGCACTAACAATAAGCGTAAGATGCCTGGTGAGGTTCAGTACACTCTAAACTATACTATTGAAGTGCTAGGTAGCTGTGACCGCCGATCTGCTAAATTTGTCTATGACAAAATATTTTTATTTATTTTTAAGAATACACTCTAGTGGCGCCATATTATATATTGTGCTGATTGCTATTATTACATTGCCTCTAAAGATTAACGCTGTGAGTGGTCAGTACTGCGTAAGATGAACGCCTAAGTTTTATCATTACATTGCGTGAGACAATAGTGAAGACGAGAATTTATTATCATATGATCATTTTTATTCCTTTTTGGAACACCGCAATTTCGTGCATTTTATCAATGAGTTATCACATTTCTTGTTCCGGACACGTTATATACATGTAATTATGACACGAGCGTTTGCAAGATCTGCGTAATTTTCCACTCGCATCGGTGGTAATTCGAACGTCGTTCGTGTTTGCAACAAGCGAGATGAAAGAAAGAAAAAAAAGTACACACGTCTTTCCACCGTCTTGGTCACTGATAAGAATGTGATAAATGGTTTATAATAGAAACATCGATAATCCTTAAACGTCGAAACGCATGAGATGATACTACATTGTATATTCGTAGTTTTGCATTCGTAACAGAAACAAGAAATATCTTCGGCAGGTATTTCACACACAGCCTCGAATGTTACATCATTGGCAGTTTTTAGTATATGATTATTCGATATAAAAATATGATATATACACAGGACCATGGTCTGACAGTTCTTAAGGTGATGTTTGTTTTAAGTGTCAGGGAGGGGGGCAGGAAGGTCTTAACCTTAGGAATTCGATTTTTTAATTACTGCCTTCACGACACATCACTAATTGAGACTTATAATAAAACGTGAATTCTACTCGATCTTTGTTTTACTTTTATTCATGAAACTCCGTAATTATGCCTCTACTTCATTGTGAATAAATAGATTTAATTTGACTTAAAAATACAGTGGCGTGCAAAAGTTATTGAGTAAGTGACAAAATATTTAATTCCTGAATTCGTCAATTATCTCAAATTTTTAAAAGAACTATGCATTCAAGAATATCGTGATGTATTATTTATTTGTATGGCGTATTATTTGTGAACAACGTCGAACGAGTTTCGTCGGTGTGCAAAATGCTATGAATTTGCGTACACATTTGTATCGCATATCAAGTATCTCGCCCCGTTTCGTATGCACAGTTTGTTTGCATTTTTTCCGTACTAGTTTCAAAACGTGCATGACAGTGAAAAATCAGTATTATTTCTACCGCGATGGAGAATCACAATATTGAGGTCCGTAAAATCGTGTTAAAACTTTCTGCAGAAGGAAAGAATTCTCGCGATATTGCGACTACTTTATCCGTTGGAAAAGTACGGTCAATCGTATTATTCGTGAATATAAATTAACAAATTCGTTGTGTGACAAAAGTCGAAGTGGTAGACCGCGAAAACCTACGGAATACGTAGGCAAAATTATAAAAAGGAATTGCGTTGTAGATCCACGAAAAACTGCAGCAGGCATTTCGAGAGAATTACCGTAAAACCGTACCGTACATTTACTTTGACATTCAGGGTAACTTTGACAGTTTTTGGGGCTACTTTGACAGAGCGCCAAAATACGTTTTAAATGTATGCGCACCGAGCCCGAACGACCCTCTGTGGGGGGCGGCGCGTGCGGGGAATCAACTTGAACAACAATTTGTTGTGAAAGTTTATTATAATGTTGCTAAAGTTGATTTTAACGTTGCTCAAGTTGGTTTTGATCTCATAACAATTATAAGACTGCCTATAATAGCACCTCAGGTACTTGATATTTTTATGTAACATGTTTCCTTAAGGGATGGCAGCACCGTAACTGCCAATTTCCGACCGTTTTCTTTGGATTCTTTTAAAGAAAGGAATAAAATACATGGTCAAAAGAGCTTTTAGGTTTTATAAGGTATATACTGAAGAATGTAACAAAAAATCATTTGTCAAAAATATACAAAATGGCAGCGCACGAGTCACTATAGCACTACTGTTTTTCAGTCAACCCTCTCCTCGGCACGCAGTAGAATTGTCGTAAATTTAGTTCCGGAACTAAGAGTGAAATATTTTCGTTAATTATATTATTTTGAGCAGTCAAGTGCTGGGGAATCAAAAAACAATTAAAATAAAAATAGAGACGAGTTTGAAAAAAAATTTGTTTTTTTCGATCATAATTTTTATCTCAAAAGTGATTAATTTTTTACAATTTGTGATTCATCGAAAAAAGCGCTCGTAAATGACTGTTAAAGCAATCTAAGAAGCTACAGTTAAAATTTCAAGTCGATTAGACGAACATTGTTCGAGTTCTGCTGCCTTAATAACGATGGCAAGTTTATTATAAAAAATCGTTGTTTTTCATTTAATTCCATGTATAATGCATAAAATATTACATTTTTTATCAAAATGATTCCAAAGTAACCCTTAATCTTTGACATAAGTTGCATTTCAATGCCCTATCAAGAAAGCCCCACACTCGGGGCTACTTTGACACTTTAACAAATGTATAAATCAAATTGTGAGGGGGCGGTGGAGCTTGACTTTCTTATACATTTGATAGCCAAAGGACACACTATTCTATTGGAGCAAGACAATTTGGTATCTAGGTTGTTAAAAAAAGTTACCTACGAAAAACGTCCAAAACCTATTCAAAGTATTACGGTGCCTTTAGACAAGAAAAAAATTGAGCAATATTGAGGGATTTTTTAAGCTAAGAAATAATTATTTAAAAATTATCAAAGTTTAGGTATACTTCGATAGTATATTTAAGTATGCAAAACAATTTTTTAAATTTTATTCATCATCAAAATAGTGGAGTTCTCAAGGTTATCAATGGTTTTTCAAATGGGAAAACAGTTTTTTTTTATTAAGATGTAGCTGATATTCAGACGAATCCAACGACCTATGGTCCCATGACCTTGAAATGATTTTTCGGCAAAATACACGTGTAAAGACGGGAAATCGTGATGGTATTGACAATAAAAATATCCGAATAATGTAATTGAATTTTTTGGGCAGAACATTTATTGTAACAAATGTTCGAAGTGATGGTCAAATGAATGATTCTTTTGACCTTGGATGATTTCTGTCAGGATGATATCGTGCATAAAGTTCCTGCGCTTGCACAGACGTTCAGCCGGTCTCACCATACATCAGAATCATTACCACTTTCTCTGCTTGACTGTACAATACCATTTTCGATACGGTTATTACATGTTACTGTGGATGAATACATTTGTCTACTGATTCTAATATTGGTAGATGGTAAACATTCGTCACTCTACTACAGTTTTACTACGTTAGAATGCTAGTATCTACAAACATCAGAAACATCTTCGACTATTGACATTATTATATCCGTTGGATAACCTGCGCCGCTATCACACCAGAAACTATTTGAAGGTCTAGAGAATCATTCATCCGACGTCTTCAAAAATGTGTCGAAGTTAACGGCCATCACGTCGAACATTCGTTACAATAAATTTTCTGCACAAGAAATTCAATTACATTATTCGGATATTCTTATTGTCGATAACATTACAATTTCCCGTTTTTACACGTGTCTTTTTCTGAAAAATCATTTCAAGGTCACGATACCATAGGTCGAGGGATTCGCCTGAATATCAGCTGCAACGTATTAATAAAAAAAAAACATGTTCCCATTTGAAAAACCATTGATGACCTTAAGAACGCAAGAACTATGACCTTGACAAAAATGAATTTTTCACCACTGTATCAGCCCTTCGGAATCAATCAAATTGTCTCCCGACATTTTTTTCGTCACTCTCTAAAGGCAACGGAGATATTTGGGGTGGTCACGTTAAATGGTCCACCCTGTATAGTTCTATCGTTAAAAGAATTGCAGCGATTCAGTTGAGTCAAATGTCGATATATTCATTTTGTCCCCATGAACCTCAAAAAAAAATGCATACAAGGGACAGATTTATTCTGTATATGCTGATTTTTAAAAAATATATAATTATAGTCAAAATCATGCATTTCAATATTTTTATTACGTAGATTAGAAAAGAATTTGTGTTACGACCAACTTCAAAAAATATGAGATTAACGATGATTATTATTTTAAAAAACTACGATAACGAATGTTTTATACAATTCACAATGAAATTTTGAGTAATTTATAATTATGCCTAGTTATATTTACGTCACAAGATTATTGGCCCATGGATTACGATGGGCAAGATGGGTTGTTTTTTTCTAAAGGTTTACAAACGTTTAGTTTGCGTTAATCCCTTGTTAGAAATGGTTTATCTTGGTGCTAAATAATAAAAAGAATTAAATAACCTTTAGCCTGAAAGTCTTGCCCATCTAACCGCATGTTAAATTACACATATTAAACTATTTTTTATCTCTGGTGTTTAGTGGTGAAACATTTAAAAAAAAATCGTAAAAACTCAGTATAGTCTAAACAATAACATGTATTTTTTTTAAATTAAATTTAACCTTGTATTGTGGCTAACGATCCAACCTTCTTAAAGAAAAGAAAAAAATCGATGTTTGTATCGTTGTAAATGTATATCCCGCCTTAATACCTCAACGAAGGTGTCTCAATGCAATAATTTTTTTCCTTGGACAAATTTGAAATAAAATGCTCACTTTTCCAAAATTGAATGTTTTCTATAATTTTTGACAACAATTCAATTTCATAATTTCCGAATTACAATCATGCAGACATATTAAGAAATGGTTGAAGTGGATTGCTAATTGTTTGCAATAAAAATCCATCGGATGGTTGTTAATGGCAAGTGGACAAAGTACTATCCGGGTCAAATAGACCCAGTGTCCCCAAACCGTGCGCAAATATAAGTTTCTCAACGAAGGGTTACGAAGCAAGCGCATGAAGATCCGTCGCAATCCGAAGAAAGAAACAAAACGCGACAATTTCTTTCTTTTGAGCGACGGTAAAAAATGTTATAACAGATTACTTTAAACTTGTTTTATGAGACAATTTATCGAACGAGACGCGGGATGATGCGCGTATGTATTGCGTAAGCTACGCTCCGAGTTTGCCAAGGCGTTAAAAGTTGATGTGTCATGCAGCTACGTAGAAATTCACGAGCTGATCGATTTTTCGCGTATGTATCGCGTATGAACGCCAGTGTATTAACGAGCCGACGTCTCAGTATGTGCGAAAAGCAAATGACTTCTAATACACGGTATATCGAATTTAGAGTGATGCTTTCTCGAAAATCGCCTTATCTCGATAAAATCGACGTTGCAAGCCTTGCGGCAGCATAATTGAACCTGAAAATTTCCTATGCGAACAACGAATATTATGATCTTGCTTTTTGATACCGTCGCAAGCGATATTTCCATTATTGGAAAATCGCGGAGGTGCGGAGAAATACACGTAATTTTTTTATCGTAACTTCGACAATGTTCGATACTCGCCAGAACTCACTTTAGTGTGGATCTTTCGAATATACGTCGTCCATCTTCTTTCCATAACTCGTAGGGAGGGGGGCCCAAAATCGACACTCTAAGGGAAGTTTTAAAAAAGCAGTTATAAAATGACAAATTCAAATAATTTGTTTTGCTATCGGGTGCTAAATTTATCGTAGTTTAATGGTATATTCGCACATTTTCAGTAAATCTTCAAAATACAAATAATGAAACAAACTTTTAAACTTTAAGAAATGCCCGCTTCGCCCAGGGGGGCAGCCTAAAGCGGGCACGTAAAGGGTAAAGCGAGCACCCTGTATTTTTTCCTGAGACTAGGGATTCATAAGAAGACAATAGGGAATGATAGGGGGCAAAAAAACCATGAATGTACCCGCATATTTTATTGCAGACAAATCATCATTATTATCACGAAAGAACAAAAACGTAACGTGTCTTCTTAGCAGTCAGTAAACTTTATTCTTTTGGGCCATCATCACAGTAAAATGATCCAACACCAGGGTAGGCAGTGCATGCATCATGAGCCCACATTTGACAGTCATTGCTTCGAATCCAGTCTTCGGTGGGAGGATCTATAGATGGTTCATTGCATATAACGCACACATAATTTTCCTTTTCTGTAGTCTGTTTCTTTGTTTACCTTTTTGGCTTTTCCTTAGTTTTCACATCCTTTTTAAGGCTCTCATCCCAAGAAGCTTGTTGTGTCTTTCTTTTATATTTATTGACTGTCTGGAAATAATAGTGGATATCGTTATAAGACGGTAACAATACCCCTTTCAAACATGTAAAATAACATAGTTGCAATAAGTGATAGCGTTTTGGTCAGTTCCAACATAGATAAATAAATGAGAAAATGATTAAAATAAAGTCACATAGTCATCTACTATCTTCTATTATCAGCTTAATTTCACATTGTCATCTTTCATTGGAGAAGAGCGGGCACATGCTCGATTTCCCACAACAACGATAAGAAAAATAGAGAAATTATTTAAATAAAGTATCACCTTCATTCCCTGTTGCCATCTTTTATACTTGGCATAGCTGGCAAGTGTTCGTTTTCCCCTGCCCGCTTTGCCCTTTTGCGCCACTTGACGTTTTCATCAAACCTGATTAAAAAAAGTGAAATAGGCATAAAACAATAGTCACATTTTAGTACTGACCTATTTTACTCACAAACAGACAAAACACGATGTACTTACTTTGATTTTTTCAAAACCGGTGGAATTTTGTTTCTTTTTCGCCACATGGTCGGCCACAGTTGAGCTTCACGTCTGCGGCAGGTCGGGCGGGACGTGGGCAACGTCCCCACGTCGCGAAACCGCGGTAAGTTTTAAAACGTTAGTCGTATGAAGGATGTCCGCTTCAGGCCGGGTGCCCGCTTTGAGCCCCCTTTCCCTACATCTCTTCATTGTAAAATCGAAATATTCGAGCTTATGAAGGCCCGTGCGGGAATTTTCATAAACGAGGATCGCTAGGCGCACATTTTCACTAAGGGCCCTTGAAGATTACGAGCTCTGTTATAAAATAATTTAACTAGGTTGTTAAAGTTCGGGAAATCGTCAGACCTCATGAAAATGAAGAGTCTAGTACGGTAACGTTCCAAGATAAGTGTCTTTCATGTCATCAAATCTTAATTCAATGTTATATTTAATCCGAAGCATCCACGTGTAGGACCCAAAGGGCCTCATGAAATTTATTTGAAGCAGACCTGATAACTTTTCGCATGAGAGTGCGGAACCTGGATAGCCTTAATTATACTTATCGTGACTCGTCGAGCTGTCTAAACTTGACAGCATTGGCTAATTCTTTCGCTCATTAGTATTTTCACGAAGCTTTATTACATCTGTCCATTTGCGCCTAACGAGGGCCAATTGAAAGGTCTGAAACAACGCGTCAAAAGAGTTAAAACGTCGAGTTAGAATAATCGTCCAACATCCGTAACATTTTCTTTCATCTGTTGTAGAAGGAGACACTCGAGTCGTGGACGGATCTCGTCAGGGAAATATTGTGCCGTGAGTCAATGGTACTAGACTCAGTTGCGATGCGAAAGACCAGATATCAGAAGAACGACGTCGAGGACGATACAGACGTCGTTTACAAGGACGTCGTTATCGTGGGTATGCGAGCACGAAATTTTTACAAGATCCAGTAGATCAAGTCCTTAATCTTTTGATTCTTTATTTTTGGATTAAACCCCTGCCCCAGGAATCGTATTGTAGGAGAGATAATAATCGTTTTCTTTGATGAGGTTGTTGAATGGCTATTCAATCATAATTAGAACACCAATGGAGTTATCCGATGCTGCATGTAGTGAAGTTTATGCAAGAAACACAAAGAACATGGCATCATTCTGAAATTGCGATTTTGTCAGTATTTCGAAATCTCGCTTTTCATCACGAAACGTGTAGGAGATAAAAAAACATCAAATAAATAAGAATTAGTGAATATTTATTTCACAAGATCCGCATCACAACTCTATTTGTACAAAATTTGTAAGGCTTTTTTCGATACGATTTACGGATAGGAGTGCTTTGCTTTGGAATATGAAAGCTTCGAAACCGACATCCGTCGTAATCCGCGTAGGCTGAGTAAACTCAACAAACCCACACTGTTACCCCAAACCCCGAGGAACCATGGATCAGATTTCCCCTCCTGGGGCCAGTGATGCTTTATTTTCTTTAAGAATTTGTCACAGCCACATTGTAGTTGAGAGGGGTGCAATAAAGCTTGAGAAAGATGAATCTGCGAAAGCCCCTTTCTTATGCGAATCAATGAATCTATTCAAGCTCCTCGGCCTTTCGATCCTTCAATACAGCTCCGAACATCTGCGAACCGTACTGTACATTTTGGGGATTGACTATTGACCGACGCTTAACGTAGTACGAGCGCACAATCTTGTTTTCTATAGATTTGGTTCAAATTTTAACCAGACATTGTTCATATCATTATGCATGTTTGAGTGAAGTTTCAGAACAGTCGACTATTTCGATTGGGAGATAATGGGTTTTGAAATTGCAACTTCTAACACTGCACAGTCTGCATTGAAATTTAGACAGAATCATTTTCCGTAAAAATATTTGTCCCCTATAATAATAAGACATATGACAACACCGCATCGTTTCACGTATCCAAGAACGTGGGTTTGCGCGACATATTTAAAATAATACTGCAACACAAATTTTTATTTGGAAGTAGTTTTAAATCGAACAAAGTTTTTAATTAGTTATGAATGAACCAACACTTTTATTTATTAATGAAGATAACACAAACAATACAAAATACTAATATTTATGAAGCAAATATTTTTTTATGACAAAATGTTTAACTTTAGGAACACGATAATTATTTTTTTCTCGAAATATTGAACAATACTGTTCTGCGGTGTTGCCATATGTCTTCTTATTATAGGGGACAGATATTTTTTACGGAACATTATTCTGTCTGAATGTCAACGCAGACCCTGCAGTGTTAAAAGTTGCAATTTAAAAACCCATTATCTCCCAATCTAAATAGTCGACTGTTCTGAAATTTCACTCAAACATGCATAAGGATATGGACATTGTCTGGTTAAAATTTGAACAAAATTTATACAAATCAAGATTGCGCGCTCCTACTAACTTAAGGTTGATAGAAACGAAGTTCCTATGCTAATACATTGTGTGACGTCATCAGTGCCAACTTATCGTAGCACAATATTAATTACGTGTACGCCTGAATATCGCGAAAATTTTTAAATGTACGGTAGATAATCGTAATTATTATTTACACATATGGTTATTTGAAGGAGTAAGGATTTTCAGAAAATTAAATTTTAATGTTTAAAAATCCTATTAAAATAGTCACGACCTTTGGCAACGTCGGACGGTTCTGTCGTAATTCGAGGTTGGTAGATTGACTGCAGTGGCTGTCACAGAATGCTGCTGTGTTACGCGCGTTTCGTGCCGGTCGGCCTATTCAGCGGTTATGCCAGAGCAAAAGGAGGCAACAAATGATTCAGAAAAAAATATCAGTGCGTTGCAAAGTTTCCGATGGAAAAGTCGATTTGCCAGTGCTCGTGCCCACAAGCATCGTACTATGCTCACCGAAGGAAAAACGGAATACATTATAAGAAATAAATGAATTAGTTCCTTTAGTCGCATTTGACTTTAACGAATTTGAAATTGGCGCGCTAGGTTTGCGATTGGTTCTGCCATTCCCATAGTTCCGAAGTTGCCACATTTTAATATATACTCCTCAACAAGCTTCAGTTTTTCGTAAAGTGGTCGCATATTTATTATACATTTTCATTAATTAGATCGGTAACCTGTCTATTTTTTTCGGTAATATTGTTTTGTACACTATTCTGCAAACAATATTCGTTTTTTGGGTCACTTTCTTCATAAATGCGGAAGGTATACACGAGAAACTGAAATGGTAACGACGTTGTCCCGTACACCCAATGCGATCAAGTGGAGATTGATTTAAACTTAAAAAATTAATATTTAATAAACGAGTGCGGAAACCTCCGTTCTCCTTTTACCAGTGTATCCAGAAAATATACCATAACGATTTGTAAAATTTTCATCAATATCTATTTATCCCAATATTTTTAAGTTAAGTATGACAATATCACAACTTGTAACTTTTTCTCTATAAAGGCAATGGTCCCGGTGCCATTTGTCTGTCGTACATGCTAGCCGGAAACTGGCCTTATTACGAGGGTGAGCCACACCCCGGAGACGAGATGTTGACTGCACGTCTGAATTACGTAACTCGCAGCTCATGCCGCGAGTTTGAGCTCAACAACGAGAATATCCAGGACGGCTACGAGAACAACACTCGCCGCTGTAAAATTATGAAAAAACGCCAAGGCACGTGTCTGGCTCGAAGCTCAAGGAACGCCCTGGCTACCCTAGTTTCCGGCCTCGAGGGACGGGGTGGTGGGAAACCTTTGGCCCTCCTCATGGATCAGTTGCAACACCCTTGCGTAGACATTGGACTTGATCTACCACCTCTCATCACTTGGCTACCCGACCACAAGATCATCGATCATGTTGTTCTGGGCAAAGGACCGCCCGGGGGTTCCTGGCAGGTTAATTAACTTCTATAACTATTTAGTGTATTTGCTATCTGTTATTCCGTCCGAACAACAGCCGACTAGCCAAATGCAATAACGACTATGAGGCACGACACGTGCATTTCGAAAAACAAAGGGGGCAAAATGACCCGTTCTTTAAATTAGAAAACGTCTACCTTAATTATTTTTTATTTCTAGTCTTTTTACTTTTATCGTTTCATTTTGGCCCCCAGGAAATGTACGATTCTATATGTGCTTCCAGTCAATGGATCCGAACGTTCTGACGATCAGCCTGAATCGTTGGATGTCACTGCCAGGCTTGAGCATAAAAGAATGGTGCAAATTCGTCGACTCAGAGGAAATTCGTACACCCATTATAGTGACGAATCGTGTGAGCGACGATCTTCACAAGCGCAACATAGGACCGACCTGGAAGACGGATAGCAGAATGCCCGTTGGTATGGTCGCCGCATATTACGAGGACTATGTGAGGTTTCAAGGATTAGAGAAGTATTTCAGATGGTCAGTCATTATCCTACGAATATAGGTGTATTCGATGTCCTGCTTTTCTAGGGCGCCGTAGTCATTAGGCACTTACAATTTCGTCATTTCCGTTCGATTGTCACAGCATAGTGCCCCCCCCCCCCCGGTCTACCCTCCGGTCGTTTGCAAATTCTTGCATATTTTTTAAAATTGAAACGCTTCCTGAAAATTGTATTTGGTGCGCATTTGCAATTGAAATTATTGCAATTACGGCACAATAATTAGTTTTGGAAAAGAGGAGAACAAAACGGCTTTCAGTTTGACCTGGTTCTATCCGCCATCTTTGTAATATTATTCAAAAATCTTCACGAATGATTATAATCATCAGTAACGGTACAATACTATAGCTTAATGACAAACACGTTAGAACGTTAATTTTGCAAATGTAATCAACTTTAAATTTGACATAGAATGTATGTGCATACGTAAGAAGCGACGATATCCTACTTCAAGGATGTATCTCTTGTACATACCGAGCCAAAAATTTGTCTTCATCAGAATATCAGTGTTCGGCGTTTCGACACAATTCCGAAAAAATCGACATATTCAATATGTTATAAACAATGATGTCGGATAATGATACAGCAAAAAAATTGACAAAGCATTTTGAAAATTACGAAATGAGATAAAGTTCTGCAAACTTCATAAATCTTCACAATAATCAACGGAGTCAGTGCGTGCGAAGAAAACAATTTTACTTATTATTTTTGGGCATTGATTTGCTTAAACTATTTGTCGATAATTTTGTTGGCATTGTCATCATTTGAAATGAATGGTCATAACGTTCATTTTATTTTTGTTTTTCAAATCGTTCAGGGATCATCACAGTGTAACGGGTCGAAAAATAGCTGATCTTTGCGATTTTTTTTAGATAATTAAAATACGCGATTTAGTCTGATTTTTTATTTCAAATCAAAGCACTCACGAAGAATATAACATACATTTTTAAACGTTTATTTTTATTTTTTAAACATTTTTTTAACGGTTGAAAATGTCTTCGAAAAAAGGAGTCCTCACGGTGTACACGTTTGTAGCCGTAAATATGATCTGAAACAAAATTTGTAAGAAGATTTTAAATAATTTCATAAATAATCTTATGAATAATTATTATATATTGTAAAAGATAAACAGATTAATCAGTATGAAAGCCGCTATCTTGCTTCGGAGGTTTTTTCAAAAACTAAATTAGCAAAATGGCGGCGGTTTGGAAAAAAGTGTCGATTTTTTTGGCAGTTTTTCGTTTAAAAAAATGAAGATGAAAGAAAAATTAAAAAAGCTTGAAAATTCTTCCTTTGAGAGTGTACACCGTTTTGAAAACGATATTTTGAGGAACGATATTTCGAGAAAAAACGCGTTTAAACTTTCGCGTGCGGAATTTTCATATAAATTGTCTACTCACAATCAATCGGCGATGCCAGGTCCATGTTTATGAACGTCTATACTATCGGACAAAGTAAAAAAATAGATTTTTTTAAATTTTACACTATTCTCATCCCTTAAGTATTGAAAATCTGGTCAAATGAAACTTTCGGCTGAGAACATACTTTGGATACTTTCTCAATTGCCCATCCTGATATGTCCTTGACCAGACTTTGACCCAGGATAGTTTATACTTTGATTTACACACACTTTTTTGGTAGAAATCCCTCCAATGCGCTCTTTTCGCCCTTCTCCAGTTAAGTATGTGGAGTTCGGTCTTAAGTTTGGTTGGTTATCCTTGATGCATATAGCGGGAGGACGGTGACGACGGTTAGACTGGTACAAGGTTTGGGCGACAACGATGACGAGTACAGATGGATCGTGAAGGGATACGAGAACGAGACTGGCAAAGTATTCGTCTACAGATGCAAGAGGGTCGTCCTTGCCACGGGTACAATGGACTCCCCAAATCGTCTCGGTTTGCCGGACGAGGAATCACAACCCGCTTGGATAACTCACGATCTCAATGATCTTGAGAACAAACTTGATCGGATAGCTAGTGAGAACTGTGAGTTAACCCTGTGTCAATAATTATTTCCCATGAAGAAATTAAGGCGTCTTCTCACTTTAGACGCTAAGAAACGCTATTTTCAACTCTTTTTTTGATAGATTCATATTATATATATATATATATATATATATATATATATATTGATATAAAAGTTGTTACACCTAATAAATACACTTTCGAAATACACACAAAAAAATATTCATCTAAGTCGCGATTTCTGGACGAATCGGTAGTTTATGATAGCTAAAAAAATGTTTTAAGACAATGGTAGGGCTGCGAAACAAAAAAATCAAACGGTTTTAGATTCAGTATGTTAATGGCTATCGCGCTTATACGATTTTTGATATATGCAAAAATAACAAAATAGCGGACATTTTTCGAAACAAAAAACGTTTTTTACCGTTTTTGGAAAAAAGTAAATACCGAAATTTAGAAAAATCCTTGATATGCGATATAGCGATAGTTGTAAAAAATATGTGGATAACATTTCATAAGGATCGGTTCAGTCGTTTTGACGATTTTATCAACAAGCCGTCAAAAAACGTTGTTTCGAGAAAAGCGCGTTGAAAGTTCGTTTGAGTTACATAAATACATAAAAAAAATTTTTTAATGTATTTTGAACGTGTCTTTATTAAGTGTAACAACTTTTATATCAATATCTATAATATAAATCTATTTAAAAAATCATGAAAATAGCCTTGGTTTAGCGCATGAAAAAAGTGAGAAGACCCTTTAAGAGGGGAGATACCTTTGGGCGATGAAAAATTGCTGATTTTGATGATCTTTTTTTAAAAGGAAAGATTTCTTCAGCGTTTTTGCCACTTGGGTTATGTTTTATTACTACTTTTGGCTGTTACATGGTTTTCCCCCCCTATTAATCGTTAAAAATGGTGAAGATATGCCGCGGTCTTCTAAACGGGTTGTAGCGTCGGCGGGACGAATTTGAAAAAAACAACCAACGAAGATTTTTCTTTCATTAACACTCATACGCTGAATATGAATCAAGAAAAAGTGAGGAATGTTGAAAATGGATTAAATGGCACGTCTTGAAGAAAAAAAATTGCATTTTACGAAAAAAAATAGCTACATTTTGCAATGAAAAACTTGCTTCATTTCAAGTGTAATGACGTTTCACGCCTCAAGCTTTTAAGAAAATATTAAAATGTTTCAAAGTTCTATGTTTATGTAAGTATTATTAAGTATGTACTGTCTGCGCCTTTGATCAGTGACCAACGATGGGGTTCTTCTGTAGCTTTACTATCTAACTTTATACACTAAATATTATTTTTTACTTTTTGGTTCAAGCATATAAATAGAAGCTTGTTGTTAAAAAGATTTTTTACGTTTAGTTTCTTTAAATATACGTCACGCCGGTTTTGAAAATGCAGTTAAGGAGACTGTGCCACACCTCTGCGATTTTAAAAGGTTGATAAAAAAAAATATGTAACAGCCAAAAGTAGTAATCAAGAGAGGCGACAGCATCTTGACACCAAGTAATTTTAAAAAAAATCGACGCTCGAGGTGGGCTTTTAGCAGACGACTTTGAACCCTGTAACAAATACGCTAAGTATACAAAATGGCAAATGAATATTTTCTTTTTAACAAAAATCATAAAAATCAGCAATTTTTTCCCTCTCCTAAAGGTATCTTCCCCCTTAAATCGTTTAACGTTACATTAAAAGATACGGCGCTCGAACAAAATGGCGTTTCACAGGAACGGTCGTTGACGATCTTGCGTCCCGGCGGGAGATTTGAGAGGGACTCTCGAGGTTGCTGAGTTAGAGCGCGATGTTTGAATTGATATAGGTTGCGCGGTGAGTCTTTGTTTGGCTTCCACGTGGGTTCCGAACACAATTCAATAACAATTTGGATTTAAGCGAATTTTGGGTGCGTGATTTTTATTAAAGAGTTGGTTCGCCCGATAGATCGATAACTGTTTGAATAATTGTTCAAACGCGCAGATTGGTCTTTATTCACACAGTTAAACTTGATTAAGGGGTCTTCTCACTTTCGTTGCTAAAAAATGCTATTTTCATGATTTTTTTTTATATGTTTATATTATACTCATAGATATTGATATAAAAGTTGTTACACTTAATAAATACTCTTTAAAAATACATTAAAAACATCTTTTTATGTATTTATGTAACCCAAACAAAATTTTAAACGCGTTTTTCTCGAAACAACGTTTTTCGGCGGATTGTTGATAAAATCTTCAAAACTACTGAACCGATCCTTATGAAATTTTAACCACATATTCTTTACACCTATAGCTATAGCGCATATCAAGAATTTTGTTAAATTTAGATATTTACTTTTTTTTCCAAGAAACGGTGAAAAACACGTGTTTTTTGTTTTTTTCGAAAAATGTCCGCCATTTTGTTATTTTTGCATATATAAAAAATCGTTTGATTTTTTTGTTTCGGATGATCCATCTCCGAGATGTCATCAACAGCGCAGACCTACCATTTTTTAAGGACATTTTTTAAACTACCTTTTTCGTCTAGAAATAGTGACTTAAATAAGGATATACATTTTTTTAAATGTATTTCGAAATTGTATTTATTAAGTGTAACAAATTTTACAGTACAGTCGTGCTGTCGCTGAAAACCCCTATAATCAGAAAAAATTTAGACAAAGGCCAGTTTTCTGACAGATGATTCTCTAGGTGTCGCGGGTGCTAAATCCAAGTTTGCCTAAAAATCGGCGTGCAGGGTTTTTTTTAGGGGATGAAGGCGGAAGGGGGTGTATTGATGCCAATCTACAACCCCTACGAGGTCGGCGCTGTGAGATAAAATGTTCAGAAAAATCCGGGCTTTAGTTTTGTCCGCAGCGCTGAACTCGTGGAAGTTCATTTTGGGGGTGAAAAAGTGGGGTGAAATTTTTAAATATTAATTTTAATTCAATAACTTTTTAGGATAAATTCGTACACTTTTTTGTTCAAATAGGAACGTTGTAGCCCTTGAAAAGACGCGTCGATCGAGTATTAGATCAGCACTCTCCAATAATATCTTCACCCCAAAAAAGATTGTTCAAATACAAAAAAACAATAGTTTATTGAATAACTCAAAAACAATTGATTTGTCGGGTATGGTTTAAATGTACAAAATGTAGAGAGTCATTTTGTCTATATTTCCCTTTCTATGAACCACCCTTAAATTTTGCTTTTTCAACCCCTATCCGGGGTTGGAAATAAAAAATGACATTCTGGGAAAACTATTGACCACCCGAATTCGCCTCCGTGGAACCATTTGTAGCTTAAACACTCAGCTACATTTTTGTCCACAGCGCCAAACTCGTATCTCTTTATTTTCGATCAATAGTTTTCCCATAATTTCATTTTGAATTTTCAACCTCCTACTGGGGTTTGAAAAATCAAAATTCAAGGGTGGTTCATGGAAACGAAAATATAGAGAAAATTATTCTCTACATTTCGTACACGTGAACCATCCCCAGAAAAACGATTTTTTCTGAGTTATTATAAACAATTTTTTGTGATAATTCAACAATTTTTTGGGGGGTGAAGATATTATCGGAGAGGGATGATCAAATACTCGATCGACGCGTCTGTTCAAGGGCTACAACGTTCCCGTTTGAACAAAAATTGTATTAATTTTTCGTCAAGAGTTATTGAATTAAACTGATTTTTCTAAATTTCACCCCACTTTTTCACCCCCAAAATGAACCTACACGATTTCGGCGCTGTGGACAAAAATTAAGACCGGATTTTTCTGAAAATTTTCTCTCCCGCCGCCGACCTCGTAGGAGTTATACTTTGGCATTAGACGAACCCTACCCCCCTTCATCCCCTGAACAAATCGCTGAACCCCGATTTTTAGGCAAACTAGGATTTTGCAGCCGCAGCACCTACAAAATCACCGGTCAAAAAACTGGCCTCCTTATAATTTTTTCCGATCCAATATACAGCACGACTGTGCTATTATATCAATATCCATAATATATACCTATCGAAAAAATTCATGAAAATAGCCTTTTTTAAGCGTCTAAAGTGAGAAAACCCCTTAAGTTTTACTCTTACAAACTTGTAGTTCGATATAAAGTAGGTACGCGTACAGTTGTTTACGTATCGTTAGACGGAAACGCCGATCGAATGTTTAATTTTAGTAAGTCGACTATTCCAAACGTTTGCGCACTTCCGGTGCGTTCCACTTTTATATTATTATTCTCAATTGAAAAGGACAATGGTGAGATAATTTCGTATAAAGAAATTGAATTTGATCATACAACATAAAATTGCTTACCTCATAAACTTGCCTGTACATTAAGGCAGGATTCTACTTTGAAACCATGAAAAAAACGCTATTTTCGTGAATTTTTTCTGAGAATACTATTAAAGATATCGATATGGGGTTTAAACTGTTCAATAAATACACTCTTTAAGTACATAAAAAAAAAAAATTTTAATGTATTTTATTAATTTTTTGTACACGTAAAATATGTTTAAAGCCAACGCCTCGAAAAGCAGGTACCGTTGCCGTGGTCGTGAAATCTTCCCGACGGATGGTCTGAAACAAAAAAATCAAATAGTTTCATGTTCAGTATGCCTTCAGGAACCGACCTAACTAGAATATTTTATATACGTGCAAAATTAACAAAATGGCGGCTAAAATACGAAAAAAATGCGTTTTTTTGGGTCTTTTTTTGCAATAAAAAAATAGTTCTAATCAAAATTTTAAGTTGATTGTAGTTAGGTCGGTTGGTACACACATATAGAATATGTGTTCCAAATTTCATAAGGATCGGTTCAGTACTTTTTGAGTTATCACGACCACGGTACTTGAAAATGTCGTTTCGAGAAAAACGCGTTTAAAGTTTTGGTGCGTCCGGGCCGCGCGCCGGGCGGGTCACAATAGCGCGCTCAGGTAGGTGCGTTCGAAAGGCGAAAAAGGATAGTTAGACTGCTTGGAACTTTATAAAAATTTTACCGAACATTCTTGAACATATTTACTTTCGAAAAATGTAAAAAAAAAAATTTTTTTTTCAAAGTTTCAAAGTAGAATCCTGCCTTAATTTATTTTCTTCCTGAAATCGACCATATGAGCAAGATTTCGAATAGTTTCCTTTAGAGGGGTCAAATTTGAACAAACGTACTTATGTTACTGAGAACTGAAGTTTAGACTTACTCATACGGGTAGCTTGGTGTAAAAAAAACGAACTTCGCTTATGTGGTCAGCCATATGAGAGTGGAATGAAGATGAATAGAAAAAGAAGTCCTAGAAACGTAGTTCTTTTATAAAAAACATTTTTTTCTACTGATTGTGAGACTACTGAGCTGGCGGTAGTTTTTCTGAGTTTCTGATTTTAACGCAACTGGAACTTTTGCAGTTTTCCTGTCCCTTGCAATTCCAATGCAGTGCATTAGAAAAAGGAATACTGCGGATAACACTCTCGGGGGCTTCGAAAAAATATGAACTAGTGAAGTTACAGGTGTATGATCAGTGGGGAAGAGATTCGATCGTGAAGACCGGAAGGCTCTATACTAACAAGGAACACCACTTAAGTGTCCGCCGTCGATTTTGTTGAAACTCATATATGTGATAAAGCATTGACAACTATTGGACACGTATTTTTTTATCTGCGGAAAAACGGTTTTAAGGGGGGAAACAACCCCTCAAAGAAAGGGGTGTCGAGGGGTGGTTTTGCAGTTTCATCTACAAGCAGTCCACCGATTTGTATGAAACAACAATCAAAATTCTTCTAATTTAATGCTACGAAAAATCCACTCTAGAATAATTGAAAAAACCTGCAATTAAGGGGTGACACACCTGTCTTTGAGGAGTCGTTTCGGCCCTTAAAAACGTTTTTTCTGCAGATAAAAACAAATACGGACCTAATATAGTTTTCAATGCTTCGTCACATATGTGAGTTTCAACAAAATCGTAGACGGACACTTAAATGATGTTCCTTGTAAAGAACACTGGAAATAAAATTGTATTATGATGGAGATACAGAATGACTCGCGGCGATAACCAGATTATCTTCCATATACACGATGTTTCGGGGGAAATTTTTTTGTAAAACACGGACAAAAAGAAATAGTAAAAAATACAGGAGCTACACAGTTCGCATTGGACTCGAGCGATTGCACAGCGATATTTACTGAAACACGGTGCTCAAAATATAGTGTGCTCAAAGTAAATTATTACAGTTCCTATACTGTCCTCTTTGGACTCGAACCGCTCTATTGCATCTTTTACTGGAACACATACCCATGTACGTATTGCAAACTGGCTTGGTATTGGCACTGTACTGGTGCCAGAGCTGCCAATACTGGCAGGCATCTGGTACTTGGACGAGGGCCAAGCCTTGCCCAAGTCGGAATGAGTATTGAGACAACGTTGGTTTGTTAACACCGGTCCAAGTTATGGCGGTGTGAATCGGTCCGACACTGTTTACGGGTATTGGCTCAGAATAAGTGCCCAGTTTCGGGCCAGATATCATTGCCAGTCTTGAGACAAACCCTAAATCAGTACTTTGCCGGTACATGCCCGTGTATAGACTGGGGACTTGGCTTAGTCTTGGCTCAGTACTGATGCCAGAGCTGCTAATACTGGCAGGCTACCAGGGCCAAGCCTTGCCCAAGTCGGAATCAGTATTGAGACAACATTGGTTTGTTAACACCGGTCCAAGTTATGGCGGCGTGAATCGGCCCGACACTGTTTACGGGTATTGGCTCAGAATAAGTGCCCAGTTTTGGGCCAGATATTGTAGCCCGTCTTGAGACAAACCGTAAATCAGTACTTTGCCGGTACATGCCCATGTATAGACTGGAAACTTGGCTCAGTACTGATGCCAGTACTAGCTGGATACTGAATGCCAATATTGGGTCAGATCGTGTAAACAATACTGGCCCAATTCCGAAATGATAACACCGGTCCTACGCTTGGCAAGCGTTGGCACAGTATTGGTGACTAGTACCGGCTGCCAATATTGGGCCAGAGTTGCGGCGTGTTCCCGTCACCGGCATCAGATAAACATCGGCTGGTTGTCGAAAATGTTTCCGCCGCAGTGGTTTTTCTCCCGATCGTATCTAAAAAAATATCTGAAATCAAAATATTTTATTTCATTGCACCCAGTTCTAAAAATTATATTAGTAAAAATTTGAAAAATATTTACCATTCATGCGTTTGTACGTTATTGTCGCACTGAAGGATTGTTTGGCTATACCCTTCGCACGTGGTTTCCCCGTGGCCGAGTATTTTTCCTGCACCGCCTTCGATATCAGGCCAGCGATCACATTGCTGATAACACCTTTTCCGTCGGTCGGTGAACCCACCAAGGATCTCATCACTTCCATCTAAAAAGAATTGAAAAATATAGCCACTTCCAGAGTATTAAGTATGAATTAAGATCCTCTTCTGTAATTTTACTTCAGCATACATAATTTCCGTCAAAGTAAATAACATTGTATTTACCAAAGCGTTTTCTTTCCCATTGTTCTCCGAGACTCCCTGATCAAATTGAACAAATTCTTCAAAACAAATTATAGAATAAGTAAAAAAAGTAAAGAAAATATAAGAGAGAGAAAGAGAGAGAGAGAGAGAGAGAGAGAGAGAGAGAGAGATAGCGCAGTCCTACAGCAAGTAAAGAACGGAGAGGGAATAAATGAATTATTTATTATGCCTTAGCATGCAGGAGACAAAAAATATAAAATAAAATGAAAAAATAAGTATGAAAAAAAATTCTTTGTATATCTTATCTAGTTCACCTTATAAAACGTTCGAATTTTTATAGCACACTTAGAGCACTCGAATTCGTTTTAGGACGAGAAAAGTTAATTTAAATAAAAACGAATGGGAATATATGAAAAGCACTTGGGGATTGAAACAAGTTCACACGTAGACGGCACGAGAAAGACTGATGCTCAACGCTGCCAAAGAAATCCTAATTCTTTGTTGATGCTGAGCGTGGATCAGCGTGTGGGTATATAGGTGCATATACCCACACGAAGTGTATACTTGCCGCGGAGGGACAGCATGCGGGAACAAAACAATCTTCAACCGTGTGCGCCCGACGTAGCGAATGACCACTGACACACACGCATTGCGTCGAGGTATAACAATGTCTGCCGCGACGCAAGAAGGCGCGACAGCCCGTCGCGGCGTACGTTCAGAACGAACACGCGAAATAGTGAAATAAAATGACATCGTCTACTTAGCCAATTTATGGATATCCGTAAGGATACGGAAGAGTCCAGGGGAGTCTGTAATGGTTCGGGATTCTCTCCAAATGTTATAGCAACTTTACTTTTACAATACTTTGTGTAAAAAAAATCACCACAGTATCTTGATATATGCAAAAATTAGAGCGGTTTAACATATTTCGAAAGTGTCCAAAATTCATAAAATTTAGACCATTCGACCGATCATTCCTAAATTCAAAACCAGCCGTCCTTTCATGATACTCTATTTGTTAAAGAAAAATTCTTTTACAATTCATTTTAAAAAATCTTTTAAAAATTCTTTCTTTTAAAGATTCTTTTACGAAATTCTGAATTTTTTTGCAAATTAACGTGGTCACAGACATTTTTTTTAATTAAAAAAGGCCGTTAAATTTGTAATTTTTTAGTTCTCTCGACAAAATTTGCAGGGAATGAAGAGATTGTATAGATTAACATCTGAGCGAAACAGGAGCCCTTCAACCTAAACCGTTCTCGAGTTACAGACGTTTTAATTTTACAGTGCCAGAACGTACACGCCCGCGCATACGCACACACACGCAGATACATGCAGACATTGTTTCTGAATATGATTTTTCGAGGTTTTGGAAAATTTTGAGGACGTTGACATTGAAAACTGAAAAAAAATGTTTTCATCGTCACAAAGTTTCTCTATGAGGAAGCAAAACTTACATTTTTCATTTAATCCATATTTTTTGGACTGGCAGCGTACTGATAAAATTGTCTGCCAATACCGAGGCAGTATTAAACCGAAGACTCGTTAACCAAGACTGGAATGGTAATGTTGCCACTGCTGGGGCAGTACTTCCAGCCAAGACCCATCCAATCTTGGTTACCATGACTGGTACTGTACTAATAAAATTGTTTACTAATACTGGGGCAGTACTTAACCGAAGACTCGGTAATTAAGGCTGGCATGGTACTGTTGCCAATGCCGGGGGACTACTTCCAGCCGAGACTCAACCAACCTTGCTTACTAAGACTGGCACTGTACTAATAAAATTGTTTATCAATACTGGGACAGTACTTAACTCAAGACTCGGTGACCAACACTGGCATGGTACTGTTGCCAATGTTGGGGCAGTATTTCCAGCCGAGACTGAACCAACCTTGGTTACTAAGACTGGCACTGAACTAATAAAATTATTTACCAATACCGGGGCGGTACTTAACCCAAGACTCGATAACCAAGACTGGCATAGTATTGTTGCCAATGCTAGCGCAGTACCTCCAGCCAAGGCTGAACCAACCTTGGTTACCAAGACTGGCACTGAACTAATAAAATTGTTTACCAATACTGGGGAAGTACTTAACCCAAGACTCGGTAACCAAGACTGGCATGGTACTGTTGCCAATGCTAGCGCAGTACCTCCAGCCGAGACTGAACCAACCTTGGTTACCAAGACTGGCACCGAACTAATACAATTGGTTACCAATACTTGGACAGTGCTTAACCCAAGACTCGGTAACCAAGACTGGCATAGTATTGTTGCCAATGCTAGTGCAGTACCTCCAGCCAAGATTGAACCAACCTTGGTTACCAAGACTGGCACTGAACTAATACAATTGTTTACCAATACTGGGGAAGTACTTAACCCAAGACTCGGTGACCAACACTGGCATGGTACTGTTGCCAATGTTGGGGCAGTATTTCCAGCCAAGACTGAACCAACCTTGGTTACTAAGACTGGCACTGAAATAATAAAATTATTTACCAATACCGGGGCGGTACTTAACCCAAGACTCGGTAACCAAGACTGGCATAGTATTGTTGCCAATGCTAGCGCAGTACCTCCAGCCAAGGCTGAACCAACCTTGGTTACCAAGATTGGCACCGAACTACATAATACAATTGGTTACCAATACTTGGACAGTGCTTAACCCAAGACTCGGTAACCAAGACTGGCATAGTATTGTTGCCAATGCTAGTGCAGTACCTCCAGCCAAGATTGAACCAACCTTGGTTACCAAGACTGGCACTGAACTAATAAAATTGTTTACCAATACTGGGGAAGTACTTAACCCAAGACTCGGTAACCATGACTGGCATGGTACTATTGCCAATGCCGAGGCAGCACTTCCAGCCGAGACTCAACTAACCTCGGTCACCAAGACTGGCACCGAACTAATACAATTGATTACCAATACTGGGACAGTGCTTAACCCAAGACTCGGTAACCAAGACTGGCATGGTACTATTGCCAATGCCGGGGCAGCACTTCCAGCCGAGACTCAACCAACCTCGGTTACCAAGACTGGCACTGTACTAATAACATTGTTTACCAATACTAGGACAGTACTTAACCCAAGAATCGGTAATCGAGACCGGCACGGTACTGAAACTTTTAGTTGCCAGTGCTAGGGCAGTACATCCAACCAGCTTTAGTTACCAGGACTGGCGCCGCACTGATAAAATTGTTTACCAATACTGGGGCAGTACTTCACCCAAGACTGGGTAGATAAGACGGGCACGGCACTGATACGTTCAGTTGCCAGCACTGGCGTAGTACCTCCAGCCGAGACTCAACCATACGTGGTAACCAGGACTGGCACCGTACTGATAAAACAGCTTACCATTACTGAGCCAGTACTTCACCCAAGACTCAGTAACCCAGACTGGGACGGTACTGATACGTTCGGTTTCCAATACTGGGGCAATATCGCCAACTGAGAGTCGGTCGCCAGGACTTGCACAACTCTGGGCCGTATTGGCAACTCTGACGAAATACCGACATTCGCACATGGGTAGTCCAAAATAGAGTGCAGTAAAACGTAAATTTTGACAGTTCAACACTGTAATATAAATTTAACAAAACTTGTAATTTGACAGTTGGTTAATTTGTATTATGTACAATGAATGCTCCAGTTATATCGATAGAGTTTAGGTAGACTCACAAAAAAAAAGTTTATGCATAAATGAAGTTCGAAAAAGATGTGTAGAAAATATTAAAAAATCAATCACATACACAAGAACGTACCTTTTTGTAAATAATTCGCTCTTTTTTATAATTTCTTGAATTATGTCGCACAAATTTCAACGTTCGCATACTATCGACTACGCACTTTGTGTCCTGGCCACGTGCCTCACCCCACGCGCGCGACAAGTCCTAATTAGACAAGAACTTACCTTTAAAAACAAATTCTCTCTTTCTTTATAATTTCTTGAATTCTGTCCCACAAATTTCGATGTTCGCGTCCCAAACCACGCACTACTAACTGACAATCCTTTTTGTCCTGGCCTCGTGCCTCATTTGCGTACCGTATAAAAATCAGTGACCGCATTAAAATTTTACAGTTAAATATTTTTACTGATATCACTGATGTATTCACAATATCAAACTGCAAATAAACCAGTGTAATTGTAAAAATCTTAGAGCGCACAGATAAGGTCACGAACTATTGAAAGAAGAGTAAAACTACCGTGCCACACTGTGAAATTTAATGAATCACTCTGTACTCAATACAGTGTACACTGTAACCCTTGCACTTTACGTACAGTATAAAAATCAGTGACCTCATTTAAATTTTACTGTTGAATATTTTTACTGAAATCACTGATTTATTGACAATACCAAACTGTAAATAAATCAGTGTAACTGTAACAATCTCAGAGTGCACAGATTACGTCACGAACTGTCGAAAAAAAAGTAAAACTACCGTGCCACACCGTTCAATTTAATGAATCACTCTATACTCAATACAGTGTGCACTGTAATCCTTGCAGTTTGCGTAAAGTATAAAAATCAGTGATCTCATGTAAATTTTACAGTTGAGTATTTTTACCTAAAACCCTGTTGTATTCACAATACCGAACTGTAAATAAGCCAGTGTAACTGTAAAAATCTCAGTGCGTACAGGAAAATTCGTCATTTTTGTAGGACAGGATTTACATTAATCTGTTTTACTGTGAAATGAAATATGGCACCCTGTTTTTTATGCGGTTGATACTGTGATTTTCGCTGTTTCTTTTTTTCCGTGAAGGAAATATTTCTGAGACTTATGGTATGTTTCATAACTACTTTTGGCTATTACATGGTATTTTTTTTAAATAGCGGAGTTATGGTACGGTCCTCTAAACGGGTTGCTGCGGATGTGGTCAGATGGCGCGACACGTAGCGTCAGCGGCATTAAGGGGTCTTCTCACTTTAGACGCTAAAAAAAGCCTATTTTCATGATTTTTAAAAATATGTTTATATTATAGGCCTTGATATAAAACTTGTTACACTTAATAGAGAGCGGGCCATTTGGGTTACGGGCGAAGGCTGGAGATCTCCGGGTGGACAGAAGCTTTGCCCGCTTTCGCACGGTGACCCGGGGATGCAATTTCCGAGAGCCTCCATGTTACCGATGAGAAAAGGTCCCGATTTGTTACCGTACCGTTTTCAGGGTAACTCGGGCAGTAAATATAGATTCCAAAAGGAATATTCCATCAGAATATTCCAGTTCCTGAAATCATATTTCAGCTCTCGATATTATAAGATAAAGTTCTCGCTTGAACCGGCGATTTCGCATGGTCCGATGCCGCGAGCGTGTTGACATTTTTTCTGTCAACGCGCTCTGTTTCGCTCTCGCATAATCCCTCGCACGCCGGCCTTGGTCGCGCGAGGTACAGAGTTCCTAACGAATCTTCGCGTGAGACGGTTGTCTCCCAAATCGCGATCGCTCCCGATTTTTCGGATATCGTGAGAGTTGTCGATCAGACGTTGCCTTGGAGAGACGTGTCGTGTCTCTCTTGCGCCCGTGACGTCGCGCTCTCGTTCTCGCGTTAGAGGCACGCCGTCGTGCTCTCTCGTTCTCGGTCGTGTGACGTTTCCGCGTGCACTTCGTGTTTGCGATTACGTTTCGTCTACGCAAAAAGTTCCCGGGTGGCTAATCCACCGGTTCCCGCACTAAAAAATAAAACATAATTTTATTTTATTAGTGACGTTTTCGGTGTCGCGAAAGTGACAGATCACGTGATCGTTCACTCTACTCCCCGGTGAATCCCGACCCCTCTACTATAACCCACAGCCTGAGCGGTCGTGCTTTCCCGTGTAAGTGCGTCCAGTTTAGTTCGGTTAGACGATTCCGGCGATTAAAAATGGCGGAGAGCTCCAGTCTCCGAACCCGGTTAGGATTCCGGGAGACCAAAAATCAAGGAGAGCTCCAGTCTCCGCTTGGTGGGTCGGGTTGGATCCCCCCGACCCCAGTTTAGTCCGGTTGAGACGTCCGGCGACAAAAAGTCTCTGGCGCCCCGGGTACTGCGGATGCACGTGCACGGCCGAAGGTGACGGATTTCTCGCACCAGATCTCGAATTGAGTTCCCGTTTCCGGTTAGAGAAAATATCCCCGTCACAGCACTTAAATATATGTATATTACGGGGGAAAAAAAAACAATTTTTCGAAAATGTTACCTGTTTATAACCCTTTAACGTTTTTCTTGAAACAACGTTTTTCGACGGCTTGTTGATAAAATCTTCGAAACTACTGGAACCGATCCTTATGAAATTTTAACCACATATTCTTTACAACTATAGTTTTAGCGCATATCAAGGATTTTTTTAAATTTTGATATATACTATTTTTTTGCTCAAAACGGTGAAAAAAAGACTTTTTTTGTTCTTTTTTCGAAAAATGTCCGCCATTTTGTTATTTTTGCATATATCAAAAATCGTATGATATGCGCTATAGTCATTAACATACTGAGTTTAAAACCGTTTGCTTTTTTTCGGATGATCCATCTCCGAGATTTCATCAACAGCACCGACCTATAATTTTTTTAAGACATTTTTTTAACCACCATATTCGTCTATACATAATGACTTAACAAAATATTTTTTTGGTATGTATTTCGAAAGCGTATTTATTTATTGTAACAACTTTTATATCAAAATCTATAATATGAACCTATTTGAAAAATTCGTAAAAATAGCCTTTTTTAACGTCTTAAGTGCGGAGACCCCTTAATCTAAGAAACCAACGATGATTTTTCTTTCATTAACACGGATACGCAACATATGAACCAAGAAAAAGTGAGAAATGTTGAAAATCGATGAAATGGTACGCTTTGAAACAAAAATATTGAATTATCCGAAAAAAATAGCTGAATTTTCCAACAAAAAAGACTTTTTCTTTAGTTTTCAAAGTCATGTTTCAAGTCATGGTTTAGACATAAGGTTAGAAAGATTTATACCAAATTCCATCAAAACCGTTCGATTAGAATTTTAGTTATACGTCACGCCAGTTTTGAAAGTACAGTTTAGAAGACCGTGCCATAAATTTGCCATTTTCAAAGATTAATTGTAAAACATCCCGTAACAACCAAAAGTAGTAATAATACATACCCTAAGTCTTAAAAATGGTGAAGATCTCTTTGCTTTTTAAAAATAATCATGAAAATCAGATAATTTTTTCCTCGTCGAAAGGTATCTCCCCCCTTAAGATCATCGCTAATCAGCGTTCAGTCGTCTTTGTAACTATTGCCGTAAAACCGAATTAATTAAACTAAAAAAAACATCACATGTTTTTCCCCAAATGAAATACCAATTTGATTAATCACGGATCTTTCTACAGTGCACTGTTCGTTGATCGATGCAACCCAGAATTCTCCGGAGCTCGAGGTTGATCCCGTTTTGGTTGTTGGTGCGGGCTTGAGCGCAGCTGACGCGATAATGGCGGCGCGTCTCCGCGGGATACCCGTGCTGCACGTTTTCCGTGACGCGTCCAACGACTGGAGTCGAAAAAATGACAGCGATGGTTCGATGAAGTTCGGCACGAGTCACTACGATCGGCTGCAGTGGCTGCCAGCTTCCATTTATCCGGAATATCACAAAATCTACGAAATGATGGCCGACACGGGAACGGATTATTCTCTCTACAAGGCTCTTCCCGGTTATTCGCTTGTTGATCTTGGAACCAATGGGAACGAGAATTTTGATCCTCAGGAAAGGAGGGTCACGCTTTCGTTGCCACACGGACAGTTGCAGAGTTTTCGGGTCTCGAATGTTGCCATTTTGATTGGTAATTTTCTCCTCACTTCTTCCTCTTCTTTGGTCATCCAATTATTATCGTAACTAATTCACCCAAGACTCTATAGTTGAACAAAATACATTTCAAGTATGACATCTGAAAGCACTTAAAAACATTACATACCCATTTTGTTTCCATTTAATAATCTGCAGTCATACGATAATGGTACAAACTATATACAGTCGAACCGCGATATAACGAAGATTTGCCCATTCTCTGCCGATAGACACCCAAAATCTTGATATAACAACATAATAATATACATTATGCTCTAATCGCTGATTGCTTGTAGAAATTGCTCTAATTAAAACCTTTCTTTCTTAAAGAAAATCTCTATATTTATAGTACTAATATATTTTGTTAAAGAACATTTTAATGAACATGACTTCGATGTAACGAAACCTCAATATAACGAACTTCTCTACAGATTCGTTATATCGAGGTTCGACTGTACTATAATACTCTAATGATACGGACGGTTGAAGGGAGCACTTTTATCGACTTCCCATCGAGTTAACTTAGCGTAACTTCTGTTGGATGACGCCCCACTGCATGCAAAAAATGTTGCCCCCATTTCGCAAATATATACAATAAAGGCCAAAAAATTATTGTTGTTCAAAATTTGGCTACATATTTGTTGAGATCTCCATCCGGAGCATATACTTGCAAAATGTTATGCGTAGAGGTTGAAAACTGTAGGAATTTGTGAGGCTGTGACTGACGGACGAACGGACATGATTTACTTAATTATAATTTTTATTCTTGAAGATTCTTCGTTTGACAACGTAACTCTAAAAAGTATCTAGTCAGACATGTATTTGCAAATTCCTTAGTTGCATTAATTTCGATCTTATTTTCTTTTATTTTTTCTCCTTCGTACGCCGGCGCGAACTTTTACGATTTCATTCCTTTCACTTTTGCCCCACACTTGTCAGTTGTCTTACCATCAGAAATTCAGTAAACCGCCTCCGGCTGCATAACGAGGGAGATGGTCAAAGTCACACCGCGCGTAAATTTCTGTTGACTAAATATGTACGTTTTTTATCTGCTCGATATTTGTACGCTGAAGGCCTTGATTTTTTTGTTCTTTCATTTTCAGGCTCGAGACCCGAATTATCGTATTTAGGCGAATACGCGACGCAATTGGGAAAAATCGTGAACAAACCGATAGATAGCAAATCGAATCCAATCGAGACGGACGATTTTACGTACGAAGTGACGCGTTCGCCCTGCAAGGGTCTCTACGCTCTTGGACCTATAGTCGGCGACAATTTCGTGCGTTTTCTTCTGGGTGGTGCCGTCGGTATTCTCGCGCACATTTTGAACACGGCGGAAACGTGAGATCGCGGAAAAAACGATAAATAACACAAACAAACAAAAAAGTGAGAGTATCGCAAAAAATTTGCGGCATACAACACGGGTATTATGCAAACGCCGATGAAGTCGTGCGCGAAGAGAGAGAGAGAGAGAGAAAGAGAGAGAGAGAGAGAGAAAGAGAGAGAGAGGAAAAAGAATCTGCGATCTTCTTGTTGCCGATCTCGTCGAATCTCCCTCAAATTGCAATGTACATTTACAAACGTTATTTTTCTATCGCTTCGCAATTAACGTAAAGTAATGGCGATGATGAAAAAAAAACAGGAGTCGTGGATCGACCCTCTGGTTGAACCGGTAACACGGAATGGTGCTCTGGCACGCGAGGTCTATCGCGATAGGTGTCATTTGCAGTATACTTCGTCACCCCGCGATGCACCGGTCGTGAAGGAAAAATGAGTACATTCGGAAGGTCGTCGACCATTGGAACAATTTTCAACGTGGTGTTGAAGTTTGCATCTTTGAAACGCAGAAAAAAATGTTTTCCATTATTTACGTCCATTATTGTTATTGTTTCAATATTTTGTCGCAGTTTAAAGTTCTAGATTTCTCACAAAAAAGTAAAAAAATCGCGGCCGAAAGTTTGGCCAGTTGAAAGACATTAATGTTCGTTTCAGAACTCCAACTATGCAAACTTCGCAAAATCATTTTCTTAAACATCGTGCCTTCGAATTAGCGAGGATTTTTCAAATCTATATTTTCTATCGTCGATGAAAACTCAGGCGCGTGGAGCTCAATAAACCGCCTACCGCGGAAATAGATTTTTGATAAAAAGTGAAACGAGTGTACGGCCTTGTATATAATGGATTTGGTCAGCTCTCCGGACGGCACCTGTGATAAGTTATATTCAAATTGCAATATTCTCAAGTCCAATATATATTTGTACTGCGCGAAAGTGTAAAGAATCTCGTAATACTGTAAATCAATGGACATGTCATGAGGACAACCGCAGTGGAAATTATAATGCTCAAGTATTCAAAACAAGCATAATGATATGAACAATGTCTGGTTAAAAATTGAACGAAATCTACAGAAATCAAGAGCGCGCGCTCGTTCTACCTCAAGTTTGAAGAACGGTACACGCACAAACACGATGAAGCTTCAAACTTACACTCACTTTGCGACTCCAGAGCCATACATCACACCTTTCTGCTCAAAGAGCTCGTTAATATTTGAGGATTGCGATTTCCGGACACTCGTTCGGGTTTTTCCAGGTACACCGAATGATAATAATAAATCTCAATAGACAACAGGCGGATAGGGCGCTCGAAAAAGGTCGTGCGCGCCGTTCAGGTTAAGTAGTCTGTTATTCCGATTGCTGCGACCCCTATAACGGCCCACAGCTCGGGTAGATTTTCGAATTTTTTAATGGCTCAAAAACGAAAATATTCGGATGACATTATATTTTCAGAAAATGCAATAAAAAAAAATGATTTTTTTGAGGCATCACACTAGACGACGGCCTTAAATCCATTAGAACAAATCCCTCTATTTCTATTCCATCTTTTCTGGAGAACATGGTTGAAATTCATTTCAGTCGGTATAATTTCGTCTAAAATGAAATTGGATTTGAATTTTTTTTTTACGTATAACTGTAATTTCTTATTGGATAAATAACGGGAGAATTTAAAAAAATGGGTCATGGCGGATGTTGAGAATTATATATAGTTGAAGCAAATAAAATTTCAAGATACTAATTTCTTAAAGTTTTGTTTGTATTTTTTTACATCTGCGAGTTTAATATATCTATATATATGTTCGATACGTTTTTTGAACAACTGTCGAACGAATATACATGTAAAGCACGACACTCAGTACCTTCGCGTTTCTTCGACCAATGTCTTTATTTATTTTCAAGAATATTTAAAATAATTCACTCAATTTTTTAGCGTCTTACATTAACGACGATTCTTTAGACTCGATTTTTCCCCAGTATTTTTAGTACCATTAATCATTCGTCAGTATTTCACTCAATTGCGAACACCAGGAAGCCTCCTGGAATCGAATTTTCTGCTGATCGAAATAGACAACACCGGGACTGCGAGAATGTTGTACGTCATTTAAAATTCATTCGTATAATTTGTAATCTTTCAACAGTTTTACGATAAATACTAGGCGGTTAACCGTCACAATTACAGTAACACGGGTTGAACAACGATAACCGAAGGAAATGATTTTCCAATTTTAAACGTTTAAATGCATTGCACGTGCGCAATTACGCGCAGTATATATACATGTATATACGTTTCAGGTAAAATATTGGTAATATATACATAAATATTAACCGATACAATATACATCAGTCTTAGTCTAACAGCGACACAAGCTTCCTAATCCTTCGGACAAATCACAACGGTCGAAATATATTTACGTTTCGTTCAAATTATTCTACAGACTCGAATATTCCACCATGCGCCGATTCCCTCGATTCCCTAGTACGTAAATTTGGCAAATACTCAATCGCTCTTACACTTGTGTGACACACTTCGGAGTTTCGGGTGTATTTTTGCGTGCATGAAAAATCACGACGTTGGAATGTACGGAAGTGTATGATTGAGGCCCCAGCAGCGAAGTACTAAGTTTTGAAGACGATGAATAGAAAACTGATAAATATAATAGCCGTGGCGAGTACCAAGATGCAATACATTTTTCTACTGGTTTTTTGGTAGGACTCGGCCTTTTTTAATTGTTTGTAGCCTTCCTGGACCTGACCTTGGGTCTGCTCGATATTGTAATCGATCCGATCAAGGATGCTGCCCTGGTCGTGCACCATTGTCGCGAGATCCTGCAAACGTGCCAAGTATCCCATTAATCTTCGTTACCCCACACTCACAATCGTGTAAAAAAAAATACGAGCGCGAGCCGCACCGAGTATTTGAGTAGATTTCCGTACCCTGTTAGGTACACACAGAATTGCGATATTCAATTGATTATTCAATCATTTCTTTTTGGGTTCGTTTGAGAGCAAAATTCTTCGAAGTGTCGAAAATATAGCACGTGAAATCTTGTCACATTACAAACCGTTTTTTCCAAGACTGATTATTTTGAGGTAAGAGCCATAGTTTAACTTGAAAATCATTACTGAATACTATTTCCATATTTTATTACAGATTCTTAAAAGAAATTATCATAGAAATGGGGGCGGACGGGCTACTCCATTGCTATTTTGAAGGCTGGAACGGTGGATTATTTTTCATTGCGTTGAGTAGGATTTTGATTGCCCCAGCAAGAAAGAGTGCACGAATTCTTTTCAATGACACTCTCTATGTATGAGAAAAACCTTGAAAAATGTATTTACTAATTTATCGTTTCACGTCATACTGCTTCTATTTAAAAGCTGCCAATTTTCAGCTCGGCAGGTGGTCAGAGCTACAGAGCTTGGTACGGCCGTATTCGAATGTGGTCACCCATTTTCAAGGTGATTTTTTGGGGACTGTATTTAGAGAAACGGTTAAACCTACAGTGCTGGTATTGCACAGTTATATGTTTGAAGTATTGCACAGTACATGTTTAAAGTAACATCTTGCATTTTTTCAAATGCATTTCATTCGAAAAGGTGCATATTTGATTTTGCGCTATCCATCCATTTTTCAAATCGGACGTGTATTTTTCTTAGAAACTACTGGGCCGATCGACTTGCAATGTTGCACACATGTACAGTACATGCCGGGCTATCGTTCGGCCCTCCAACTTTCTGATTGCTTTATAATTACTATTTTTCCGGGCCGCGAGAAGTGAACATTTTGTTGCCAAAATCAGAACACTCTTTTTCAAACGCCGCCATTGCGTAAATTTGGCCTACATTTTTTTATTAGACGGTCGAACGATAACCACATTCGTAAAGAATAGAATGTAAAAAATTCTTTGTTTAAGATAACAAGGACAGCAGCAATCACAACCGCCGACGTTAAAAACATTTCCGCCACATGACCTGCGCAAATTCCAACATCTATAAATATAACTCCAACATACTAACACTGTAGATTTAACCGTTTGTCTAAATTTAATTCCCAAAAAAATATCTTAAAAAAGGGTGTTCACACTAGAATATGACCGTCAAGTTTGTTGAGGCTTATTTGGGTTACCGCTGACAGCGTAAGAGCCGAACAATGTTGTTTGAAGTACAAAAGAAACTCGTTCAATGTCAATGTCAAAAAGGCTAAGTTCCAAATTTTGAGATTATCGACAATTTACCTTGAATATGTGATTGAGGTCCGATATACTTCTGACTATGTGGCCAACCTCCTGTTCCCTCTCGGTCGCTTGTCTCATTAATTCCTCCGACTCTTCGATCTGCAGGAGCACAGATTTCTGGGTTTGAGCGCCGTCGCTCTGCCAAACTTCTTCGCTTTGACTGAACGAGGGCTCCGTTAACCAGGAATCCGTCTCGGCGTTAAGCATGAGACTCTCGTCGTCCGCGAAAAATTGTCTATTCCTCTCCTCACGGGAATTTATTTCTGCAAAGATACATTGGACGAATGAGCGCAAGTACTGTACGATTGGTGACTTTGAACACGGTGTTTTCTTTTTATTGAATTTTTGTTGCCAGTACGTTGCAGATAGTTGCTCTGTGCGGTTCTGTACAGAATGCTCATATCCTGCAAAGCCGAGGAAAGAGCCAAGACCGCGCTCATCGCGAGCTGACGCTCCGCCGGCTTTGTTTCATGTCTCGCTGCCGATTTAATTGTTTGTACTTGCCGGTAGCCATTGGAGAAGGCTCGACCTATCTCCCTCGTCAGCTTTTCCATTTCCTTTTCTTCCTGCAACAACATTAATATCGCTTGGTTAATGTAAACGTAGATACTCATTTTGCATTTCCAATGCAAACCCGACGAATAGTGTGTGATGACAATTTAGTTGCTTGTAGATGTTGATAGTAAATGAAGGCATGATGGAAAAAGTTTAGCCAATGAAGGTAAGTGAATTGTATTATTATTATTAATCAAATCGAGTTTTATTTGCACAATTTTTACCAACTTTTTCACGAAACAATGACCTTCCGCTTACCTATTTACTTATTTACTACGTCACGGATTCTTGCAATTCGTACTATCTAACTTTCTTTCTTTTTTTGTGTTTATTCCTCCACTCCATCTCTTTCTCTTCCCTCTTCCTCCTTGTTCTTCTTTCTGCAGAACTGATTTATTTCCCTAAAGTACTGACATATCCCTTCTTGTATTTTGCCGCCCAGCATATTTATAATTCTCCCAACTTCTAGCAGATAGTCTCTCCCCCTTATATCCCTCTCCGTCTTCCTCCAGATTTCCCACACCATATTCGTTGCTTTTTGCGTTTTCCCTGTCAATTTTTTTCCATTTGCTCAAATCGAGCTTTTACATGAAAACCGATATCCGAGTATTTAAATTTCTTCACTATCTGAACTTTCCCACCTTTGGTTTCCCTTTTTTGTTCCTTTTTAGCTTTCCCTCAGTTACTAAAAATCACTACCTTATTTTCCTTTGCCTATCTTTGTAGGTCCTTTATTTTTTATAATATTTCTATCATTTCTTAATCTAATTATGTATCTGATATTTGCAAATTAAAAAATGTTACGGAATTATCCTTCCTTGTCTCCAATTCTACATCTTTAGGAATTGGCAACATTTGTGTGCTAAATGCATATACTTTTTTGAGAGAACACAATGGTGCTATTTTTTTTCTAATAGTATATTTTCTGTACTTCCACGAGCTGCTTGATTTCTTGTAACTGGTCAAGTAGAGCAAAAAGTGCGAACGTTTTATTGAATCAAAACATTTTTGCCGATGTTCGACGTTTTTTTTTCACTTTAAACACAATCATATTCCTCATTTAATAACAAGGAGATTCACATATATATGGATCTTATCGTTTATAAAAAGTATTTTACACTAAGGAGACACCTGGGTTCAGATAGACCTCACATATTTTGCAGAGGAGAAACATTTATGTGTGCATATTTATTTTGTGCAATAAAATTTAGCAATATGTTTGTATGGAATGATTTTACAAGTAGTAATCATTTACTTTCAGTATGCCTTTTTTAAGGTAATTTACACCCTCCCCCCTTGCCCTTTTAGCATTATCTTTTTATTTAATTTTTAATAATTAAACAAAATGCATCTGCTAAATTAAATCACTATATTTGTCGAATAATATTTTACAAATGTGAAAATAATTATTTGTCTTTCAGGTTTTGAGAAAGTCACATAATCAAAAAGTTTTCTTGAAAATTTAAGGAGTTTCGGGGGAAATTGTCAATATGTTACGATTCGACTCAAATTTATACAACAAATTCTTTGTCATATAGTGAATGCATCCTCTGAATTTTAAATCGGTCGTCTAAAACTCTTCGATAAAATGTACAATTGAAGAAACTCTTTTTAACATAGTGAGTGGTCTACACTCATAGCTAAATAGCAGTTTTACATACGCAATAGTGTGTAAAATGTTATGAAAAACTGCCAAATCACTCAGTACATTATGACACTGACTATAATACTTCATTTATCTGCAAATAATTATCCGAATGTCCTAAAGTATGAGAAACCAATACGGTACATTTATTTGTGAAGAATGGGAACCCTCTCACATTCTGCACCCTTGCACCAGTTTCCCCAAACGTTTTTCTCAATTTGCTTACCATAATACTCCATTCCTGTACGAAAATTTGGCCCTACATTTAAAAAATTATATAAAATCCACTATGAAGAGACATGTTCCAGAAAACTCAAACTCTCTCAAAATTTTAAGCAATTCCGTGAACACAAGGTCACTACAATATTTTTGAACAAAGATCCTATGATCCACTGGTATGCAAAACTGCAGCCAGGTATCTAAAAAACTATACAAGTACTTGCATGTAATTGTTGTAAATATAATTTTTCAACGTTTCGAAATATTTTTAATATAATCTTATCAAAGTGACGAAAAAAATGCTAAATATACATACATATGAATAAACGGTAAATATCTACATATTTTTTTGTTACAAATGAAAATTCCATATTGTCAGTAGTGCCGTGATAATTTTCAAATGCCACATTTCCGCAGCATTTGTTTAATGACCACACTGAAAGTATGTAGTTTCCATTAATTAGACTACTCTGATGTTGCGGAAATATTCCTATATATGTTTTTGGCAGAACCTTCTGGAAGTATATACAGTATTTAGAGTGGCAGTTAAGAACCTGAGAGTTATCATCCAAGGTGGGTCGAGTTAGTTGTTTGGCGTGAAGCTCCGCCAAAGTATCCAGTTTGGTTCGCAATCGACTTAGAATGTATTGAGTTTCTTCAAGTGCATCGGTCCAGGCCGGCGGCGCTGAATCGCCCAGATTGATTCCCTTTAGTTCTACGTTATCAGATGCTGCATTTTCTCCACCAACGAGGGCCATTCGATCTGACAAATTCTGATGGCGAATCAAGAAATTGACAAACAAGAATTAGGGTGATGCCCAATTAATATAGGTAGAAGAAATATGGGGATAACGGCTCATGTCATGATAACGAACTTCAACTTATACGAATATTCGTATTACTCTATAATATAAAAAAGATAATTATCGTAATGCATCAGACTAACATCGCGCATTATTCATCCGCATTAATCGTACACAAAGTTTCGATTTGTTTTCTGCTGCATGGAGGTTATGGTGCATTATACCTGTTCTGCATATATGTGCTTGCTCTGAAGAGCATTGTTTCTCATGAGGACGAAAGGTTCCGTCAGATTTCTGGTAGCCATTTTCGTATTTCGCCTACAAAACACTCGAGCGTGAATTTCTTCGTTTTTGCACCCGCCACATATGAGGATGAGAGAATCACTACACGTCACTTTGGAACAGTAGACTGGAATAGGGGCTACTCGCTGCTCTGGCTGCTCATTAAATATTTTTAGAAAGGATCGAATTTGTCATCGATCTCGCTGGACCCATACCAATCTTATGATGGGAAACCAATAGTTCCTAGCTTGCTATAGTAATTTCGTTTTATTATAGCAGTGAGGTTAGCAATGAGTCCGGATGTTAGTGGCGCTCCCTCTAGGGTAATGGTCATATAAATATTTGCGCCAACATTATTAAATGAAAAAAATTATGATAATAATAATAATAATAATAATAAAAAGTTGATGGTGATGTTAGGTTGATGGCTGATGTTCGGCTGGTGGACGGGAGCGTCTTCAAACACCTGGACGCCGGAGGGTCTTATCGGTACCTTGGCATCGATCGGCGTTCTGTACAAGACGCTGAGGGTGTCAAGGAGGCCCTCCGCAGCCAGTATATGCGGCGTCTCAGACGGTATAAAAAGTTGTAATTTTCAATTATAAAGTAATTGGTAAATGAATGTTATAGTAAGTAAACAATCCTCATTATAATCAAAATGTGTTACTAGTTGTTTCCAAGCCAACTCAACTACGAGGCTTAAAATCCACATTTACTTTACCCACTCCAATATGCTTCGTCGGGTGAAAGGCAAACCCATGGGAGTGACACCAGAGATTAGTAGGGAGATGCACAACGCTCCCCTTTTCGCAGAGATTAGTAGGGAGATGCACAACGCTCCCCTTTTCGGCAGAGATTAGTAGGGAGATGTACAATGCTCCCCTTTTCGGCGTGCCTCGTAAATGGCGCTAAATCGCGGCGGCCATTTCGGGAGTATGATTTCGTGATCATCGCCTCTGTCGAGGTTGCAGATTCCCTTGTAGCCGCGCGAGTCCGTGATCACCGCTCAAGTCGGTATCGCAGTCAGCGTGAACACGAATGGGTAGCTGGTGGGGGAAAAGTCTCTGCCCCTCGCAAATCGTGCTCGCTCGACAGGCGAACGGAGCGAGGTTTTCCGTCCGATCGAGCTCGACATATATGTGTGGCCGTACTGAGGATTGGAATATGCATTAAATGAATTTTAAAGTGAAAAACATGTATCGAGATCATTGTTTTCTCTCGTTTGCCCGTTTATGCCGAAAATGCGGGTTAAAAAAATTAACGACGAACCGCATTGAAAAATAAAACGCCGAAACAACCGTGGAAGGTACAAAAAGAAATCTTGAGCCTTTGCCGAGATCATTTCGACATTTTTTTCAACAGTAAACATGGATAAGGGTGTATCATAAATGTTTCTCTATCTGCAATGAGCGTCGTGGCTGAGTTGGCAGCGTGACGGATTAACGATGCTTACGGTCCGGGTCCAATCCCCGGTGGACCAACTTTTTTTTCTTCGTTTTATATTCAGAAAATTTCGAATATAATTTTATATTCGAAATTTTATATTCAGAAAATTTCGAACTTCTGCTATCCTCGCTTCTCGCTTTAGCTATTCTCTCCTGTTCAGGAATTATTTATGATATTTAATTCGTATATTCTTTATAAAAAAAAACACGACATTGTTACCGGGGATCAGTGCAGCCAGATCGCGCGTAAAAGTTACCCCCTCTCTAATCTCTTACGCGCCCATCACACAATCATAGTAGCGCGTGTCCGTGAGCGAGCGACGCTTGGACATTTTCGGAAAGAGCCGAGCACGGTCGAAGTTTTCCGACCGCGCCTTCGGCAGCGACACCACGCATGGACGCTGAGCACGTACATGTGCGGCCAAGCCGAAACGAAGGCTTCGAGGGAAAAAGCAATCTGAGCACGACTCGCGCGTGACATCACTCGACGGCACGCGCGAGGCTTTTAGATGATTTTAATGCTTATTTAGCTCTTGATTCTCTGCGTTATTAACGTATACAAAAAAATGTATCGCGCACTTTGATCTCTTATTTTTTTAGTTTATACTCTAATTTAAATGTAATAATAAATCTAAATTACAACTTATTTATCTTATATAAAATTGTTTACGCTTTACTCACACCCGTCCCTATGCCAAATAAATTATCATTCATAAAAGTAAGCGGAAATATATTTATATTCGTATTATTATATTAATTCTCATGCTTTCATCAAGCTATAAAGCATTATCCCCAAAAACAAGCCAATCATCCATCCGGCCGTGAATCATAAGTATCAGAAAGTGCACATATTCTACAAGCGATGAGATGGTCCCGTTGGTAGCGTTCCTGGCTTCGGTCCGCAGGGGCCCGTGGTGCAAATTTTTCTCCAAATTTTTCATAATTTCTCATATTTTAGTCATATTTGAGATTTTCAGAGAAAAAATGATTTAAAACAGATTCAAGTTCTGGTCTATTTCCCAGAAACACATTTTTTTCACTGAACATTCATGATTTCTCATTTTTTTCCCGGAAATTTCTCTTTTTCCTATGACCTGAGTGAACGGCTGCGGAGATATTCGGAGAGAAGTTAAAGATGAAAAGAAATGAGATTTTCGTAAAAAAAAAGATCATTATTTTTTTTCCGGAAATTTTCCTTTTTCCTATTACCTGAGTAAACGGCTGCGAAGATATTCGGAGAAAATTTAAAGATAAAAAAAAATGAGATTTTCGTACAAAAACTGGTTCTTTTTTTTCCAGAACTTTTTCTTTTTCCTATTGAGTGAACGGCTGCGGAAATATTTGGAGGGAAGTTACAGATGAAAAAAATGAGATTTTCGTAAAAAAAACTTATTACATTTTTTCATCCCTCATAATTTTGAGAAATAATGAATTTCCGAAATTTTTGCAAACATTATTTTCCTCAAGGGATAACACTACTGTAACGGCCTGCCATGAAGCGTTTTAGACAAATAATTCTTGGGGTAAGTATTAAGCATATATTGAAGTATATTGCAAAAAAAAATGTACGGGAAAATATTACAAAATGGCGACACTGCAGCAAATTCTTTCGAGGCAAGTTGAACTTAAGGTGCTCTGCGGCACGCAGTATAACTTGTGCCAATTTTAATCTGGACAAAATATTTTTTTTTTATTAAATCTAGATGAGTGTAGCTAGTGAACCACGTAGGAGATTTTAGAAATATTGATTTTTGAGTAATTGCCGAGTATTTGACTAAAAATGTTCATTTATACTTAATAAAACAAAGTTCTTTTTTTTTAGATTAAAATTGGTACAGTTATACTACGTGCCGCAGAGGTTCGACATGCTTCGGAAGAATTGCTGCAGTGCCGCCATTTTGTAATATTTTCGGATAAACATTTTTAACAATATACTTAAGTATATGTTCAATAAATACCGCAAGTATTATTTGTTTATCACATTTTCTTCGGCCAAAAAAAATATCTAAAAAACAGGGCCGGTTTACGAAAATTAGCGCCCTAGGCCTGAGAAAGTTAGCGCCCCCCCCTCCCCCCGCCGGCCGTGACGTTTGGCGATCATAAGGGGGCGAGATAAAAAGGAAGGCACGTACTTGCGGATTCCGCCGACGCGCGGCGCCCCCTTTGCCGTGGCGCCCTAGGCCCGGGCCTAGCGAGCCTAGTGTATAAACCGCCTCTGCTAAAAAATACGCTTCCTGTAAGGCCGTTACAGTGGTGTTACCTCTTACATTCTGCATATTATTTCCGAGATTTTCCCGTGATCGTAATTAAAATGATGAAATATTCGGAAAAATTCGGGGACACTCGGATGTTTGCATATAAATATTTGTCCGCAAAACTCCGAATTCTTCATATTTGTTCCAATTCATAGAAAAATTCTGAAAAAATCGGAGTTTTTCGGAAAAAAATTGCACTAGTGGCGCGGGATCGTTCCCCGCGCTCAGTGCTTTTATTAAAATTATTATTACCATTAATTCTTATTTGATTAGTTATTTTAATTAGTTATCTTTTAGTGTGAAAAAATTCATCGCGCACTCTGACCGCTTATTTTATTAGTTTGTATGTTAATTTAAATAAAGTGATAAATCTAAATTACAACTTATTTATTTTCTAAAAAATTGTTTGCGTTTTACTCACACCCGTCCCTATGCCAAATAAATTGTAATTCATAAAAGTAAGCGGAAATTTATTTATATTCGTATTATTATATTCATTCTCATATACTTTCATCAAGCGATAAAGCATTAGGATAATGCTTTATCGCTTGATGATAGTATATGAAAGAAGTATATAGTATATGAGCGTAAGTATATGAACGTATTTGATTAGTTATTGAATGAATATAATATTACGAATATAAATATATTTCCGCTCATATACTTTCATCAAGCGATAAAGCATTATCATAATGCTTTATCGCTTGATGAAAGTATATGAGAATGAGTATAATAATACGAATATATTTCCGCTTACTTTTATGAATTACAATTTATTTGGCATAGGGACGGGTGTGAGTAAAGCGCAAAAAAAATGTTCAGAAGTAAAATAAATTGTAATTTAGATTTATTATTATATTTAAATCAACATATAAACTAATAAGGTAAGCGGTCAAAGTGCGCGATAAGTTTTTCGACACTAAAAGATAACTAATTAAAATAATAATGATAACTAATAAAAATAACTAATCAAATAAGAATTAATAGTAATAGTAATTTTAAAAAAAGCAGTGAGCGCGGGAAACGATCCCGCACCCCAAGTGCAAATTTTTTTCCGAAAAACTCCGATTTTTTCCGGAAAATCTTTCCGATTTTTCCGAATTTTGCTATGAATTGGAACAAATATGAAGAATTCGGAGTTTTGCGGACAATTATTTTTACGCAAACATCCGTGCCGAATAAGTTTCTCCGAATTTTTCCGAATATTTCATCATTTTTATTACAATCACGGGAAAATCTCGGAAATTATATGAAGACTTTAAGGGGTAACACCACTGTAACGGCCTTACAGGAAGCGTATTTTTTATATTTTTTTTTGCGGAAGAAAATGTGATAAACAAATAATACTTGCGGTATTTATTAAGCATATATTTAAGTATATTGCTACAAATTTTTCATCCGAAAATACTACAAAGTGGCGACACTGCAGCAATTCTTCCGAAGCATGTCGAACCTCTGCGGCAGGCAGTATAACTGTGCCAATTTTAATAAAAAAAACAGAATTTTGTTTTATTAAGTCTACATGAGTGTATCTACTGAACCACGTAGGGGATTTTCGATAAGTTAATTAAAACAATATTTATTAACAAATAACAGTTTTAAAAAAAAATTGAACATTTTTAGTCAAATACTCGGCAATTACTCAAAAATCAATATTTCTAAAAGCCCCTACGTGGTTCACTAGCTACACTCATCTAGATTTAATTTAAAAAAATTATTTTATTGCTATTAAAATTGCTACAAGTTATACTGCGTGTAGCAGAGCACCTTAAGTTCAACATGCCTCGGAAGAATTTGCTGCAGTGCCGCCATTTTGTAATATTTTCCCATAATTTTTTTTTGCAATATACGTCAATATATGCTTAATATTAGGTGTACAAATAAGTTTTAGGACAGTTTTCAAAAAATTCAAGATTTATTAAAAAAGAAGTAAAACACAGTTATTCATCGAAGTAATCTCCATCGCACTGAATGACCTTCAGCCATCTCTCAGGTAACTCGCGGATGCCTTTCGCAAAGAAACTTTCGTCTTGTGAGGTGAGAAATTTAGCGACCCATTTTTCCACTTCTTCAAATGTTTTGAATCGCACGTCAGACAAATCGTTCTGCATTTTCCGGAATAAATGATAATCGGATGGGGCTAAGTCTGGTGAATACGCCGGGTGTGGTACAGCTTCCCATCCAAGCGCTAGTAACGTATCCTTGACCGGTTTACCCACATGAGCCCGCGCGTTGTCATGGAGCAGTTTTACTGGACGTTTTCCTTTACCAGAAAATGGACGTTTCTTCTCAATTTCTTGATTCACTTGCATCAATTGATGACAATAGCGATCGGTAGTAACTGTTTGACCAGGTTTGAGAAGTTCATAATACAGTACGCTTTTCATATCCCACCATATGCACAGCATGACTTTGTTACAATGAACATTGCGCTTTGGTGTGGATGTTGTCGGCTCGCCGGGGTCAACCCAATGATATTTGGGTTTCGGATTATCAAAATAAATCCACTTTTCATCGCCGGTCACAATTTTCCACAAGAAAGACTTTCTATGTTGCTTGTTGTAAAGACTCACACAAATGTTAAGACGGCTGTTTTTATTTTCTTGAGTCAGAAAGTGTGGTACCCACTTTGTTCCTTTTCGAATCTTACCCATTGCTTTTAAACGATAAGAAACAGTTTGTTGAGTTACTCCAAGCTGTTCCGAAAGTTGTTTCTCCGTCTGACAAGAGTTTTCATCCAGCAACGCTTGCAGTTCCTGATCGTTCACCTTTACAGGAGGCCCCGTGTGTTCACGGTCAGTAACGTCGAAATCACCTTCTTTGAATCGCTTATACCAATACTCACATGTACTTTTAGATACAATGTTGTCTCCAAGAACAGAACATATCGATTCACATGCTTTCCTAACCCTTTTTCCTTGATGGAATTCATAGCGAATGCAGTGTCTAATAAATAGCTTATCAGTCTCCATGTTTAATTTACAGAATTTATAGGTTATGTTTATGACTCCTTTACGTTTCGATACTACATATCAAGCGCCATCTATGATAAGTGAGCGGGACCTTTGAATTAATTTAGAATAGCTGTTATGATACAAAATCGAAGTGTCCTAAAACTTATTTGTACACCTAATAAGTACCCCAAGTATTATTTGTCTAAAACGCTTCGTGGCAGGCCGTTACAGTGGTGTTACTCCTTAAGGAAAGCAATGTTTGCAAAAATTTCGGAAACTCATTATTTCTCTGAATTATGAGGAATAAAAAAATGTAATAAGTTTTTTTTAATGAAAATCTCATTTTTTTTCATCTGTAACTTCCCTCCAAATATTTCCGCAGCCGTTCACTCAATAGGAAAAAGAAAAAGTTTTGGAAAAAAAAGAACCAGTTTTTGTACGAAAATCTCATTTTTTTATCTTTAAATTTTCTCCGAATATCTTCGCAGCCGTTTACTCAGGTAATAGGAAAAAGGAAAATTTCCGGAAAAAAAATAATGATCTTTTTTTTTACGAAAATCTCATTTCTTTTCATCTTTAACTTTTCTCCGAATATCTCCGCAGCCGTTCACTCAGGTCATAGGAAAAAGAGAAATTTCCGTGAAAAAAATGAGAAATCATGAATTTTCAGTGAAAAAAAATGTGTTTTTGGGAAATAGACCAGAACTTGAATCTGTTTTCAATCATTTTTTCTCCGAAAATCTCAAATATGACTAAAATATGAGACATTATGAAAAATTTGGAGAAAAATTTGCACTACGGGCCCCTGCGGACCGAAGCCAGGAACGCTACCAACGGGACCATCTCATCGCTTGAAGAATATGTGCCCTTTCTGGTACTTACGATTCGCGGCCGGATGGATGATTGGCTTGTTTTTGGGGATAATGCTTTACCGATTGATGAAAGTATGAAAATTAATATAATAATATGAATATAAATATATTTCCGCTTACTTTTATGAATTATAATTTATTTGGCATAAGGACGGGTGTGAGCAAAGTGTCAACCATTTTATATAAGATAAATAAGTTGTAATTTAGATTTATTATTATATTTAAATCAACGTACAACCTAAAAAAATAAGCGATCAGAGTGCGCGATACATTTTTTTGTACACATTAATAACACAAACAGTGCAGCCAGATCGCGCGCAAAAGTTACCCCCTCTCTAGTCTCTTGCGCGCCCTCACACAATCATAGTAGCCCGTGTCCGTGAGCGAGCGACGCTCGGACGTCTTCGGGAAGAGCCGAGCGCCACCGAAGTTTCCCGGCCGCGCCTTCGGCAGCTACACCAACACATGGACGCTGAGCACGTTCCTGTGCGACCAAGTCGAACCAGAGGATTCGAGGGAAAAAGCAATCTGAGCACGACTCGGGCGTGACGTCACCCGACGGCACGAGCGAGGCTTTTAGATGATTTCAATGCTTATTTAGCCCTTGATTCTCTGCGTTATTAATGTATAAAAAAATGTATCGCACACTCTCATCGCTTATTTTTTCAGTTTATACGTTAATTTAAATATAATAATAAATCTAAATTACAACTTATGTATCTTCTAAAATATTGTGTACGCTTTACTCACACCCGTCCTTATGCCAAATAAATTATATTTCATAAAAGTAAGCGGAAATATATTTATGTTCGTATTATTATATTAATTCTCATAGCTCTCATATGAAAACTCTCATATAAAACACTCTCATATGAAAAAATCCAAAAAACTTCAAAACCTTAGATTTCAACGAACCAAAAATATACATCTTAATATTTTCAATCATGACGAATTTTTAAGAACAATATCATGTCAAACACATCTGAACCAGAACAATATACATCACCTAAATTATCAAAACATAAATCAAACAACACAAAATCACAACATCTTATACTCAACCCTTACTAATAGACAACAGGACACAAATAATAATCTTTCCACTGATCGTCTGAATAATGTAAATTCGACAATCACATTAAATAAAACGAAAGAATGGCTTATAAATCTCTCCAACATTGATATTCCGCTACACATTTCCACATTCTTGTCTCTAGGTGAAAAGTTTTGTTTTCCTTACCTCAAACTCTCAAACATAAAAACTCATATCCACAAATCAATCTCCGAACTTGAGTCCAAATTAGATTTTTTACTCGACAAACCTAGACAAATCGAAATTAGAACCAGATTCACTAAAATCTTAAACAAAATAAATATTCCAACATCATTTTCCAAAACTAATCAAATTATAAAACACACGTCCTCATTCTTAAAAAACAACCCTCAACTTTTAGTTACACGAGCTGACAACAGTCATTCTTAACAAATCAGATTACATTACAAAAACTCATAATTTACTCGCAGATTCCTCAACTTACAAATTAACCAATAGAAATCCCATCAACACTCTACAAAAAGGCATTAACAGTATTCTCTCCAGATGGAAAACCCTGAAAGTTATTGATGAAAGAAAATACGAATACTTCAAAGCTGAAAATTGCAACCTATTTCGTCTCAATTGACTGCCAAAAATTCATAAAAATAATTATCCACTTCGTCCAATAATATCATCAATAAACAGTCCAACGCATAAACCAGCTGCCTTTATACAATCTAAACTTTCTAAATTAATCAATACGACTAATTCACACGTCAAAGATAGTTTCCCCCTAAAACTTCACTTTCAAACATCTCAATTCCACTCAACTACAAATTGGTCTCGTTTGATGTTGTTTCTCTCTATACCAACATCTCTATACCATTTTCAAAAACATTTCCTTTAAACGAAATAATTAAAGCCATAGAATACATCATGTTCTCAACTTTCTTTACATTTCAAAATAAAATTTACCAACACATCTCAGGGTTACCAATGGGCTCACCTCTGGCTCCAATACTATCTAGCATCGTCATGATCGATCATGAAACAAATTGTCTGGAAAAATTAAAATTTTCGTTACCACTATATAAAAGATATGTTGATGATATTATTATTGCTCTACCAACAGACAAAATTGAATCCACCAGAAAGATTTTTAACTCATATAACTCGAAATTACAATTTACATCAGAAAATGAAGTAGATAAAAAATTCCGTTTCTTGATATACTTTTAATCCATAAACAAAATTCAATTATCACAAATTGGTATAGGAAATTTACCTGGTCCGGCAGATTCATAAATTTCTTTTCACACCACCCACTTTCCCAAAAAAGCCATAATTTACATGCTAGTTGACAGAGCAATAAAATTATCTCATCCTTCATTTCACAAAGAAAACCTCAAACTTATTAGTAACAAGATGACACAAAATTGCTATTCGATCTCTTCCACAGAAAAAATAATAAACCATCGGCTTTCCATAATCAACAATCAAAAAAAAAATAACAACAGTTTTGATTCTTTCAGACTAATAAATGTTCCTTACACCAAAAAAAAACATCCATCATCAACTAATTTGTCTTTTCCAACAATACAACATAACATTAGTCACAAACAATAAACACAACATTTCATCGATTACCGGCTCCACCAAAGACAAAATAAATAACAACCAAAAATCCAACATAGTTTACAAAAAAGATTGTAAGGATTGCAATGCCACATACATCGGCCAAACCAAAAGATACCTTGAAACCAGAATAAAAGAACATAAAAATAGCCTAAAACATACTACCACAATACACACAGCCTTAGCACAACATGCAATAGAACAAAAACATGCCTTTCAATTCGACAATGAAAAAACTTTGAACAATGAAAATTGGCTCAAAAAAGACTAATCCTAGAAATGATTTAAGTAAGGCACACTCCAACGTCATAAATTTTAGAACTGACATACAAAAACTAAGTTCGATCTATAACTCTATTATATAACTATTAAACTATTTTACAATACTTTACTTGGCATAACAATTTAAAAATTATTGACACTATAACTTAATTTTAAATACTCTTAATATGACGCACCAATTTTATTTATCTTGACACGTCACTGCCTGAAGGATATTTCTCCCCCGATTCGCAAAATAAAGACTCTAATAAGCTTCAGGAAATTAAGACACCACTCAGTTTCTCTCGAACTCTTCGTGATCACACAACTCAATATGTAACTGAGTAATGTAAATTTCGAGTTTTTGTTTATTTTGGAAGAAAATTTTTAAAGTCTTAAACTCAATAGGTAATCATCACAGTCATTTGATACTTTATTAAAATTTATTTTAAATCAATCACGTACATTAAATTTTCACATATAAAACACAAAACTTTCTTATAATTATTAATCCCTTACAGATGATAAAAACCGCTAACAAACGATAAATTCTTCCATCTGTTGAGTATACTCCAGCACAACAGTACTTACAGTAGAACCTCGATTATCCGAACCTCGATTATACGAACCCTCAATTATCCGAACGATAACTTAGTTTATCCGAACGCTCAATTATCCGAACGTTGGCGCGAAAGATACATTGTTGCTCGCTGCCACTGCCGTGAGCAACAATGAGCAACCCAATGCAACTTCTCCTTCTCAAACGACTGCGAGACTTAGCCGCTCAAAAACGCGTTAGGCCGTTCGTCAATTAAAAATGGACGATTTTATAAAAAATATATTAAAAAAAGCATTCGACTTTTTTCAGCTGTTTAATATATATATATATATATATATATATATATTTTAACACCTGATATATGTATGTACATAAAAACAGTACATATATATATATATATTAAAATTTGACATGTACTGTACTGTTTTTATGTAAAAGGTTGTTGTTTATGATCTCGTCACAAATAACCCACGTTTCGATTATCCGAACTTTTGATTATCCGAACTAGTCTCGGTCCCAATTGGTTCGGATAATCGAGGTTCTACTGTACTTCCATAAATACTGTCTTTTGAAATAACGATTAATTAATGAAATTAATGATTGATTAATGAAAAAATTTAATCGTAAAACATCATGAGCAGTTTTCCTATTTTCAGAATAATTTTCTTTCAATGAGCGTGTTTCACGTATAAACAATTCACCCCATACAAAAAGAAAATAATAATAAAAAAAAAACAAAAAAGCACTGAGCGCGGGGAACGATCCTGCGCCCCTAAGCTAGGAACGCTACCAACGGGACCATCTTTAAGGTATTCCTTTCACGAACCCAAATATTCTACACTTAACTGATTTTCGTCTATAATGAAGTAAAAATACATCCCAGTATACTGGTAAAATTTCAAGCCAAGTTACCGAACCTTTAACGAAAAATTACGGCTCTAAAAATCGTCTCACTTATACGGCGCTTTATGGACATGTCACGCTGGCCACATCTATTTCTAATAATTTATACACTAAATAACTCTAGATGCCTAATACAAACTGCTCACAGGTGTAAAAAAGTCTAAAGATTCCGTAACAACAATAAAAACAGAGGGTCACCGAACGTTTAAAGAAAATATTAATGTTAAAACTTGGAAAAGTGTGGTTAGCAGAAGAATTTTTGTAGCCGTGACGTTTCAAATAAATGTAAAAATGTCTCAATCTACTAAATTTGCGCGAATTTTGTTATTCTAGTTTATCGTTGTGTATAATAATCCATTATAACTTGTTTTTTTTATTAAGCGCAATTGTAATTTACCGACGATTCAGAAGGCCCTGCTTATGCCCCCACAAAATACGGCCCTCCGCGAAAGGAATACCTTAATGTACGTGATTTGTGATTTGAAATTTAAAATTTGTGAAAATTTAATGTACGTGATTGATTTAAAATAAATTTTAATAAAGTATCAAATGACTGTTATGATTACCTATTGAGTTTAAGACTTTAAAAATTTTCTTCCAAAATAAACATAAACTCGAAATTTACATTACTCAGTTACATATTGAGTTGTGTGATCACGGAGAGTTCGAGAGAAACTGAGTGGTGTCTTATTTCGTGAAGCTTATTAGAGTCTTTATTTTGCGAATCGGGGGAGAAAGATCCTTTAGACAGTGACGTGTCAAGAGAAATAAAATTGGTGCGTCATATTAAGAGTATTTAAAATTAAGTTATCGTATCAATAATTTTAAAATTGTTATGTCAAGTAAAGTATTGTAAAATATTTTAATAGTTATATAATAGAGTTATAGATCGAGCTCAGTTGTTGTGTGTCAGTTCTAAAATTTATGACGTTGGAGTGCGCCTTTGGATCATTCCTAGGGTTAGTCTTTTTTTAGCCAATTTTCATTGTTCAAAATTTTTACATTGTCGAATTGAAAGGGATGTTTTTGTTCTATTGCATGTTGTGCTAAGGCTGTGTGTATTGTGGTAGTATGTTTTAGGCTATTTTTATGTTCTTTTATTCTGGTTTCAAGTTATCTTTTGGTTTGGCCGATGTATGTGGCATTGCAATCCTTACAATCGATTTTGTAAACTATGTTGGATTTTTGGCTGTTATGTATTTTGTCTTTGGTGGAGCCAGTAATCGATGAAATTTTGTGTTTATTGTTTGTGACTAATGTTATGTTGTATTGTTGGAAAAGACGAATTAGTTGATGATGGATGTTTTTTTTGGTGTAAGGAACATTTATTAGTCTGGAAGAATCAAAACTGTTGTTATTTTTTTTTTGATTGTTGATTGTGGAAAGCCGGTGTTTTATTATTTTTTTCTGTGAAAGCGATCGAATAGCAATTTTGTGTCATCTTGTTACTAATAAGTTTGAGGTTTTCTTTGTTAAATGAAGGATGAGATAATTTTATTGCTCTGTCAACTAGCATGTAAATTATGGTTTTTTTGGGAAAGTGGGTGGTGTGAAAATAAATTTATGAATCTGCCTGACCAGGTTGGTTTCCTATACCAATTTGTGATAATTGAATTTTGTTTATGGATTAAAAGTATATCAAGAAACAGGATTTTTTATCTACTTCATTTTCTGATGTAAATTGTAATTTTGAGTTATATGAGTTAAAAATCTTATTGGTGTATTCAATTTTGTCTGTTGGTAGAGCAATAATAATATCATGAACATATCTTTTATATAGTGGTAACGAAAATTTTAATTTTTCCAGACAATTTGTTTCAAGATCAATCATGACGATGTTAGATAGTATTGGAGCCAGAGGTGAGCCCATTGGTAACCCTGAGATTTGTTGAGAAATTTTATTTTGAAATGTAAAGAAAGTTGAGAACATGATGTATTTTTTGGCTTTAATTATTTCGTTTAAAGGAAATGTTTTTGAAAATAGATTTGATCTTTTTTGAAGGCTTTGAATAACAAGTTGTAATGGGATGTTGGTATAGAGAGAAACAACATCAAACGAGACCAATTTGTAGTTGAGTGGCATTGAGATGTTAGAAAGTGAATGTTTTAGGTGGAAACTATCTTTGACGTGTGAATTAGTCGTATTGATTAATTTAGAAAGTTTAGATTGTATAAATGCAGCTGGTTTATGCGTTGGACTGTTTATTGATGATATTATTGGACGAAGTGGATAATTATTTTTATGAATTTTTGGCAGCCAATAGAGACGAAATAGGTTGCAATTTTCAGCTTTTAATTATTCGTATTTTGTTTCATTAATGATTTTTAGGGTTTTCCATCTGGAGAGAATATGGTCAATGCCAGTGTTGATAGGATTTCTATTTGTTAATTTGTAAGTTGAGGAATCTGCGAGTAAATTATGAGTTTTTGTAATGTAATCTGATTTGTTAAGAATGACTGTTGTCAGCTCGTGTAACTAAAAGTTGAGGGTTGTTTTTTAAGAATGAGGACGTGTGTTTTATAATTTGATTAGTTTTGGAAAATGATGTTGGAATATTTATTTTGTTTAAGATTTTAGTGAATCTGGTTCTAATTTCGATTTGTCTAGGTTTGTCGAGTAAAAAATCTAATTTGGACTCAAGTTCGGAGATTGATTTGTGGATATGAGTTTTTATGTTTGAGAGTTTGAGGTAAGGAAAACAAAACTTTTCACCTAGAGACAAGAATGTGGAAATGTGTAACGGAATATCAATGTTGGATAGATTTATAAGCCATTCTTTCGTTTTATTTAATGTGATTGTCGAATTTATATTATTCAGAGGATCAGTGGAAAGATTATTATTTGTGTCCTGTTATCTATTAGTAAGGGTTGACTATAAGATGTTGTGATTTTGTGTTGTTTGATTTATGTTTTGATAATTTAGGTGATGTATATTGTTTTGGTTCAGATGTGTTTGACATGATATTGTTCTTAAAAATTTGTCATGATTGAAAATGTGAAGATGTATGTTCTTGTATGAACATAAATATATTTCCGCTTACTTTTATGAATTATAATTTATTTGGCATAAGGACGGGTGTGAGTAAAGCGTAAACAATATTTTAGAAGATACATACGTTGTAATTTAGATTTATTATTATATTTAAATTAACGTGTAAACTGAAAAAATAAGCGATGAGAGTGTGCGATACATTTTTTTATACATCAATAACGCAGAGAATCAAGGGCTAAATAAGCATTGAAATCATCTAAAAGCCTCGCTCGTGCCGTCGGGTGACGTCGCGCGCGAGTCGTGCTCAGATTGCTTTTTCCCTCGAATCCTTCGGTTCGGCTTGGTCGCACATGAACGTGCTCAGCGTCCATGTGTTGGTGTAGCTGCCGAAGGCGCGGTCGGGAAACTTCGGTGGCGCTCGGCTCTTCCCGAAGACGTCCGAGCGTCGCTCGCTCACGGACACGCGCTACTATGATTGTGTGATGGGCGCGCAAGAGACTAGAGAGAGGGTAACTTTTGCGCGCGATCTGGCAGCACTGCTTGTGACTGCAAACGTGCCTTACGTATACAGTAGAACCTCGATTATCCGAACCAATTGAGACCGAGACTAGTTCGGATAATCGAAACGTGGGTTTTTTGGGACGAGATTATCAACAACACCTTTCGACATAAAAACAGTACATAAATATATATTAAAATTTGACAGACATATTAACGTTGAAATATATATATATATATATATATATATATATATATATATATATATACAGGGTGGCCAGAACATTGACGTCCAAAAGTAAAATTTAGGTCCCTTGTATCGTGGGGTATCCGAATAACACCCATGTATGTCCCGCGACTTTTCATAGTTTTCGAGTTATACGTTTTTGCAAATCTAAAAAAAAAGTAGAAGACTGTCGAGATTTGTTTTTGCAACTGAATCTTTATGAGTAGCACTTTTATGCATAAAATAATGAGCTTCGGAAATGTGATGAAAGTTATGAAAATGTTGGTCTAAAGTAAAAAAATTTACGTTCCGTAAATTATGATTATAATTTTCAACTTTAAATTAAAAATTTAAACAGGTGACTTCATGGTTCCTAATTAGGCCCCAAGAATGCGCCAGACTCTCAGCTTTCATAATCATTTAAAAAAAAGTAGTACTTAATAGGGCTACTTTGGCTACAATTGACCTTCAAAGACAGCGAGGTGGAAAATTCTTAAAATTAGCCATCTGATTTTTTTAAAAATCTGCCCATTTTATCATTCCTAAGGTTATTTAGGTTGTTAACTACCCAAAAATGACTGCAGGGAAAGCTACGATTTAAACATGTGGAGGTTTATTTTTTTAGTTCAATTTAAGTTTAATGAATTTTGCGCGATCCGTTCATGGGATCAGGTAAAAGAGTTGCGTCCTCGTTTACTTAACTTAAATTAAACCTTAAATTAAACTAAAAAAAATAAACCTCCAAATGTTTAAATCTTAGCTTTCTTGCAGTCATTTTTGGTTAGTTAACAAACTAAATAACCTTAGGAATGATAAAATGGGCAATTTTTTAATTTTAATCAGATAACTAATTTTAAGAACTTTCCACCTCGCTGTCTTTGAAGGTCAATTGTAGCCAAAGTAGCCCTATTAAGTACTGCTTTTTTAAATGATTATGAAAGCTGAGAGTCTGGCGCATTCTTGAGGCCTAATTAGGAACCATGAAGTCACCTGTTTAGATTTTTAGTTTAAAGTTGTAAATTTAAGTCATAATTTACCGGACGTACATTTTTCACTTTAGACCAACATTTTCGTAACTTTCATCACAGTTACGACGCTGATTATTTCATGCATAAAACTACTGCTCATGAAGATTGAAAATCTCGACAAAGTCTTTGACTTTTTTTTTAGATTTTTTTAATTGGCCATGTCGAAAATTCTCATAAATGCAGAAAAAAATTCATAACTCGAAAACTATGAAAAGTCGCAGGACATACATGAGGGTTATTCGGATACCCCACGATACAAGGGACCTAAATTTTATTTTTGGAAGTCTATGTTCCGGCCACCCTGTATATATATGTGTGTGTGTGTTTTAAACACCTGAAAAAAGTCGCATGCTTTTTTAAATATTTTTTTTATAGAATCGTCCATTTTTAATTGACGAACGGCTGTAAGGTGTTTTTGAGCGACTAAGTCTTGCAGCCGTTTGAGAAGTTGGGTTGCTCTTTGTTGCTCACGGCGGTGGCAGCGAACAACAATGTATCTTTCGCGCCAACGTTCGGATAAACTAAGTCATCGTTCGGATAATTGAGGGTTCAGATGATCGACGTTCGGATAATCGAGGTTCTACTGTACACACTTATCCAACCTTGAAACAAATCGCTGCAGGACCAATTGCATATTGTTTGTATGACCCCAAAGTATTTTTGAAGCCAAAAGAAAACGGTTTTCCAAATTCCTAGAATGGTGTTATCCCTTAAAAAAAATAAATTGATTTTTTGATCGTTGTAAATGTATATCCCCTCTTAAAGACTTTAAAAGAATGTCGTACGTGTTAGCGAAAGTCGGCAGAAAATTATTAAGCAACTCGTCCACTTCTTTGATGTTCGCTATTTTGGACCATAGCGCGTTTGCTTATCTGAGATCAAAACTTTCCAAGTTTGTATCCTTGATATATGGCTTTTTCTATAGATGGTATTACCAATATTAGATACTCACTTCTTTATATTTCGGAGATGTGAATGTTCTAGATTGTTTTAATCTGTATTTGTATAACTCAAACTGCAGACAATCTGAATACCCGTCACATAAATAATCCTTTGGTGTATTAGCTATTCAATTTCGTTATCGGTCGAAGGATAAAATTTCGAATAATTTACAGGTCGTCATTTTGAGTTTATAATTCTGTCATTTCGAAATCTTTGTCGTTCTATTTTTGGCCTTTCAAAGTTTTGACCCCCATCCCAATGTGAAATGTGTTTTGAAAAAATGCCCATCGAGAAAGATTCATAAATCTCTTTGAGCCTTTCTCCATCGTTTCGCAACTTCTCTTTAACAATTTTTTCAATTAATTTTTTAAGGGGAAAAGTAAAAACTCCCCCCTTTTCGGCGGTTTAAAACGCTCCCCTTTTCGGCGTGCCTCGTAAATGGCGCTAAATCGCGGCGGTGAGTTCGGGAGTATGATTTCGTGATTATCGCCTCTGTCGAGGTTGCAGATTCCCTTGTAGCCGCGCGAGTCCGTGTTCATCGCTCAAGGGCAGGGTGTCAAGTGTACGCCGTGCAACTGTCCCCTGTGTCAACTCTCCGCGTTCAACTGTACGCCTGTTCAACTGTCCCCTGTGGCAACTCTCCGCAAACCCAAGTGTACACCGCAGCAGCCCGCCATTTCCCCGACGCTCGCGTATCCCCACTCTTCAGATTCGAGCCGAGCATTTCTTGCTACCTTTTTGAACTCGCACGGTGTCTCAACTCGCCACGCGTAGTGTGTGCTCAACTTACGTTTCCGTACCCGGGAACGAGAAATATACAAGCAAAATGTTTTCACATTTACCGACTACCCGCTCTGTCAGTTCTCTAGTTTATCGACTGATTTTGAATGGAAATTTCACGAGCGGCATTTTCTTATAGCTTTAATCTTTAATAATGCCACGAACATATATGTAGTCTCCTAAAATTTTAATTCTTCCATAATTCGCGGAAAAAAGCGTCATTTTTGAGTACTTGAGAATAACGATAAGCAATACTAAGAGAACTGAAAACTCATATAATAATCGTGTGAAAGAAAAACTGGTGACCTCGTACAGTTGGACAGATTTTCGTTGCCGTCGAGAGGTGGATTTTCGTTGCGGTTGAAGAGGATGTTTAATATTGTTCTGAATTTCATTTCTTGTGGCTCTTGATTTATTCTTAAAAATCATTGTGCACAGTCTACATTTTATAATCAACTTTTTAATCATCAAAAATATCGATGAAAAAATCATATGCATTTACAAGAAATTAATATCATGAAAAGAGTCCTTTCATTACAGATTGAAACGTCCACATTATTATTACCCATGTTGTTCATATACTTAATGCCAAAGAACAGTGCATGTCGGATATATTTATTATTCATTAATGTGTAACATATCGGCTACTATGTATGAAAAAATTGAATCATCCTATAACATGAAAACGCTGTGTTGAAAAGCGCAGAATCATTAAGGGGGGGGAGGTAAGGATAATTTGCTATAAAAAAAGCATATTTTCGATATTTTTTGTTGAAGACACTGTTTATATATATTTATTTATATAATTAGTATAAAATAAAAGGACATTTGAAGAGTATTCTGTGAAATTTTCGTTAATAATTGTGCAGAAATGAGCCAGTGACAGCAAATCTTCTCAGACGCCACAAAAAAAAAGTTACATTGCGGTGAACTGCATAACTCACCACTGGATTATCCGAAAAAAATCCAAGAAGATTGTATTAGTTCGTAAGTTTCTTGAGGTAACGCTGTCGAGTTTTTATTTTTATTTTTTTTGTTTTCAATTTTTATTCACACCTAGAAGACAAAATAGCGAATTAAAATGATGAAAACAAAAACTCGACAGCGTTACCTCAAGAAACTTATTAACTAATACAATCTTTTTGGATTTTTTTTTCTCGGATGATCCAATGATGAGTTATGCAGTTCACTGCAATTTTTTGGAGGTGTCTGCAAAGATGTGCTGTCAATGGCTCCTTTCCGCATAATTGTTAATGACAATTTTACAGAATTTTCGTCAAATGTCGTTTTATTATATGCTTCTCACAAAAAATAAATATATATCAACTGTGTCGTAAAAAAAAATATCCTAAATATGCTTTTTTCCGCAGGGAAAAAACCTTACCCCCCCCCTCCCCCCGGCCCCTTAACACGTCGGGCCACCCTGGCCACTCGAAAAATGGGTATTATTTTCTAAATGTCACAAACTCAACAGTATAAAACAATATATGTTAATTTTTTAACCTAAGGTAAGAAACAGCTTTGAAAATGCCTCAAATAAATTTTATTTTAAAGTATTATAAGACCAATATTCACCAATATAAGAATCATGAAAAAAAACAGTTTTTTTTTCACGTCGCAAAGTAACGAAGTAACTTGGCTCGGATCAGTACAGTAAACACTGAAGCGAAGGAACGGATTTATAGATAAAAGGATCATTGTCGAATTTTTGTCAATACTTGTGGTTTTATTTATTTAACTCTTTAAAATAATGCGCAGCCGTTTCAGATTTTTTTTATGCTTCCTTGTTTTATGCTTCCTTGTTTTGTAAAAAAATGTTCCTTGTTTTTTTTTTTTTACTATAATCCACTTGGGGTACAATAACGAATTTGTTTTCATATAATCTTTGGGCACCTTATTAGATTATATAATTTTTTCAAAATGATCGGTTTGGTACGCCAGAGTGAAAAAAAAGGGTGCGTGTGGGTTCGGCACGCAAAAGAAGTGAATACGTATGCAGAGAGAGAGAGAGAGAGAGAGAGAGAGAGAGAGAGAGAGAGAGAAGGGGAGGAGAGGAGAGGTGAGGAAAAGTAAGTGATCGAATTATGAATTGGCAAGGAAATCAAAAGTAGCCTGAATGTTTATATTTTACTTTTTTTTATTTTATTTATCAATATGAAATGAAATATGTATGAAATGAAATATTTCGGCAATGGTGTCGTCATCCTTTAGTCTTCGGTGTGTTGACCCTGATTGAGATGGAACTGAAAAAAAAATTTATTTTTTATTTTAAATTTTTGCCATCTCTGTGTGTGCCTCTGGAGACACAACGGAGAGGCTGAGGAAAGGCTTGCAGAGAGCCAGCAGAGAGTTAGCGGAAAAGCAATAGAGAGTCAGTGGAGTCAGCAATCTAGAGTCAGTGAACTCAGCGGAGAAGGAATAGAGAGTCAGTGGAGTCAGCGGAGTCAGCAATATAGAGTCAGCGAACTCAGCGGAGAAGGAATAGAGAGTCAGTGGAGTCAGCGGAGTCAGCAATATAGAGTCAGCGAACTCAGCGGAGAAGGAATAGAGAGTCAGTGGAGTCAGCGGAGTCAGCAATATAGAGTCAGTGAACTCAGCGGAGAAGGAATAGAGAGTCAGTGGAGTCATCGGAGTCAGCAATATAGAGTCAGCGAACTCAGCGGAGAAGGAATAGAGAGTCAGTGGAATCAGCGGAGTCAGCAATATAGAGTCAGTGAACTCAGCGGAGAAGGAATAGAGAGTCAGTGGAGTCAGCAATAGAAACTTGTAAAGGGGCAGCGGAGATTATATAAAAGTTTTTGTATTGTGCAAGTTATTTACGAGCCATGCTGACTCGTACGTAACCTCGCCTCGAACCCCTTGAATATTGTTTAAATATTTTATTATTTTATGTATACTATTTTTTCAATTTTTATTCATTTTTGAGTATTAATTTGCGAAATTTTATATATCTGTGTGTGTCTGGAGACACAACAGAGAGGCTGAAACTGAATGTATATAGAGAGGCATTCCGGGGCACGTGTATCATGCGAGGTTATGTACGAGCCATGCTACTCGTACATAACCTCGCTTCGAATGGCTCGAATATTTTTGTTTCTTAAAACGTTGTTTAAAACGTTCAAATATATATCAAGAATACATACCTTCGTTAGCTGGGGGGTTTGTCGACGATTTATCCACTGCGGGATCCATTTTTTGGAATTGTCATTTATTCCCGCATTAAAATAATACACTACCGCAAAGAACTATCAAAAACAGCACCAAGAAATAACAATAATATAATTCACTTTAAAAATTCGCACTGTTTAACGGATAGCACAAAATTTGCCACGAGGCACGACGGCACAGTACGAACTCGCACACACACCCAGAGCTGTGCCAGCTGTGGGCTCACACGTACACGGGCAACCGCTACGAATAGAACGGCGCGCATGCGTGCACGCGATCCTACCCCCTCTCTGCATTGACTCGCTCGCTCTCACTCGCACTCACACGGCTCATGCATCATTCTCTCTCTCTCTCTTCTTCTATTCCTTCATTCTCTTGTCCGGTGCTACAACGTGGCTGGGGGCGGGGCCTAATACAGTCGCATTAGAAGTATTCACTTCAAAAAGAAACACACTTTATTGATATATTTTCGTTATATATCTATATAACTAAAATATATGAATAAAGTGTGTTTCTTATTGTACCCCAAGTGGATTATAGTAAAAAAAATAAAACAAGGAACATTTTTTTTAAACGTTAATCTTTCGCAAGATGTTTTTATTTAGTTCTATATATTTATTTTATCCTATATGTAGGATGTGAATCGTAGCATAAAAAAATCTGAAACGGCTGCGCATTATTTTAAAGAGTTAAATAAATAAAACCACAAGTATTGACAAAAATTCGACAAACATCCTTTAATCTATAAATCCGTTCCTTCGCTTCAGTATTTACTGTACTGATCCGAGCCAAGTTACTTCGTTACTTGGCGACGTGAAAAAAAACTGTTTTTTTTCATGATTCTTATATTGGTGAATATTGGTCTTATAATACTTTAAAATAAAATTTATTTGAGGCATTTTCAAAGCTGTTTCTTACCTTAGGTTAAAAAATTAACATATATTGTTTTATACTGTTGAGTTTGTGACATTTAGAAAATAATACCCATTTTTCGAGTGGCCAGGGTGGCCCGACGTGTTAAGGGGCCGGGGGGAGGGGGGGGGGGGGGTAAGGTTTTTTCCCTGCGGAAAAAAGCATATTTAGGATATTTTTTTTTACGACACAGTTGATATATATTTATTTTTTGTGAGAAGCATATAATAAAACGACATTTGACGAAAATTCTGTAAAATTGTCATTAACAATTATGCGGAAAGGAGCCATTGACAGCACATCTTTGCAGACACCTCCAAAAAATTGCAGTGAACTGCATAACTCATCATTGGATCATCCGAGAAAAAAAAAATCCAAGAAGATTGTATTAGTTAATAAGTTTCTTGAGGTAACGCTGTCGAGTTTTTGTTTTCATCATTTTAATTCGCTATTTTGTCTTCTAGGTGTGAATAAAAATTGAAAACAAAAAAAATAAAAATAAAAACTCGACAGCGTTACCTCAAGAAACTTACGAACTAATACAATCTTCTTGGATTTTTTTCGGATAATCCAGTGGTGAGTTATGCAGTTCACCGCAATGTAACTTTTTTTTTGTGGCGTCTGAGAAGATTTGCTGTCACTGGCTCATTTCTGCACAATTATTAACGAAAATTTCACAGAATACTCTTCAAATGTCCTTTTATTTTATACTAATTATATAAATAAATATATATAAACAGTGTCTTCAACAAAAAATATCGAAAATATGCTTTTTTTATAGCAAATTATCCTTACCTCCCCCCCCTTAATGATTCTGCGCTTTTCAACACAGCGTTTTCATGTTATACGATGATTCAATTTTTTCATACATAGTAGCCGATATGTTACACATTAATGAATAATAAATATATCCGACATGCACTGTTCTTTGGCATTAAGTATATGAACAACATGGGTAATAATAATGTGGACGTTTCAATCTGTAATGAAAGGACGCTTTTCATGATATTAATTTCTTGTAAATGCATATGATTTTTTCATCGATATTTTTGATGATTAAAAAGTTGATTATAAAATGTAGACTGTGCACAATGATTTTTAAGAATAAATCAAGAGCCACAAGAAATGAAATTCAGAACAATATTAAACATCCTCTTCAACCGCAACGAAAATCCACCTCTCGACGGCAACGAAAATCTGTCCAACTGTACGAGGCCACCAGTTTTTCTTTCACACGATTATTATATGAGTTTTCAGTTCTCTTAGTATTGCTTATCGTTATTCTCAAGTACTCAAAAATGACGCTTTTTTCCGCGAATTATGGAAGAATTAAAATTTTAGGAGACTACATATATGTTCGTGGCATTATTAAAGATTAAAGCTATAAGAAAATGCCGCTCGTGAAATTTCCATTCAAAATCAGGCGATAAACTAGAGAACTGACAGAGCGGGTAGTCGGTAAATGTGAAAACATTTTGCTTGTATATTTCTCGTTCCCGGGTATGGAAACGTAAGTTGAGCACACACTACGCGTGGCGAGTTGAGACACCGTGCGAGTTCAAAAAGGTAGCAAGAAATGCTCGGCTCGAATCTGAAGAGTGGGGATACGCGAGCGTCGGGGAAATGGCGGGCTGCTGCGGTGTACACTTGGGTTTGCGGAGAGTTGCCACAGGGGACAGTTGAACAGGCGTACAGTTGAACGCGGAGAGTTGACACAGGGGACAGTTGCACGGCGTACACTTGACACCCTGCCCGCTCAAGTCGGTATCGCAGTCAGCGTGAACACGAATGGGTAGCTCGGTGGGGGAAAAGTCTCTGCCCCTTGCAAATCGCGCTCGCTCGATAGGCGAACGGAGCCAGGTTTTCCGTCCGATCGAGCTCGACATATATGTGTGGCCGTACTGCGGATTGGAATATGCATTAAATAAATTTCAAAGAGGAAAACACGTATCGAGATCATTGTTTTCTCTCGGTTGCCCGTTTATGCCGAAAATGCGGGTTAAAAAAATTAACGACGAACCGCGTTGAAAAATAAAACGCCGAAACGACCGTGGGAGGTTCAAAAAGAAATCTTGAGCCTTTGCCGCGATCGTCTCGACATTTATTTTCAACAATAAACATTATGGATAAGCGTGTATCATAAATGTTTTTTTATCTGCAATGAGCGTCGTGGATGAGTTGGTAGCGTGACGGATTACTATGCTTACGGTCCGGGTTCAATCCCCGGCGAATCAACTTTTCGAAGAAAATTTCGAACTTACTCTCGCCTGACCAGGCATTATTTATTATATTTAATTCATATATGTTTAACAAAAAAATGTGTCTACGAAGGCATCGAACCCGCGCTGTTCGTACTTAGAGCTCGGACGCTGATATCTTAGCCACGAGGCTCTTGTGACCGCAAAGTTGCCGTAGGCATAGACACGTATCCAATGCGAAAAGTGTTGAAAAAAATGCCGAAACGATCGAGAAAGACGGAACGTTTTTTTTCTCGAAGTTTCTCTTTCTCGATTGTTTTGGCACTTTCTTCCAACTTATCCAACTTCGACGCGACTGAACCCGCAGTCGATCGCCCCGCCGGACGCACGTTGAATTTGCTCAAAACGAGCGGGAGTTCCCTATTTTGGTCCAAACAGTTTTGGACAATATGACAAAAAAATAAATGTTTCCGCCAAAACGTAAATGAGTTTTTACTTTTCCCCTTGAAAAAAAATTGAAAAAATTGTTGAAGAGAAGTTGCGAAACGATGGAGAAAGGCTCAAAGAGATTTATGAATCTTTCTCGATGGGCATTTTTTCAAAACACATTTCACATTGGGATGGGGGTCAAAACTTTGAAAGGCCAAATATAGAATGACAAAGATTTCGAAATGACAGAATTATAAACTCAAAATAACGAACTGTAAATTGTTCGCAATTTTATCCTTCGACTGATAACGAAATTGAATAGCTATTACACAAAAGGATTATTTATGTGAGAGCGCATTTATTCGAGTACGGGTATTCAGATTGTCTGCAGTTTGAGTCATACAAATACAGATTTAAACAATCTAGAACATTTACATCTCCGAAATAGAAAGAAGTGAGTATCTAATATTCGTAATACCATCTATAGCAAAAAGCCATATATCGAGGATACAAACTTCGAAAGTTTTGATCTCAGATAGGCAAACGAGCGATGGTCCAAAATAGCGAACACCAAAGAAGTGGACGAGTTGCTTTACAATTTTCTGCCGATTTTCGCTAACACGTACGAGATTCTTTTAAAGTCTTTAAGAGGGGATATACAGTTACAACGATAAAAAAATCAATTTCTATTCTTTAAGGGATAACATCATTCTCGAAATTTGGAAAAATCGCTTTCTTTTGGCTTCTAAAATACTTTGGGGTCATAAAACCAATATGGTCCTGCAGCGATTTTTTTAAGGTTGGATAAGTGTGTACAGTAGAACCTCAATTATCCGAACTCTCAATTATCCGAACGTTGGCGCGAAAGATACATTGTTGCTCGCTGCCACCGCCGTGAGCAACAATGAGCAACCCAACGCAACTTCTCCTTCTCAAACGGCTGCGAGACTTGGACGCTCAAAAACGCGTTACAGCCGTTCGTCAATTAAAAATGGAAGATTTTATAAAAAAAATATTTAAAAAGGCATTCGACTTTTGTCAGGTGTTTAAAACACACACACACACACACAAACACGCGCGCGCGCACGCACACACACACACACACACACACACACACACACACACACACACACACACACACACACACACACACACACACACACACACACACACACACACACACACACACACTGCAAGAGCAACATCGACCGGGCTAAAGACTGCATCAAGTGCGGTAACACTGGCCACAAAGTTGCCGAATGCACAGCAAGCGCAAAGTGTGTCATATGTGCGGAAGCGGAAGATGGGGCACCCACAGCCCACATCGCAGGTAGCAGCCGATGTCCAGCGTATACGCGGGCTCTCCAGGCTCTCTAGGCACTCCAAGAACAATGCAAATGAGAGTACTCCAGCTCAACCTCAACCATTGTGAAGCAGCATAGGACTTGCTCATGCAGACTGTGCGCGAGCTGAAGCCTGAGTTGGCGATACCCTGGGAATCTGACGCAAGTGGGAAGGCCGCAATTTGGTCCTGCGGAAAGCTTCCATTTCAGGATCTTGCGAGTCGGATGGAAACTGATTTTATGAGAATAAAAGCCAAAGGAGTTCATTTCTACAGATGTTACGCACCGCCTAGCCTGACGACTGATGAGTTTGAGAATTTTCTCGACAACTTAATCGCAGACGCTAAACAACGCTTCCCGGTAGCCATAGCCGGAGATTACAACGCGTGGGCTGTGCAATGGGGTAGTAAAGTGACGAACAGGAAGGGCCAAGCCTGCTTGAGGCTATGCCCTTATTGGATGTAGTACTACTTAATGCAGGTACAAAGCCCACTTTTGTTAAAGGTGAAGCCTCCTCTATAGTGGACCACACTTTCGTGAGTAGTAGCCTGGCCAGAGGAAACCAGTGCCACTGGGTAGTCAGTGATATATATACTCATAGTGATCATCAAGCGATGCTGTGGGAGATTTGCGGAGAGTTCAGTAGAACAGCAAAGGCACCGAAGACAAACGGGAAGGACTGGAAAGCGAAAATGTTTGACGCGGACTTGTTTCGTAAAACTTTTGACACCAGCCTCCTCGAAGCGCAAAGTGCAACCGAGAAGGTCGAGGTGGTCATGCAGAGGGTCACCAAAGCATGCGATGCCACAATGCCACGGAAACGAGATGTCGAGTTCCGACCGGCGGTACACTGGTGGAGCGAACAAATTGCCGGCCTCCGAAGGGAGTGTCATCGAACTCGCCGCCTAGCGCAACGAGCTCGAGGCAAACGCTCGTTCTCTGATTTGGAAGAACAGCACAGGAAGGCGCGCTTGAAGCTTAAAAAGGCTATCAAGCAGAGTAAAGCTGAAAGGTGGGGCGAACTGATCAGCGAGGTGGAAGATGCTCCCTTGGGCAGGCCGTACAAAGTAGTAATGACTCGGCTGAAAAGCCAGCCAATGCCAACGCCTGTAGACGCAGCCCTGCTGAAAAAGATTGTTGCACATCTATTCCCTGAGCAACCCGAGGACTACCAGCTCGAGGAGGATGTCGATGAGGACATCCCAGCCATTACTGAAGAAGAGCTTCTTACGGCCATTGCCAGGGTGGGCAACAATAAAGCCCCCGGCATGGATGGGATACCCAACCTCGCACTCAAGGCAGCGATCAAGTTGGCACCGGCAATATTCCTGGGCATGTGCAATGCGTGTCTCAAGGAAGGAATCGTCCCGGACAAGTGGAAGTGGCAGAAGCTAGTGCTCCTCCCGAAAGGGAAGAAGCCACCGGACGAACCTTCATCCTATCGTCCGCTCTGTATGCTGGATACCGCCGGAAACATCTTTGAGCGCATCATCCATAACAGGATTGAGAAGGTCGTGGACCCTCTACTGGCGGAGGACCTTCAGTTTGGGCGGAGTTTGGCTTCAGAAAGGAACGCTCTACTCTGGATGCCATTAACACAGTGGTGAAGCAGGCACAGAAGTCGACTGCGGGGAAACGATGGGCAAGAGGGTCCAAGAAGTGGATACTGCGCAATTGTGGCTCTCGACGTCAAAAACGCTTTCAACTCGGCGATATGGAAGTGTATTATGGATGCCCTAAAAACGTTAGGTATACCACGGTATCTACGGAGAATAGTGGCGAGTTACTTATGTAATATGTGGCTTATGTACGACACAGAGGATGGACCGAAGACGTATAGGGTGACTGGAGGAGTTCCTCAGGGCTCAGTACTTGGACCGCTTCTGTGGATCATCACGTACAATGATCTGCTGCTATTACAATTGCCGAAAGGAGTGTCCATCGTAGCGTTCGCAGATGACGCGGCGCTGATTGTCATCGCCAAATCCCTGGAGCAAATCACCGCACTCTTCGACGAAGCTTTCGCCAAGATAAAGGAATGGATGTCTTCTGTTGGACTTCAGCTTGCGACCCACAAAACAGAAGTACTCCTCGTATGCAGTAGGGAGGTGATGGAAACGGTGTCGCTCAGGATTGGAAACGCCGAAATCACATCCCAACCGTTTATTCGGTACCTGGGTGTGATTCTCGACGTGAGGCTGAACTTCAAAGAGCAAACCGAGCAGATCAGCAGAAAGGCCGCTGGGGTGACTACCACACTGGCGCGACGAATGCCTAATGTTGGTGGCCCCAGACAGAAGAGGAGGAGACTGCTGTCATCAGTGACGATCTCAGTGCTCACCTGTGGCATACCCATATGGGCTGATGCACTGAAAATCCAGGAGTACCGCAGGAAGGCTGCAGCAACGTATCGCGTCAGCGCTTTGAGGGTAGCCTGTGCATTTCGCACTGTCTCCGAGGACGCTATCAACGTTATCGCGGGAATGCTGCCCATTGAGGTGCTCGCCGAGAAGCGTGGATCGATGTACCAGCAGAAGGGAGCTAGAAACCCCAGTTATGCAAGGACAGAAGTGAGAGCAACCAGTTTCAACCAGTGATTGGGATTGGGCGAGAGGAGGAAGCCGGCCGGCGTGGACCGGCACTAAGGGCGGTATTCATAGTCAGATCTTAAGACAATCGTCAACTAAGATGGTCTCAGAACGTGTCTCAAGATAGCGCTGTAGTTCCATAGTCGGTAAATAAGACGCGACAAATAAGATAGTCTTAACGAAGATCATCTCATAAAACTCTTGCTTATTCCAAGTTTCATAGTCCAGTCTTGTTCAAAATAAGCAATGTCTCAATAGTGCAAGGTTTCATAGTCAATTATGACATGCTTATTTGGAGAAATAGACCGTAAATAAGATGGTCTTGACCAAGACGTGGTTCGAGTCGTCTTAAGCAGCGTCTCATTTATCTCTCGCATATCAAAAGCTGTATGCAGATGTACAAACTGACTTTAAAAAAAAGTGCCCTTAATTAATCAACGAAATTCGGAATGTACAAAACCGGTGTTTTCGTATTGTTGGACTGTGGTGACATTATATAAAATAAATGAGTACAAGTTGTTATGTGGTACATGTGAAAGTGGTAATTGAGGTTAGAAATGCAGTGAATAAGTAAATCGGGAATTTTGGACTACGCAATCAATCGAATTATTGCAATGTCCCATTTCAACGATTTGCTGAATCTGTATAATACGGATAACATGGATTATACGGGTTCGGACGAATCATCTGAAGAAGAAAATGTTCAACAAGTCCCGCGTACTCCAAAACGATACATATGAGACGGCCAGAATCCATTCGAGTTCTATGGAAAAACTGAATTTAAACGACGTTTTCGGTTTTCTAAACATAGCATCATACATGGGATATTACCCAGGATCCGAAATAATGTACTTAAAGTTGATAATCGTGGACTACCAATTTCACCAGAATTTCAATTGTTAATTTGTCTGCGATTCTACGCTACGGCAAGTTTTCAGGTAAGTCTTGTTTCCGCAAACTGTACATCTAGTTTGGTGCTAACAAAAAATAATTCATAATATTATATTCGCTGGTTATAACAAGTAATTTATAATTATACATTATTCTGTGCAGCTCGTCAATGCAGATTTGATATCTGTGTCACAATCAACAGTGTCAAGGATAATATTTAGGATTTCTACGTTACTTGCGGCTGAAATGTTCACCGTTATTAAAATGCCAATGTCAGAAGAAACTCGATTAGAAAATCGGCAACTTTTTCGGCAACTTGGAGCCAACAGAGACGGCATCGGTCTTCCTGCAATTGACGGCGCTATCGACTGCACTCACATACGCTTATCACATACAAAATTTGAAAACATTCAAGAAGTCTACAGAAATCGCAAGGGATATTTTTCGTTAAATGTCCAGGTATATTTTATACACATTGCTAATGGAGTCCACAGGATTGCGATTATATCTGTTTGTGAATAAGAACCATCTAAAATTCTAATCGTACAGGCTGTAGTAGGTCCGCGCATGGAATTTTTGGATATCGTCCCAGAATGGCCCGGAAGCCAGCACGACAGCCGTATTTTTCAAAATTCTAGGCTTTATATGAAATATTATGAGGGGCAGCTGACCGGAGCCCTTGTTGGAGATGCTGGATATCCTTGCCTTCCGTTTTTGCTTACACCCCTGGGAAATCCTGTGACAGATGCAGCGCGAAGGTATACATGAGAAAGATAAGTAGCGTGTGCTGTCTTGCACAATTTATCTCTTACTCTGGATAACATTCTTCCGGAAGAAGATCCAATCGACGAGGAAGAAGTAATCCCGGGTCAACCCCCACATTGGCAGCCTAGAAAGGGTTTCCTGATTCGAGAAGCTTTAATCGAGCGGCTCTTTCAATAAAAGAAAGAAGTTAAACGTGTAGATCAGTCGTTCGATCGGTAAATTTTTCCATTAGAGAGCATGATTTAAATGGTATTATTCTCGTTATACGAAGCGTCAGGAAGAAAAATCAATTTCTGCTTCTCAGCGCTCTTTCTCGCACTCGCGCTCTTCGCGAGCGTTACGCGATGCCAAGTATAATAGATTTTTTAACTTCAAGAATGTATAATTTGCAGACGATTGCAAAATTAATAAATATATTTTGTCTGGGCTATGAATTATGTTATTGCATCCGGTATTATGACGCAATCCAATAATGTGTGAAAACATATATTGTTCTGATGTGTATATATGTATATATATATATATATATATATATATATATATATATATATATATATATATTATAACCGTATATCAGAACAAATTATAATATTGTAACAAACTTTTATAAAGTTCCCAATAAAATCAACGAAAGTATTAAGGATATCGTAGATGCTTTGGTTATATTATTAATATCTATATATTAGTCACGAACCTAAACAAATCTTTACTACAGTTGAATTATAATTGATAAAATAACTTATTAGTAACACTTAATTGAATTGTCCTTAAACCCGATAAAACAAAACCTATACATCGTTTTTTTCTTTGGCAAGTAAAAATTCTGCTAGTTCGGCTTCAGCTTTGGCTTTTCTCAATTCGAATTCATATTTTTCGATTTGCAATTCATGTATCCTGCTTAAATGACGTTCTGTCACTTTTGCAACTTTCATTTCATGATTTCGTTTTATCTGAAACAAGAGTTGGTCTTGCTGACAGAGCGCCGCAATCCTATGCAGTTTTTCGGCCTCTCGTGATATTTTTCTGTTGGCAGATGACGCGATAGACACAGACTTCTTTCTTGGATGTTGTTTAATATCCGCTCCGTACTTCTCTCGACGGTGCGCAGGGATTACTGGAATAATACAAATTATCCATTTATATGTAATTATAAAATGATTGCACTTTTGTACTAAGATTCGTAACTAGTGAATCATTTCACTTATTTATTTTACCTTGATTGATTTCACTTGAACATCCAGATGCGTGCACGTCCTCGCCTTCGCAATCGTCTTGAGTTTCCATCAATGAAGCTTCATCTAAATACTCTTCATCGGTTAAATTCCATCGGTTCCATCAATAAAGCTTCATCTAAATACTTCCATCATTTCGCTGCTTCATAACTTTGATCAAGTAATCTGCAACTAAAAAAACACCATGCACTTTTTATATCTATATAAATAAAAAGAGAAGTCCTGACTGACTGACTGACTGACTGACTGACTCATCAACGCCCAGCCCAAACCCTTGGACCTAGAAAGCTGAAATTTTGCACAAAGGTTCCCTTTATAATGTAGACAAGGAATAAGGAAGGATTTTTCGAAATTCAACCCCTAAGGGAGTTAAATTGGGGGTGAAAGTTTGTTTGGGTTTAACCCGTTAGGGGTCGAACAAACCCAAACAAACTTGACACAAATAAATTATCAACTTTGTCACTTTTATTTTTCCTAAACTACCCCCTAAGAGGGGATTTGGGGGTATCAAAGTTTGTATGGAAGAATTTTAACGCGCGGTTCGATTAACTCGAAACTCAGTATTTATGCTTGAGAACAAAAATAAAGAATAACGTGTATCAGGGTTTTTCGAAAATCGACCCCTAACGGGTTAAAAAGGGATAGTCATTTTTACAGGGGAGGATTTTATCGCGGGGCTTATCTTCTTTGAAACATCTTCTTTGATCTTCTCATTTTGTCATTAAGGGGTTTAGGGGGGGGTGGTTAACGGGGATTATTTACGTAACTATTTTTTTCTAATTCTCACAGGATAGAGAATGAAGAGGATTTAATATTTTCACTTTAAAGTTGCCTTCATATTTGGCATTTAAGTAGGTAGTAGGTAGTTAGATTTAAGTAGGTAGTTAACTCCACTCTGCAACATTTCAAAGCAGACTAATACGGCCCAAGTGCTGCGTGATTGCAAACTTATAGTTTGGGACGAAAGTACAATGGCGCATAAAGGGGGTTTTGAAGCACTAAACAGAACTCTAAAAGACATCAGAGGGAACGATGATATGATGGATGGAATCACCCTGTTGATGGATGGGTGTTGTTAGCTGACTTCCGTCAGACTCTGCCGGTAGTGCCGAGGGGAACTCGAGCTGACGAAGTTAAGGCTTGCATTAAGGCGTCAAATCTTTGGCCCTTAATAACAAAACTCCACCTTAAAAAAACATGCGAGTGCACTTGAAGGGTGATGTTCGCGCTGAACAATTCTCCGATCTCCTCCTTAAAATAGGAAACGGAGAATATACGGAAACTGAGGGCAAGATTATAATTCCATCAGATCTTGCCTCAGTTGTGTCCACCGTTGACCACCTAATAGTTCGAATTTACCCAGATGTCCAAAACCTACATAGCAAATCAATGGAGTGGCTATGCGAACGTGCGATTCTGACACCTAAGAATGATCAGGCTTCCGTGATTAATGACACTTTGTTAAAGTCGTTCGAAGGTGCAGAATACCAATACAAGTCTGTGGACACTGTAGTGCATACCGATGAAGCTGTACACTATCCTGTGGAGTTCTTAAATGCACTCAACCTATCTGGTCTACTGTCTCACAAACTTATCCTCAAAGTGGGTGCTCCAGTAATGCTACTACGAAATCTCAATCCGCCAAAGTTGTGCAATGGTACCAGGTTGCGTGTGAAAGCCTTACATGAAAACGTGGTAGAGGCCATTATACTTACTGGCTGTGCTCGAGGTGAATCGGTGTATATACCGCGGATACCAATAATACCGTCGGAGTACCCATTCGAGTTTAAAAGGCTGCAGTTCCCCCTTAAGGTATGTTTCGCAATGACGATTAATAAGTCTCAGGGTCAGGCACTGAAAACAGCGGGGATTGATCTTAGAGGGGACTGCTTCTCGCACGGCCAGTTTTACGTGGCTTGCTCGAGAGTGAGCTCATCTAGCAGCCTGGTTGTGTTAGTACCTAGGGGCAGAACCTCTAATGTAGTATATAAAGAGGTACTTTAAGTATAAATAAAAAATGGTCCTAACCCCCTGAGAATAACAATGTAAGTAAAAGCTTAATTTGAATTATTATGGGAACTATTTACCTTAACTTTAACTTTTTTTTTGGTAGGATTTAAATTTCCGCTTTACAGTTGCCTTCAAATTTGGCATTCAAGTAGGTAATTTTCCGTCTCGTTATGTTTTCCGTTACTATTGTAAGATTTCGGATTTGTTAACCTCCAGCAATCATATATCAATCCGCGCGCCGCACCTCGGATACTATAATAAGCAATGTGAGAAGACATTGTTTACCTAGATTAACAAATGGGGTACTTTTAATCACGGTAGTATGTTCCCGTGGGATATTTTCCGACATCCACGCGGGCGAAGCCGCGGGCAAAAGCTAGTATACTATATTATACATCGCATTTTGGTTACTTTGCCAGATATCATGTCTTTATAATTTATAAATTGTACGTCTTTATTAGTGGATTTAAATTATATAACTAATTAGGGAAACATTGTGAAACATCGTTGATCTATTCATTTGTTACCATCTATTATATCTAGGTACGAGTAATGTAGGATGAGTAAAAAGCTTAATTACCCTCTTCATCTTCAACGACTATATTTGATGAAAAATTTGTCGGTGCCACATCCATTAAATGAGGAACGATCATGCCTACTTCTGGGTCGAGTTCAGCAGGAGGCAATGGCGGACCACCTCCAGTTGCCATACAAGCCTGCTTCTCTTGAGTCAAGGCATCTCGTTGGATGTGCTTGAGATTGATCCACATTTTTTTCAATTGGTCCATTGTTCTCTGAGGAAATTCGAACTCAAGTATAATTAGGAAATTTGTTGCGTTCGTCGTGACTTAAAAATAAAACATTCATGAAATAAAAGATTATTTCACTTACCGTGTGTACAACTTCTTTCGAATTGTTGTATTTTTCTGTAATTTTCTCCCACGCGACTTTTTTCATTTTTAGCGTTGATGCATCACTTTTCTTGGCTTCTATGATGTCTTTCTGTTCACTTATAAAATTCAGCAATAATTTCCGTTCAAGCGGGGTGTAATGCTTGCTTTTCGAGGTCATTTTGGATTTCGATTTCGTTATTATTCAAAAATAATTATTCGAGTACAATAGACAAAGCAATTACTGAGACCTTATTCACTTTGACATTTATCAAATTTCACACATGGCGGCTCGTAAAACCGCGTTCTCATCTATGATTGGTCGATACAACGGTAAATTTCCGATATTACCCGAACGCCGAACAAGCACGGTCTCAAGCAAATGCTTTGTCAAGACGGCTTCCGTTCAAATAAGACTATCTTCAGCAGCGCCGTCTTCACGAAGATCATCTTATTTCGGAACTATGAAATATACGGCATCTTAAGAACGCCGCGGTCTAATGAGATCGTCTTGGCGAAGACGATCTCGGAGTGCATTTGAGATCTGACTATGAATACCGCCCTAAGTCGTAGAGCGTGGTCGAGCGAGGATTCGAAGCGAGCAAAGTCCGAGCGCATAACGAGAGAGAGAGAGAGAGAGAGAGAGAGAGAGAGAGAGAGAGAGAGAGAGAGAGAGAAAGAAAGAGCGTAGATCAAGGAAATCTTCCCCGTACGAACGTAAGTTTTCCTCTTTTCTCCTTGTGCAAGAGCGGCTAGCGAAAGCCGATTAGAGTCAGTTCGGAAAAATTGATCGCACGGGCGATCGCCAATTCGGTCCCTTCACCCCTCCACCGTCATTCCCGATCGTCGTCCCACCTCCGTGCGCGTCGCAATAAATGAAGTGTAAACTAGATTAAGGTAATTAAAATCAGTGCGTGCGATTAGAGTCATTAGCCGAAAATTACAGTGTGAAAAGGTGCTCGTGGCGGATCCCCGTTGTCCCTCGGGAAAATTCCCCCGCGCGCGCGTAGCCGCGGCCGCTTTGTGTAGCACGACCGTCGGCCGAGACGGGTAACATTGTCCGAGGGAATACATCGCGGCGCGATAAAATAGCGCGAGTAGAGTGTCGAGATTTTCGGCTTTGGTACCGTATTACTTTGAGCAACTTAAAATAACGTTTCAAATAGTCGTGGTCCAAGTCAAGTGGCCATTGTGTTCGAGAACTCCGTCTGTCCCCGATACTCTGAGACGTCCCCATTTCAATTTGTATAGAGTCTCTCGCTTGCCGGCTGAAGGCCGCGTTTGTTTTGGTTTTTTTTGTGTTTAGTTAGAAATTGAGTACGCGTTAAGCGCGTTGCCCGAGAAAGGCTGGCGCCCAATATAAATTCACGAAATTTATGAAGAGAAATATTAACGGGTTGAGAAATAGCGTTGGGACTTCGCGTGTCCAGTAACCCGTCAAATAATTCGAGTCAAAGTTATTATCATTCGGAATTCGTTTAAATTATATCGAGTCTTCTTTAATAATTGGTTTTTGTAATTTATCCCTTAACTTCATTTTTTTTATTGTATCGAGATTTCATTTCTTTATTGGTGTAAAATAAATTATATTTGAATTTTTTTTTTGGTGTTGACCCGTCAGTGATTTTCCCATTCGCCCTCCCACCGCCTACGTTAACACGCGATACCCTTCATAATATATATGTACAGGGTGGCCGGAACATTGACGTCTGAAAATAAAATGTAGGTCCCTTGTGTTGTAGGGCATCCGAATAACCCCCATGTCTGTCCCACGACTTTTCATAGTTTTCGAGTTATGCATTTTTTTCTGAATTTTTGAGAATGTTCAACCTGACCAATTAAAAAAAAATCTAAAAAAAGTCGAAGACTTTGTCGAGATCTTTTTTGCAACTGAATCTTCATGAGCAGTACTTTTATGCATGAAATAATCAGCCTCGTAACTGTGATGAAAGTTATAAAAATGTTGGTCTAAAGTGAAAAACAAGAGCCTCGCGGTTGAGATATCAGCGTGCGGGCTCTGAGTGTAGACTGCGCGGGTTCGATCCCCGATAGCAATGTCTTGTTTTTTCTATTAAGCGTATACGAATTAAATATCATAAATAATGCCTGAACAGGCCAGAATAGCTAAAGCGAGAGTTAGTCCAATCGAAATAGGATTTCACCTGGAATTAATTCGGGGCTTCGATTTTCTTTCTTTATACTTGGGGTTAGGGGGGGGGGGGTGGTAGTGTAAATCTCGATTTTCGGGAAAATCCCCCCGGTGTGTTTAGCGCCATCTTGATTTAAAGAAGGATTTTTTTTATTTTTCGAATAACTCGCTTATTTTCAACCTTAGAGTGAAAATGATAGTATTCAAAGTTGTGGGAAATGTAATTCCCCACAAGTTTGGTGATTATAATTTTTACCCTAGGATCGATATTTATAGAGTTAGACTGCTAAAAGTGGTAAAAAAACGTTTTTTTTAACTTATCTCGTTTATTATCAAGTTTATTGTAAAAATGGCAAAAAATCATCACATAGGAAATTTTATTTCCTTCAACTTTGGTTATTAGCATTTTTACCCTCGGATCAATATTTTCGGACTTATACTTAATTTAGGGGTGAACTTTATTTTTATGTTCAGTTATTTCGTTCATTATCAAGTTTATCGTAAAAATGGTAAGAAGTAATCGGGTAGGAAATTTTATTTTCTTCAACTTTGGTTTGTACCATTTTTACCCTAGGATCAATATTTTCGGACTTATACTTAATTTAGGGGTGAACTTTTTATTTGTGTTCAGTTATTTCGTTTATTATCAAGTTTATGGTAAAAATGGTAATGGATAATCAGGTAGGGAATTTTATTTCCTTCAACTTTGTTTATTACCATTTTTACCCTACGACCCTACCATTAGAAGAACTAATCAGGTGTTCAAATCCACAAGATTCTACTTGCTGGAATGGCTCTTTGCGACGAGAGAACACAGCCAAAGTCGAAGAAATTTGAATTACGTACGGTTGTCCATCACTATTTTTATAACAAATTCAATAATAAGTTGAAAAAAAAAATTAAAAAATTACACCCCTATTTTAATTATAACTCCTAAAATATTGATCCTCGGGTAAAAATAGTACTAACGAAAGTTGAAGAAAATAAAATTTACGACCCGATTATTTATTACCGATTTTACGATAAACGTGATAATAAACGAAATAAATAATCATAAAAAAAAAGTTCGCCCCTAAATTAAGTATAAGTCTGAAAATATTGATCCCAAAGTAAAAATGCTAATAACCAAAGTTGAAGGAAATAAAATTGCCTACGTGATGATTTACTACTATTTTTACAATAAACTTGATAATAAAAGAGATAATTAACGAAAAAACGTTTTTACCCCTATTTGCAGTGTAACTTTAAAAATATCGATCTTAGAGTAAAAACTATAATCACCAAACTTGTGGGGAATTACATTTCCCACAACTTTTAATATGATCATTTTCACTCTAAAGTTGGAAATAAGCGAGTTATTCGAAAAACAAAAAATCCCCCTTTAAATCAAGATGGCGGCAAACGCACCGGGGGGGATTTTCCCTAAAATCGAGATTTACACTACGAACCCCCCCCCCCCCCCAAGTATTAAAAAGAAAATCGAAGCCCCGAATTAATTTCAGCTGAACCGAATTTTAGACCTATCTCGACTGGACTAAGTTCGAAATTTTCTGAATATAAAATGATGTAGAAAAAAAGAGTTGGATCACCTGGGATTGAACCCGGACCGTAAGCATCGTTAATCCGTCACGCTGCCAACTCAGCCACAACGCTCATTGCAGGTAGAAAAACATTTATGATACACCCTTGTCCATAATGTTTACTGTTGAAAAAAATGCCGAAACGATAGCGAAAAGGCTCAAGATTTCTTTTTGAACCTTCCACGGTCGTTTCGGCGTTTTATTTTTCAACGCGGTTCATCGTTAATTTTTGTAACCCGCATTTTCGGCATAAATGGCAACCGAGAGAAAACAACGATCTCGATACATGTTTTTCACTTTGAAATTTACGGATACACATATATGTCAAGCTCGATCGGACGGAAAACCTCGCTCTGTTCGCCTGTCGAGTAAGCGCGATTTGCGATGGGCAGAGACTTTTCCCCACCCGAGCTACCCATTCGTGTTTACGCTGACTGCGATACCGACTTGAGCGGTGATCACGGACTCGTGCCGCTACAAGGAAATCTGTAACCTCGACAGAGGCGATGATACGAAATCATACTCCCGAACTCACGGCCGCGATTTAGCGCTATTTACAAGGTACGCCGAAAAGGGGAGCGTTGTGCATCGCCCTACTAATCTCTGGTTTTCGGCGTGCCTCGGAAATGGCGCTAAATCGCGGCGGCGAGTTCGGGAATATGATTTCGTGATATCGCCTCTGTAGAGGTTGCAGATTCCATTGTAGCCGCGCGAGTCCGTGATCACCGCTCAAGTCGGTATCGCAGTCAGCGTGAACACGAATGGGTAGCTGGGTAGGGGAAAGGCACGGTCACGGTCACGGTCTTACATACAGGTCTGGAAACGACCGTGGTGGGGGTAGGCACTGTTAACGAACCCACGTTTGTTTCCAATTTTCGCCACTGCGTGGCATTGCTATCGGCGTGTACATGTGCGACAAGGACAGAACAGCTTCCGTCCGTCTCTCTCACTCTTCTCGATGATCCGAAATGCACATTGCCTTTTACGCGGGGGGGGGGGGCGCAAAGGGGGAATAGAGGTAGATGAGAAAGAATTGTGGAATAAGGACGGGGGATTGTGGAAGAAAATCGAAGTGGGGCTTGTAAAAAGGGGAAGATCCTGTATGGCTGGAAGAAGACCAATATAAAAATTTAAAAAATAAATAAAAATACTTACCTTTTTCGAGTGAAATGGATTTTTATTCGAATTTTATTCGGAGTTAAAGAAACTCCGAATAAAATTCGAATAAAAATCCATTTCAGGCGGTGGCGGAATGAAAAGTGAAGCTTGTAACGCTGCCTCACGACTCCATTGAAATCTGGCTTCGTTTCCAGATCTGTATGTAAGATGGTGGGGAAAGGTCTCCATCCCTCGAGAATCGTGCTCACTCGACAGGCGAACGGAGCGATGTTTTCCGTCCGATCGACCTCGACATGTATGTGTGGCCGTACTGCGGATTGGAATATACATTACACGAATGGGTGTACTTCGGAAAAGCGGAAACCGAACTCCGACCTGAAAATTGGCATACACCGTCCTTTCAATATTACAAGATATTCCCTAAAGGGATTTTTGGCGACTCGCAGTCACGGATCTAAGGGGGGGGGGGGGGCAAACCGGGGTACCTGTCCCAGGCGGCAATTTAAGGGGGCGCCAAATTCTGGTGTTTGAAAAAAATTGTTTCACTAAAGCGCCTAACATCCAGGGCGCTTTGATGAGTTTCAATCGCGTCGTGATCCTAGCTATCGAAAATAAAACTGCCTAGGAGACGAACTTTGATGAGACGTCTTTTGAAAAACTGCTCGTGTTATAGCTCAACAAGTTATTGATCGATCTTGCTGATATTTTGCCAGATTTCTCACTATAAGACTATTGGAAGAATGTACCTAAAGTTTCAAGGTTATCGCGTAAATAAATTACTTTTTTGGGGTAAAAATTGTCGAGAAAATGGTAAAAAATATGAACATTTGATTACAAAGCCTACTTAATTTTCAGTTTTATGCCTTTTAATATTTTTATAGGTATATCCTTCCAATAATGTCATAGTGAGAAACCACCCAAAATTTTAGCCAGATCGATCAATAACTTTTTGAGCGAAACGTTTTGTTTGAAAAAGAAAAAAAAGTTTTACCACTTGAAGTTGTAATAAGATAATGTCAAAATTTTAAAACGGTGCGATTATCTTATCACATTTTTTGAATCATGACAAATGACTTATTTTCGGGCGTCTAAGGAGATCTCCCCCCTTAAGGCGCTACCCCCCACTTGGAGCGCAAAAAAAGGCCTTTTTCATGAATTTTTTAAAAGAAAACTACAAAACTTTTTTAATCGATCAATATACCATCTTAAAGAACACATCTTGAAGAACTTTCAGTAATTTTTTTATTGAAAAATATTACATTGTTTAGTGGCAAATGGCCGTCAATGAAATAATGTTTTCATATACACGGTTTGCGGTGACCAACATTGCGGCGAAGTGGATCATCTGAAAAAAAAAATGCGAATGGATTTAGTCAAATATAAGTATAAACGAGTCTTTAATCGAAGGATTTTAAAAAATATTCATTTTTCACAAAATGGCGGACAGTCAAAGTTAATGGTTCGATTTTAACGAGAAAAAAAACGGCTGTTTTTTGGAACGATTAAAGACTACATTTTTATGTATTAAATAAGCCTGCAAAATTTCAAGAAGATCGGTTCATTAGTGCTCGAGTAATCTTGGTCACCGACTTCAGAAATCCCATATTGAGAAAAACGCGTTTAAAGTTTCAATTTCCGGTCGTTTACACAACGGATTCTTCTCTATCAACGCTCATATCTCAGTCAATTTTGTTCGGATCGACTTGAAATTTTTAGGACATATTCTCAGATACTTATACTTCAAAAAATGCAATAAAAAAAAAAAGATTTTTTCTAAATCGCAAGTGGGGGTAACCCCTTAATCTCAAATGCTGGAGGGGAGGGGCGCCAATGTTAAGGTTTTGCCCCGGCTCAGAGAAATCGTAGATCCGGGGCTGGCGACTGGCCATAGTTTTCGAGATATACTACCCTACCATATATCTATGGCTGACGGGCTCAGCTACGGCTATACCTATATATCTTATCGCGCCTTCCGCTTTGTTCGGATCTTCGTCGAGTTTGTTTGGTGAAACCCCCTCTCCAACGTTTCCACGCCAGCGTGCTTATGGTGTTAAACCTCGTATAGCGAATTTTCATTTTTACGGATACGTTGTAATGGTGCCTGCGCTCGGGACTCTAACTTTCGCTTTATTATACGGATGATACGGATTGAAAATGATAAAATAACAAAAAAGAAACAAAACTATCATAGAAAAAAGTTTTTATCAAATCGAAAAAATCACAAAATGAAAAAAAAATCAAGCAGATATTTTAAACAAAAAAAATCGAATAAAAAGCCAAAAACAATAAACGAAAGGTAAAGAATAAAATGGAACAGGTGCTCTGCGGCCACCGCAGTGTTCTACGTACCCCGCGATTCCACATATCCGAGTTTGGGTATGTCACGTCCTGAGGGGACGTGGGCATATGTATTATCGCGGTTCCCTCTTTTTAGCCTACGCCTAGCGCAATAGCTCGGGATGAGGGTGAAAAAGGAAAAGGTGCATGCGAAGATGGGAGTGACGCAGTGACTCGATTAAGAAATGAATTGATCTATGCAAATAATTAACAATTTGGGATTTATCGAAATTAACCAATTTAGTTAATTCCGTCAACATGAAAATACATAGAGGTTCGCTTACATTTATGATGCGCCGTGGATACGATAATCGGTTTACAGCGGTTGGGTTCGGGCCTCCGCAGACATGTCGGACCCCTCGGTTGCGCACGCTCCGTGACAATGTTGAAATTACACGTTGATACAAATTTTTACACATGCGAGTTTCACACGTACACATTCAACGTAGACAGTTAAATGATTTCTTACAGTTCGCGGTTTTATGAGGAACAATTTCGAAGTTCAAGTTTCGCGTTTTTATGAGGAACAATTTCGACGTTCAAATTTCGCGTTTGCTGTCAGGAGACAGATGTTCTACTTATTCCGATGAAAGTTGTTGGGAGACTAGGTCTGAACGAGTGGTGATGGAACACTGACTCCAAGATTTTTGTATTCTAGCTTGTAGGATATTTTGGATGCTCGGATGGTGGGAGAAGAAGGTTCTCGAAAAGTGCATTTTCGTGATGCGTTAATTTTTTGATTGGTGGAAAGGATGTAGGAAATTTACGAGTGCATATGATTGGTCGAGTTGGAAGGGGAAATATTTTTGGGGACTATGATTGGGTGTAGAATACGATGTGTGTGACCTCCATCTCGATTCTCGGAAACTAGTCTGCGTCTCGTTATTTGGAGCGTTGGAAAAATATAGGGAGGAAAAAGGGCCTTGGTCGCGTCGCCGCGCTTGCCTCAAGATAGGCATTGTTGACCCAGGTGTGAGGCGCATGGGAAATACCAGCGTAGTTTTATGGCCGGATTTTCTTTTGGAGAATGTATATTTTTGTAGAGTAAGGATTTGGATATTTTCGTGTGTCTTCGTGTGTTGTACGTTCTTATGGCTAAGGATTTTATCATCAACTGCGTTTGACGGTTGCGTGTATATATGTTCAAGACCGACTGTGCTCTCGTGTGGGAAATTATGCGACGCTCGCTTCTTATCGATATATTTCGTTTCGGCTGTGGTACACCTAATTCTAAAGAAAATATAAGAACCCGTCGAAAAATGAGAATGCCGTTATCGTGTGTATTGGTTTTCGTAGTTTTTCACGATTTCCATGTGGAATCGCGTAAGCCCGCGTTTTCTCCGGAGTGAAATAAAATAAGAGAGGAAAAAGAAATAAATAGCGCTTTTTCTCGCGACGTTACAGGTACCAATAAATTTTTTTAATTTCATCTAAATATTTGGGTACCAATAAATTCTGCATCAAACGTGCAAACCAAAAACCAGCAAAACACCAAAAACGACAATGCGGCTGAATTTCGCGACGGATGGGAGGGGGGGGGGGGGTGGTACACCAGATGAAGATCCGTACAAAGCGGAGAGCGCGACAAGCCATAGCAATAGCTGAGCCCGTCAGCTATAGATATAGCAGGCGCGCATGAAAAAAGAACTTTTCAAAATTGATATCTCCAAAACTATGGCGTGTCGCCAAAAATCCTTTGAAGGGATATCTTATTATAACATTAAAAGGAAGGTGTTTGCCAAATTTCAGGTCGAAATTCGGTTCCCATTTTTCGGAAGTTTATCCAAAAAATCAATGACGAAACGCGTTGAAAAATAAAACGCGGAAACGACTGTGGAAGGTTCAAAACGAAATCTTGAGCCTTTTCGCGGTCGTTTCGGCGTTTTTTTTTAACAGTAAACATTATGGATAACCGTGTATAATAAATGTTTCTTGATCCTCAATGAGCGTCGTGGCTAAGTCGGCAGCATGACGGATTAACGATGCTTGCGGTCCGGGTTCGATCGCCGGGGATTCGATTTTTCTTCATTTTATATTTACAAAATTTCGAATTTCCTCTCGCTCTAGCTACATTCGCCTGTCCAGGCATTACTTATTATATTTAATTCATATATGTTTAATGTTTAAAAAAAAACATTGATACCGGGGATCGAACCCGCGACGTCTACACTCAGAGACCGCAAACCTGCCTTACGTATACATACTTATCCAATCTATGAGGTAGTTCTGTAGTTTGGTAAAATTTTAGGAATTGGCTAAAATCTAAGTATGGTGTAGATATGACCTTCATGCACTGATGCCCAAAAATTCAATTCGATTCACCGTTTGTTCATGAGGAAACTGCAATTGAATATGGGTATTTTCGTACACGATCCCTATACCTAACACGTAAAGCGATAGCAGTTTGCTCGCATTTCTCGATATAGGTTCTGAGCGGATATTTGGATTTCAAAATAAAAACGCACGTGTACGCAGTACTGTTGTGGGATTAATTTTTTTTAAATGACAACTCTGACCGTTTAATTTCGGAGATATCGACTTATGAAAAGTGGTAATTTTATTCCACATCGAACTCGGGTCCAACCATCTGTAACGGATAGGCAACAGTGTACGGTGCAGCTAGCTGATCTGCGCGTGGTCTGGGAACTCGAAGCGTATTTTTTCCCCGAGTTCTAGTAATTCTAAGATGGATGTGACATAAATTCATTCTGCAAACAAATTTAATTTGCTCAATTTATGCATGTATTTGTCTTTGTTACAACGAATACAATTCAAACTGTCGTCAAGATGTTGTAAATCCACGATCTGACGTCCTTCGACAGCGAATTTTTGTTGCTACTCGTCGAGGTTATGGTTATTCTCATCGCGTTTAGCTGCATTTGCTTGACACATGGCTGCCACAGCTTTCAGTCTTTTATCAAGCGCCTGTTGTCTTGTAAACTTTTCTTTGTAGCGCACTTGGGTTGAAATGTTCACGCCTTTTAAATTTATATAAAATATTTGGCCAAAGACGGATTGTAGGAAGCTCAACGCGATGACTGCAGGAAAATGGCACTTTTGCCACGATTACAGCGCCGCTCTCTATACGAGTATGAGACGTATCTATGCATGAGGTATAAATATGTGGGACATATAGAGGGTACAAGCTCTGTCAAAAATTTACAACCAACAGCATCGTGTAGGCATTGGATGTTATTATACGCTCCGAACGAAACTTTTGGCTCATACGTGTACCTAATGAACTACATTTAAAAAGAATCGTTGCAGGACCAATTGCACATTGTTTTTATGACCCTAAAGTATTTTTGAAGCCAAAAGAAATCGATTTTTCCAAATTCCTAGAGTGGTGTTATCCCTTATAGAAAAGAAATTGATTTTTTGATTATTGTAAATGTATATCCTCCCTTAAAGAGTTTAAACAAATCTCGCACGTGTTAGCGAAAATCGGCAGAAAATTATAAAGCAACTCGTCCACTTCTTTGATGTTTGCTATTTTGGATCATCGCTCGTTTGCCTATCTAAGATCTACACATTCGAAGTTTGTATCCTCAATATATGGATTTTTGCTATATATGTTATTACCAATATTAGATACTCACTTCTTTCTATTTCGGAGATATGAATGTTCTAGATTGTTTGAATAAGTATTTGTATGACTCAAACTGCAGACAATCTGAATACACGTTCTCGAATAAATAAGGTCTCGAATAAATAATCCTTTGGTGTAATAGTTATTCGATTTCGTCATTGGTCGAAGGATACAATTTCGATTAATTAACAGTTCGTTATTTTGACTTCATAATTCTGTCATTTCGAAATCTTTGTCGTTCTATATTTGGCTTTTCAATGTTTTGACCCCCACCCCTATGTGAAATGTGTTGGAAAATAATGCCGAAATACACTTACCCAATGTGTAATGTGTTTTGAAGAAAAATCCGATCGAGAAAGACTCAAAGTTCTCTTTGAGCCTTTCTCGATAGTTCCGGCACTTTTCTTCAACAATTTTTTAAATTCATTTTCTAAGAAGAAAACTCATTTACGAATTGGGAATAACATTAATTTTTTGATCATATTTTCCAATGCCGTTTGCACCCAAATTTTAAACGCCCGCTCCTTTTGAGCAACTTCACCAACTTCACTGAGTGGCTTTCAGCAGCAGCTGACGGCCACTCTTCTTTTTATTGCGGCGCCAAAATTTCTTCTATGTAACTGTAAAAAATAAATAATAAAATAAACAAAGAAAATATAAATAATTACCGGTGCAATGGTCTAGTGGTTAGCGTGTTTGCCACTAAACCATTGCACCGGTAATTATTTATATTTGATTATATATTTTTTACAGTTACAAAGATTCAATTTTGGCGCCGCATTAAAAAGAAGAGTGGCCGTCAGCAGCTGCCGCAGCGGCGAGAGACGCCTGAGGGAGCCCAAGGGCGCGAGAAGGAAGGCTATCGACAAGACAGCGGCACGAGCGAGGGAAGCGCCCGCAGCAAGGACGTCACGGGTATCGTCAACGCGACCGAACGCGCAGTCGCTTGCCCCGCCTGACGTATGGTGAAGTTGCTTAAGGTTGCTTTTTAATTCTGACATGCAGTCAGAATTTAAAAAAAATCGATTTTTTTAACACCTCCTTGGAGTATGATGTTTCGAAAATATTCCCTGACAATTTAAAATGAATCCGATGAATAGTTTACGGGATATCCCGCAATTAGTGAAGGGGCGTCGGGTCCCCATGGCAGGTAGCAGCTGACAAACGTGCAAACGATAATACTCGGGAAGGCAGAATGCTTCGAAGACAATAACAAATTAATATTTTGGAAGCTTCCACATCGGCAGAAGCCCTATTCTATGCTCCAGAAATTGATGATTTGATGTAATTTTTTAATTAGTATTTCTATACATAAATCAAGCGTAAAATTGGAAAACCCTTTCAGGAATTTTCAAAAATTTATTACTCAAAAACTATGAACTTTAGCAAAATTTTATAAAGAACACTTTCGTTTTAAAATTGCCCAAAATGTAAATTTTTGTAAAAAATTTATCCCGAAAAACATGGTGTTTTTTGAAAAATGGTTAAAAATGGTTAAAAATGGTAGTTTTTTGAAAAATTGTTTTAACAATTGGCTATAAACAATTGAAAGCTCGACTTTTCCGCAAAAATTGTGACATTCAGATTCGGCGGATCAAAATACATAAAAAAAGTTTAGCGTCATCCATCGAGCTCAACATTTTACGAACATATAACACCATATTCACATCGAAACATTTTAAACGCGTTTTTCTCGAAACTATGTTTTTCAAGTCGATGACCACTATAATTAAAAAACCACTCGATGGATTTCGATGAAATTTAGTGTGCTTATTGATAGCATTAAAAACTAGTCTTTAATTGAAGGATTTTCACTTTTGTTGAAAATGTGAATTTTTTTACACAGTAAACTAGCGATTTTTGGTTGAAAATCGAAAGTTATCTCTCGGAAGCTACCATTTTGTTAATTAAAAAAAAGCTTCGATTAAGGGCTAGATTTATTATTAAACTAATAACTTTTTTTTTGGTTTTTTGATTTCACATGATCCAGTAAAATTTTATGATGATCACCACAAAGCACTACATGCCGAAGAGGGTCCGACAAAGATGGCGATATTTTTTTAAATAATCAATATTTTTCTTTGAAAATTTGGACAAGTCATAGTGAAATATAACATAAAAAGTCTTCGTAACCACTTAAGTAAAACAAACTTAATTACTATATCAAAAAATTATTGAAAATGCTCGTTTTTTCACGCCTGCATCTCACACCTCAAAACGAGCTGGCGTTTAAAATTTTTGTGCAAACGGTATTGAAAAATGTGATGAAAAATAAATGTTTCTCCCAATACGTAAATGAGCTTTTACTTTTCCCCCTAGAAAATTAATTTGAAAAATTGTTGAAGGAAAGTGCTGAAACAATCGAGAAAGGCTCAAAGAGAACTTTGAATCTTTCTCGATCGGCATTTTTTTCAAAACACATTTCACATCGGATAAGTGTGTTTCAACATTTTTTTTTCAACACATTTCACATTGGGGTCGGGGTCAAAACTTTTAAAGGCCAAATATAGAACTACAAAGATTTCGGAATGACAGGATTATAAAATTAAAATAACGAACTGTAAATTATTCGAAATTTTATCCTTCGACCGATGATGAAATCGAATAACTATTACACCAAAGGATTATCTATTCGAGACGTCATTTATTCGAGAACATGTATTCAGATTGTCTGCAGTTTGAGTCATACAAATGCTGATTAAAACAATCTAGAACATTCATATCTCTGAAATAGAAAGAAATGAGTATCTAATATTGGTAATACAATCTATAGCAAAAAACTATATATTGAGGATACAAACTTCGAATGTGTAGATCTTAGATATAGTCCAGTCACCTTAGCATAAGACCTATTCAAGAGGCCCACCCTCTGGCCAATTTTTTTTATAGGTTTTTTGAACCTACAAGAATATAGTCCTGAGTTTTCGGACATTTCCGAGGTATATTTTAGCAATAAAAATTATTGAAAATTAAAAAAAAAGCGCGCGGCGTCGACCGCTCGGCCGGGCGACGCGGTGGGGATCACTCCGCAGCCTGGCGCGAGCGGTTTAGTTAACAAATATAATAACTTACTTAAAAATGGCCCTATAACATTTTTTTTTTCATTTTACGTGATATTTTCTTACGATGGAGATGGTGTTCTTGAAAATTATGTTCACCCCATAGCAGCCGCATGACCATGTTACTTACAAATTTTACATTTAAACATGCTTTAAAATTATGTATGGCCATGTATGGCGCACGTAATAGATCTATAATGAGTTACGACGAATTCCGATACATCTGCTTCACAAAATCGAGCCTCAAAAGCACTTTTAATTTAAGTTCTCTTCCTCCAACTGCTGAGGCTTGTAATGAACATTTATCTCGCACTTTTTTTATAAATTTGTCAATGGCAAGGCGAATGTTCAAAGAACCCGATGGAGTGGGGGTGGAAGAAAAGTAGAAATATGTTAGAGCCGATAACGTGTAGGAAGGATCCTATTCCGTCCAATTTATTGGAAATAATATCGTGCGCGTGCGATAAGAGTAGCTGCACATCCTATTGTACGTGTCGGAAATTAGGACTAAAATGCAAGAGCCTATGTAAAAAATTTAATGGTATGAGTTGTGCGAACGCTGTCGAAGCCGAAATAGTTTTAAGCGCTGACGAGGAAGAGGAAGATTTTATAGAATTAACAGAAGCAGTCGATGACGAAATTGTAATGGAGTGTCCCGTAATGACGGCTCCGAAAAATGTAGAAACTGACGACGATTTTGAGCCCGTCGAAAAAAGAACAAAAGGAGAATTTTTTAAATCAACTTTTCTTCCAATTTTTTTTCTTTTTTTTTCATTAATAAAACTTTTGTAATGAATGAAACAGTGTCTAAGAAAATATTTATTTATGATACCTTTTCCTATCCACAGTTAAATTATTTTAAAGCATGTTTAAATGTAAAATTTGTAAGGAACATGGTCATGGGGCTGCTATGAGGTGAACATAACTTTCAAGAGATCATCGCGTTTGTAAGAAAAAATCACGTGAAATGAAAACAAAATTGTTATACGGCCATTTTTAAGTAAGTTATTATATTTGTTAACTCAGCCTCTAGCGCCAGGCTGCGGAGTGATCCACACCGCGCCGCCCGGTCGAGCGGTCGACGCCGCGCGCTTTGCGGCGAGCCGTCGATCGAAATACATTGATAATTGTGATGGCATAATTGCTCGTAAAGGGATGGGATTTTATTGAATCCCATGGTCGGAAGCGTAGGGATAGCTGAGGAGCTCGAATTTTGCAAAAAAATGTACTACAACAATAGAAAATTGAACAAACGTAAAAACATTCATATCTCGGGCGGTAATCAAAATATTGCAATTTTTTTTTCAATTGTTCGTTTTCCAAAAACGCGTTAGATGGTCCAAGAATTTTTCAGATATCTTTGCAACTTTGGTCAGAATTGTTATTTGTTTATAAGCACAAATCTAAAATCTCCAAAAAACAGTATCTATTTTCAACAAAATGTATTTTTTTTTCCAAATCGCTTGTAAATGGTGACACGAAGCTCCTCGATTTTTTCCACCCTGTAGGCCTTCGTCGGAAAATTCTATTGAAGGGCAAAGATTTTTCGATGATCGCAGATTGTTGCTAAACTATATCTCGCAGATCGATAAATCTTGCACGATTCTCTTGGGGTTTGGCTCTTTTCCATCATGTACGAGTTTTAAACCGATATGTTGATAAACACCTGATTGCGGTTGCAAAAACGAAATGGAGAATTTTCATTTTCATTTGCCATTAACCGCGTAATTACCAATGTTTCCACTTTTTTTCAGGACGTTTTTTATAGAGGACGTTATCATGAACAAATTTTATTGAAAACTTTTTTTCAATAGGACGCGTTCCAAAAAAAATTATCTAAAAAATATGCATTTTTAATTTTTAATAATTTTTTATTGCTATAATATACCTCGGAAATTTCCGAAAACTCAGGACTATATTCTTGTAGTTCCAAACAACCTATAAAAAATTGGCCAGAGGGTGGGCCTCTTGAATGGAATTTCTTTAAAATATAGCTTAAGGTGACTGGACTAATAGGCAATCAAGCGATAGTCCAAAATAGCGAACACCGAAATAACGAGCATAAAAGAAGTGAACGAGTTGCTTCATAATTTTCTGCCGATTTTCGCTAACACGTACGAGATTCTTTGAAACTCTTTAATATACATTTACAATGGTCAAAAAATCAATTTCATTTCTTGAAGGGATAACACCACTGTAGGAATTTGGAAAAATCATTTTCTCTTGGCTTCAAAAATACTTTGGGGTCATAAAAACAATATGCAATTGGTCCTGCAGCGAATTTTTTTAAAGGTAGTTCTGTAGGTACACGTATGACCCAAAATGTTCGGTCGTAGCGTATAGTAACATCCAATGCCTACACGATGCTGTTGGCCGTAAATCTTTAACAGTGCTTGTACCCTCTATATGTCCCACACATTCGCACCTCATGCATAGACAGGTCTCATACTCGTATAGAGAGCGGCGCTATAATCGTGGCAACAGCGCGATTTTCCTGCAGTCATAGCGCTGAGCTTTCTACGATCCGTCTTTCGCCAAATATTTTATATAAATTCAAAAAGCGTGAAAATGTCAACCCAAATGCGATACAAAGGAAAGTTCACAAGAAAAAAGGCGCTTGCTAAAAGACTGAAAGCTGTAGCAGCCATGTGTCAAGCAAATGCAGCTGAACGCGATGAGAATAACCATAACCTCAACGATCAGCAACAAAAATTCGCTGTCGAAGGACGTCGTATCGTGGATTTACAACATCTTGAAGACAGTTTAAATTGTATTCGTTGTAAGAAAGACAAATACATGCATAAATTGAACAAATTAAATTTGTTTGCAGAATGAATTTATTTCACATCCGTCTTAGAATTACTAGAACTGGGGGGGGGGGGGGCGCTTCGAGTTCCCAGACCACGCGCCGATCAGCTAGCTGCAGCGTACACTGTTGCCATTCCGTTACAGATCGTTGGGCCCGAGTTCGGTGTGGAATAAAATTACCACTTTTCATAAGTCGATATCTTCGAAACTAAACAGTCAAAGTTTGTCATTTTTTTAAAACCAATCCCTCAATAGTACTGCGTACACGTGTGTTTTTATTTTGAATTCCAAAGATCCGCTCAGAACCTATATCGAGAAATGCGAGCAAACTGCTATCGGTTTACGTGTTAGGTATAGGGATCGCGTACAAAAGTACCCATATTCAATTACAGTTATCTCATGAACTAAACGGTGAATCGAAGTGAATTTTTGGGCATCAGTCCATGTAGGTCATATCTACACCATACTTAGATTTCAGCCAATTCCTAAGATTTGACCAAAAATGCAGAACTACCTCATAGATTTGATAAGTGTGTACACGTTAGGCAGGTTGCGGTCCAAAAACCTCGCGGTTGAGATATCAGCGCGCAGGCTCTGAGTGTAGACGTCGCGGGTTCGATCCCTGGTAGCAATGTCTTTTTTTTATATTAAACATATATGTATTAAATATAATAAATAATGCCTGGACAGGCGAAAGTTGCTACAGCGAGAGGAAATTCGAAATTTTGTAAATATAAGAGAAAGAAAAAAAATTGACAAAAAATCTGTCCACCGGCGATTGAAACCGGACCGCAAGCATCGTTAATCCGTTATTCTGCCAACTCAGCCACGACGCTCATTAAGGATGAAGAAACATTTGTGAAGTGAATACTTCTTAAGCGACAGCGGATAGCCGCGCGTAAGTTAAACCGGACAGGAGAATGGAGGAATGAAGAAGATAGAAAAAGACGGAGGTGTAAGCGAGAGAGCGATATTCTCTCTCTCCCTCACCGCGTATGTTAAACCGGACAAGAGAATGGAGGAATCGAAGAAGATAGCGGGAGACTGATGTGCGAGCGAGAGGGAGTATCACTCCTTCTCGCGAGAGCGAGAGCCAACGAGAGTGAAGTGTCAGCGAGACAGCGTGATACTTCCTCTCGCGTTGGCGAGAGAGAGCGTCATTTTCTCTCGTTCACACTTCGCTCTCACTCGCTCTTGCTCGAGCGCGCGGCAGGGAGTATCTCCGTCTCTCTTGTCGACGCATGCGCGGAAGCCGGTTCGAGGCTTCGTTGAACCCCGTACCGCGTCGGCTGACGAAAGCGTGGCGTCACCGTGCATTAGATGGAATTTACCCACGCGGGAGCAGTGCAGCCAAATCGCGCGTAAAAGTTACCTCTTCTCTAGTCTCTTACGCGCCCATCACACAATCATAGTAACGCGTGTCCAGGAAGACTAGAGGTAAGGAGTACGAACGCCTGTGGCGAGCCCGATCCAAAAGCGTCCGTGAAACTGTGGATTTTAGTAGTTAGTGTTTTCACGGCGTGCGTCGCTAGTGCATGGCCGCACCGAAGTGAACTAAGCGACAAGAACACAACCGACGTCATGTGTCATCGATGATTCCCGCTCGTCGTCCGTATTGGCATAAAGCGCGTTCGGGCTAACCAATTTTTCGAATTGTGTTAGATGTAAGAAAAAAATAATTGTCTCGGTATAAAATATATTTAGTGATCTGCGGCGAAAACAATCAATCGTAGGTAAGAAAAATAGTACTTACATTCATAAAAAGAATGATTTCGTTTTATCGTACTATTATCGTACCGAGTGAAATAAAAATTATCACAAACGCGAGATATGGAGCAAGTGTCCCGTCGATGAGACAAAACGTGCAATATATGGATTTTTTTTCGTACATTGCACGTTTTGTCTCATGTCTCGAAAATAAACAAAATGTTTATTTTCGAGGCGTGAAAATGGGAAGTGAGTGGGTGAGTGGATGAAATATCAATTTGCCATTGTCATAGAAGTTCAAATTAAGTAAAAGCTTATAATATTGTTTGAATTGTTGCTTTCAGTGCCCGAGCGCGAGAGAAACTTGGATGCAGCGATCGATCGAGAACTGCCGTTAAAATCAACATTTTCCATCAAGTTCTCGACAAAGTTTCGGACATGAAAAATTTAGAGTACGTGGGATGCCAAGCACACAACGAAAAGCTCACGAAGAAAGTGATAAACTATTATCTCGTCATGAGAGGACATTTTCTAGCGAGATCGGTCAACGAAAATAATCACGCAAGGAAAGTTAAAACGAAAAACAATAGGAAAAAATCAAAACTGTAACATCGATTTATCTGTGCAGCGTGTCATAATGTGCAAATATGATATGTGATAATTTGTAAATCTTTTGTTTGAATTCAAAATTCTCATGAATTTTCTTGTGTCTATGTTTTTGCTGCTTCCGCAACGAAAAAAAAAAAACATTGACTCAATATCTGTATTTCGTTGTTATTTTTTATCTGTACAGCGTATCATAATGTGTAAATATGAGATGTGAGAATTTGAAAAACATTTGTCTGGATTAAAATTTCTCATGAATTTTCTTGTGTCCATAAATAAATTTTGTTTGTTACGGTTTCCGCGAGGAAAAAAAACTGACTTTATTTCCGTTTTTTCGTTATCATTGTTTATCTGTACAGCGTGTCACAATATGTAAATATGGTGATAATCTGTACATTTTGTGTCTGAATGCAAATTTCTGATGAATTTCCTTGTGTCTATAAATAAATTTTGTTTGTTACCTCTTCCGCAACAAAAAACAGACTTAATTTCTGTATTTCGGTATTCTCCAAAACAATCTATATATAAGAATTCTGTCTATCTATATAGAAATTGCGTTCAGCAACTGGTTGTACAACTAATTTGATGAAATGATCGTTCCATATGAAGTGGCAAAGGGTGCTTTTTGCATATCGTACGGCACTGCCTTTACAATTCATTTAATCAAATTATCGCTCCACATGAGGGAGCGTATCGTACGGCACTGGTTTGTTGCTGACTTTACTTCGGTGCGGTAGGAGAGCAGCGCCGCCCTTCTCGTCCTGACTTTTGCGGACGTTTCGACGACACGGCGTTCGTACTCCTTACCTCTAGTCTTCCTGCGCGTGTCCGTGAGCGAGCGACGCTCGCATGCATGAAGAATAGAGGTAAGGAGCCCGAACGCGTATGCTAAAAGCACCCCAAACGTGGACCCTGAAAGTGACGAAAAGTTGTGGTTCAAAATTCAGCAACATCAAGCGCTAGTGCCGAGAGGGGAGGATGTGAAGTATGGCATCGGTGACGCTATGAAGTGAGCGTATATATAAACTGGAGAATTCTTGGTTATAATATTTATATATCATTCTTGGCTGTTCGTCTGTGAATGCGAAATTGTAATAAGGATTTTTTAATTGCAGTAAAAATCAGTGTTGTGGAGTGCAGTGAGTGATTGCCTCGCATTATATAAAAACAGGTAAGAAAACGGTATTTTGAAACCATTTTCTGTATTATATTATAATTGTAATTCATCGGTTGATTAAATACATTTCTCGAGCATGAAAGTGAGGTCAGAATTCGTATTATTGTCATAATATGTAATTACAAATTTTATTTTGGGTTCTTCTCTTGTTGCAGTGCACAATGGTGAAATACTGTTCGTACCCAGGGTGTCAAACTGGGCGAGACGCCAGCAGAGCAAAGTGCAAGCGCTTAGGAGTACGACAGTTGTCCGTCTTCAAGGTTCCAAAGGTAAATCGCCTGTTAAAATGTTTTCTTTTTCTTAAATGACGGATAGAGCGCGTAATTTGTTGACGAAATCTGAAGTAATTGCATGCCACTTATTGCCTATAGGAAAAAAAATTTGCTCAATGATTTAGCGTGTATATGAAATTTCAACCCGCTTTGTTTTTTTCCTGTATCTTGTAGAATATGGTACAACGATGGAGCAGAGCCATCGGGGAGTGTCTCTCCCACACTGATTTCGTGTGCGAGCTTCACTTTTCCAATGACTCGATAATAAAAGAAGACCGCATCAAAATGCCTGATGGTACGATCGAGGTAATTCCTCATCTTCGTCATACCCTCATCGCTGATGCTATGCCCATCGCAGTCCATAACAAGGTAAGGATTGTAATAATTATAGTAATTTTTTGTGTGAAATGCATAAAAACATTCAGCGCTACAGGGGCATGAGTTTCCGAATGAGTTTCTCCGCCACTTCTCAACTTTTTTTTTCTTTTTTCTCTATTCTTTTCCTGCTCCGCTTGACTTTTCTATAATACTCTCTTTTCATCGAATGAACTCAGCTAACCTGCAGCTGTGTTTGCTAATTGTTTGTAGCTCGGTTCAGCAGTATAATTTATCAAAAGTTCATCTTTTTCTTGCGGTCTTCAATTTTTATATGCGGAATATTCTTATCTGCTACCCCTCTTCAATTTCCTCTGTTGTCTTTACTCTTTATTACTTGAGTCAATTCGTTGATATCGTACTTTGCTACCCCCTCGAACAATTGGACATAGATTGTCCATTATTACATTGAGATAAATATAATAATCAATTATTTTTTATTTCGACAGGAAAACGGTGGTCAACCGGAACAGAATGTTCCCTGCGACCAGTTAGCCGGACCTTCTCATGGATCCGTAGCTATTTGCAACGACGCTGTCGTACATCAAGTGCCTACGACCTGTCACGATTTTCTTACTCCGACGGAGGTAAGTGTTGTATTTATTGAAAATGAAGGGAAAATGTCTTTCAATTTTTTCATTAATTTAATTCTCCATTTTTCATTAATAATACTTTATCTCTCAATATAAAAATTCCTTCAATTTATAAATTCGGACATTTTTCTCGATTTCCTTGGGTTTCGTTTGAAAAAAAAGCAGAATTGTTCTATGAGCTACTTTAGGCTCCGACGTGATTTACGCTGGCACAATTTTCGGCCGCACGACTAGACCGCGAATTTTTCATTTCCGGGCATGCAAAGAGATCGCGAAAGAGGCTGAGGGAATAAGAATGAGAGGAGGGGGAGGGGAGAGAGGGAGAGAAAAAACGTGTGGACAGCCTTCGAGAGATATCCTTAAAATCGCACCTGCGGATCTTCGCCCTCGACGCGAGAACTCGCGGATTATGCTTCGGAAAGAGCCGAGCACGGTCGACTCTTTACGCTTTACTCACACCCGTCCTTATGTCAAATAAATTATAATTCATAAAAGTAAGCGGAAATATATTTATATTCGTATTATTATATTAATTCTCATACTTTCATCAAGCGATACAGCATTATCCCCCAAAACAAGCTAATCATCCATCCGGCCGCGAATCCTAAGTACCGGAAAGTGTACATATTCTACAAGCGATGAGATGGTCCCATTGGTAGCGTTCCTGGCTTCGGTCCGCAGGGGTCCCTAGTCCAAATTTTTCATAATTTCTCATATTTTAGTCGTATTTGAGATTTTCGGAGAAAAAATGATTTAAAACATATTCAAGTTCTGGTCTATTTCCCAAAAACACATTTTTTTTCACTGAAAATTCATGATTTCTCATTTTTTCCCGGAAATTTCTCTTTTTCCTATGACCTGAGTGAACGGCTGCGGACATATTCGGAGAAAAGTTAAAAATGAAAAGAAATGAGATTTTCGTTAAAAAAAACTTATTATTGTTATTTATTTCCGGACATTTCCCTTTTTCCTATTACCTGAGTGAACGGCTGCGAAGATATTCGGAGAAAATTTAAAGATGAAAAAAAAGAGATTTTCGTAAAAAATTGTTATTATTTTTTTTCCGGAACTTTTTCTTTTTCCTATTAACCGGTGCGATGGTCTAGTGGTTAGCGTTCGAAACCCAGTCGCGTACATTTCGTTGTGAAATGTTTTTCTTCTGCATTTCGCGGCGAAATAAGATGATTTCCACGACTGGGCGGCGAACTCGATGACCGGCTGTATTGGTGTAGGTTTTCCGCAGTTTCCCTATACCCATGACAGAAATGTCATGATGAATATAATACAGACGGGGAAGTCGGCTGCGGCCGCAATAGGGGGGAACAGGGAGAAAGATGGAGAAAAAAGGAGTCAAAAACAGTAGAGGAAAGAAACGGGCACAATGAGGGGAAAGAATAGGTAACAAACGCAAAAAGCGTGTACCTAAGAAAAAAAACCAATAACAAAAAAAAATCGATTTTCGTAAAAAAAACTCATTACGTTTTTTATCCCTCATAATTCTGAGAAATAATGAATTTCCGAAATGTTTGCAAACAATATTTTCCTTGAGGGGTAACACCACTGTAACGGCCTGCCACGAAGCGTTTCAGACAAATAATACTTGGGGTAATTATTAAGCATATATTGATGTATATTGCAAAAAAATGTTATGGGAAAATATTACAAAATTGCAACACTGCAGCAAATTCTTCCGAGACATGTTGAACGTAAGGTGCTCTGCGTCGCGCAGTATAACTTGTGCCAATTTTAATCTAGACAAAATAATTTTTTAAATTAAATCTAGATGAGTGTAGCTAGTGAACCACGTAGGGGATTTTAGAAATATTGATTTTTGAGTAATTGCCGAGTATTTGACTAAATATGTTCAATTTGTTTTTTAAGACATTTATTTGTTAATAAATATTGTTTAAACTAACTTATTGAAAATCCTCTACGTGGTTCGGTAGCTACACTCATGTAGACTTAATAAAATAAAATTCTTTTTTTTAGATTAAAATTGGCAGTTATCTGCGTGCCGCAGAGGTTTGACATGCTTCGGAAGAATTGCTGCAGTGTCGCCATTTTGTAATATTTTCGGATAAAAATTTCTAGCAATATACTTAAAGATATGCTCAATAAATACCGCAAGTATTATTTGTTTATCACATTTGCTTCCGCCAAAAAAAATATCAAAAAATATGCTTCCTGTACGGCCGTTACAGCCGTGTTACCCCATAAAGTCTTCATATAATTTCGGAGATTTTCCCGTGATCGTAATTAAAATGATGAAATATTCGGAAAAATTCGGAAAAATTTGAAAAAATTCGGAGAAATTCGGCGAAACTCGGATGTTTGCGTAAAAATAATTGTCCGCAAAACTCAGAATTCTTCATATTTGTTCCAATTCATAGAAAAATACGGAAAAATTTTCCGGAAAAAATCGGAGTTTTTCGGAAAAAAATTTGCACTAGGGGCGCGGGATCGTTGCCCGCGCTCAGTGCTTTTTTTAAAATTATTATTACTATTAATTCTTATTTGATTAGTTATTTTTATTAGTTATTATTATAATTTTAATTAGTTACCTTTTAATGTCGAAAAATGTATCGCGCACTCTGACCGCTTATTTTATTAGTTTGTACGTTAATTCTAATATAATAATAAATCTAAATTACAACTTATCTTCTAAAAAATTGTTTGCGCTTTACTCACACCCGTCCACATGCCAAATAAATTGTAATTCATAAAAGTAAGCGGAAATATATTAGTAGTAAGAAGTTTTATTTGCATCGCCTTTTTGGCTTTTTACAAAGTTGTCATACCGTTGCACATCGCTCTCTTACAATCTAACTTATCTTTTCTCCTTTAGAAGAAGTTTTTACATTACTATTACACCGTTTAACATCGCTTTCTTACAATCTAACTTATATCTTTCCTGTTTTATTATTTTTAATTTTCGTCACACTCTTCGTTCTCTCTCTCCATTAACACCGTTCCTCTTTTCTTACACTCTCTTTCTATTTCCCTAAAAAAAGTACACATATTTACATCTATCTCCCCTCTCAGCTTCCGTATTAATCTATCTTCTATTCCCCCCTCATCCCTTCCGCCTTTACCCACTCTACTATATATGTTTTCGCTTCTTCAGATATTACCTCTCTTGCTTTTTCACACGTAATCAGGTGCTCCATTGATGCTCTTTCTCGTTTGCATATCCTACAAGTCCATTCCACTTCTCCCTTTTTTTCATCCCTTCCCATATTTCCACACCTCATCCTCGCCCAAGTTTCCTTATCCTTTCCTTTAACATCTTTTGCCACCCAATACTTCCATGGAGCTTCGTCATTTTCTACTATCGCCTTGTATAACCTATTATACGTCGATTTTTTAATCTGTTCTCTTTCTTTCTCTATGGTCTTTCTTTTTTAAGTTATCCAATCCCGTGTCTATTAAATTCTCTATAATTTTTATTTCTTTTCCTTCTTATATCATATTTATTATTTCCTCAATTTCTAATTCCCTTGATACTTTTGAAAAGTCTTTTCCCCATTACGACGGCTTCCTGTTCGAGATACCCCTTATTTCCTCTCTCAAACAAATATTCGGCCATCTATTACGTTCCATTCTTATCACTAACTGTATATACCTTAGCGGTCTTTCCCGAATTTTGTACTCGAATGTTGGTATTCCTAACTCTGTTCGCCACACGTATCTGGGAGTTCTTCTGTCGATTCCTAACGCCATTTTGCAATACCTATTTTGTATTACCTCAAACTGTTCTATATTATCGAAACCCCATATCTCTACCCCGTAAAAAGCTCCTACCTTAACAATTGATTGTAATAGATACAATCTGTCTTCCAGCACATCCCTTCCTGCTCTTTTTCGTACTCCCCACACTGCATTTGAGGCTTTTTGGGCTCTTCCCGCCATTTTTCTCCCATGCGCTTTTACCGCGTTCTTAGTCGAAAACCAGTACCCTAAGTATCGAAATTCACTATTTCTATCTTCTCTCCATTCATGTTCCATTCGTCTCCCCTTTTCAGCCTTCCTCCATACCTAAATATTAAAATTTGTTTTTTTGGCATTTACCTCCATCGAGTTTTCTTTCCCCCATTTTTCTAAATCTTTTAACATCCTGCTTAATCCCTTTTCATCTTCAGCCACTATTGCAACATCGTCCGCATATTTTATTGCATATATTTTCTCTTTTCCTATCACGGTTCCTCCCTCCTTTTTTCTTTCCCATCTCTCTTCCATATCGTCAATATGAAAATCAAACAATAAAGCGCTTAGTGCGCACCCTTGCCTGAGACCCTATTTTGTTTCGAACTTTTTGGTTACTTTTCAAGCGGAAATATATTTATATTCGTATTATTATATTCATTCTCATATACTTTCATCAAGCGATAAAGCATTATCATAATGCTTCATCGCTTGATGAATGTATATGAGAATGAATATAATAATACGAATATAAATATATTTTCGCTCATATACTTTCATCAAGCGATGAAGCATTATCATAATGCTTTATCGCTTGTTAAAAGTATATGAGAATGAATATAGGAATACGAATATAAATATATTTCCGCTTACTTATATGCATTACAATTTATTTGGCATAGGGACGGGTGTGAGTAAAGCGCAAACAATTTTGTAGAAGATAAATAAGTTGTAATTCAGATTTATTATTATATTTAAACTAAGGTACAAACTAATAAAACAAGCGGTCAGAGTGCGCGATGAATTTTTCGACACTAAAAGATAACTAATTAAAATAATAATGATAACTAATAAAAATAACTAATCAAATAAGAATTAATCAAATTATTGTTAACAAAGTACCAAATAACAAAAATTATTATAAACAAAGAATTAATAGTAGTAATAATTATTAAAAAAGCACTGAGCGCTGGGAACGATCCCGCGCCCCTAGTGCAAATTTTTTTCTGAAAAATTCCGACTTTTTCCGGCAAATTTTTCCGAATTTTTCTATGAATTAGTACAAATATGAAGAATTCGGAGTTTTGCGGACAATTATTTTTACGCAAACATCCGAGTTTCTCCGAATTTCTCCGAGTTTTTTCAAATTTTTTCAAATATTTCATCATTTTAATTACGATCACGGGAAAATGTCGGAAATTATATGAAGGCTTTAAAGGGGTCACATCACTGTAACGGCCTTACAGGAAGCGTATTTTTTGATATTTTTTTTTTGGCGGAAGAAAATGCGATAAACAAGTAATACTTGCGGTATTTATTGAGCATATATTTAAATATATTGCTAGAAATTTTTATCCGAAAATATTACAAAATGGCGACACTGCAGCAATTCTTCCGAAGCATGTCGAAACTCTGCGGCACGCAGTGTGACTGTGCCATTTAAAAAAAAGGGAATTTTGTTTTATTAGGTCTACATGAACATTTTTAGTCAAATACTCGGCAATTACTCAAAAATCAATATTTCTAAAATCCTCTACGTGGTTCACTAGCTACACTCATCTAGATTAAAAAAAAATATTTTGTCCACATTAAAATTGGCACAAGTTATACTACGTGCCGCATAGCACCTTAAGTTCAACGTGCCTCGGAAGAATTTGCTGCAGGGTCGTCATTTTGTAATATTTCCCCATAAAATTTGTTTACAATATACTTCAATTTATGCTTAATAATTACCCCAAGTATTATTTGTCTAAAACACTGCGTGGCAGGCCGTTGAAGTGGTGTTACCCTTTAAGGAAAATAATGTTTGCAAACATTTCGGAAATTCATTATTTCTCAGAATTGTGAGGGATAAAAATATGTAAGTTTTTTTTGCGAAAATCTAATTTTTTTAATCTATAACTTTTCTCCGAATATCTCCGCAGCCGTTCACTCAATAGGAAAAAGAAAAAGTTCCGGAAAAAAAAATGATAACAAGTTTTTTTTACGAAAATCTCATTTCTTTTCATCTTTAACTTTTCTCTGAATATGTCCGCAGCCGTTCACTCAGGTCATAGGAAAAAGAGAAATTTCCGGGAAAAAATGAGGAATCATGAATTTTTAGTAAAAAAAATGTGTTTTTGGGAAATAGACCAGAACTTGAATATGTTTTAAATCATTTTTTCTCCGAAAATCTCGAATACGACTAAAATATGAGAAATTATGAATAATTTGGAGAAAAATTTGCACTAGGGACCCCTGCGGACCGAAGCCAGGAACGCTATCAACGGGACCCTCTCATTGCTTGTAGAATATGTACACTTTCTGGTACTTAGGATTCGCGGCCGGATGGATGATTAGCTTGTTTTTGGGGATAATGCCTTATCGCTTGATGAAAGTATGAGAATTAATATAATAATACGAATATAAATATATTTCCGCTTACTTTTATGAATTATAATTTATTTGACATAAGGACGAGTGTGAGTAAAGCCTAAACAATTTTATATAAGATACGTAAGTTGTAATTTAGATTTATTATTATATTTAAATTAACGTATAAACTAAAAAAATAAGCGATCAGAGTGCGCGATACATTTTTTTTTATACATTAATACCGCAGAGAATCAAGAGCTAAATAAGCATTAAAATCATCTAAAAGCCTCCCGCGTGCCGTCGGGTGAAGTCACGCGCGAGTCGTGCTCAGATTGCTTTTTCCCAGGAAGAGCCTTCGTTTCGGCTTCGCCGCATATGAACATGCTCGACGTGCATGTGTTGGTGTAGCTGCCGAAGGTGCGGTCGGGAAACTTCGACCGTGCTCGGTTCTTTCCGAAGACGTCCGAGCGTCCCTCGCTCACGGACACGCGCTACCATGATTGGGTGATGGGCGCGTATGAGACGAGAGAGGGGGTAACTTTTACGCGCGATCTGGCTGCACTGCGCGGGAGAGCCGAACGCGAAATTACTACATTGACATCAACATACCGCTATAAAATAAAATAAAATTGACGTGAATAATTTGTTTAATTAAAAAGTGAATTGTGCTGTTCTGTGTGATAAGCCCTTCATTGGCGCTTCTGTGAAATAAAAGAACAATTTTTGTGAATATCATCCAATCTTCGTCTACGGAGGTTAGACATGGCCGACAACGGTCGTGACACGCTTGAAGCTTCGGAAGGACGCGAAGAAGGTATGTCTCATTCATTTTCCCTTGCTGTTTTGAAGTGAATACTTTGCTTTGCTTGCATAGATTTAAAATTATTAAATTACAGAATGAAAAAAAATTAACACAATAAATAAATGAAATTTCAGAAAAAAATAAAGAAAAATTTTGAAGAAAGAAAAATTAAATTATGCTGTTCATTTATTCAGGTTCAGTCGATGGTCCTCCGGGCATGGAACGTGCCAAATGCTGGACTTTTGCCACCGGAGATACCTACGAAAAAAAGGAAAACAAATGCAGAATATCAGCGGAATTACAGAGCCCGTCAGGCTTCTATTCGGTCCGAGGCAGAAAGAAAGGAGAATGCTGCTGAATATCAACGGAACTATAGAGCGAAAAAGAAATTGGAACGTGAACTGCAACAAAAAGCCAACTTGCCGAGCGGTAAGTAATTTTGCTCTTTAAAAAAAAATTTATTTGAAGATAAAAAGTGCAGATTTATTATTCATTATGATGACGTTCGGAGCCCTCCGGAGTGCCTGGGGAGCTCGTCGAAGACGTTCCGTAGGAGTAAATTGATTCCCTCGGAGCCCTCCAGAGAGCCTACAGAGCTCATCGAAGAAGTTCCGTAGGAGTAAATTGATTTCCTCGAAGCCCTTTGGAGAGCCTACGGAGCTCGTTGAAGACGTTCCGTAGGAGTAAATTAATTTCCTCAAAGCCCTTTGGAAAGCCTATGGAGTTCATCGAAGGCGCTCCGTGGGCTCTCTGGAGGGCTTCGAGTTAATGAATTTGCTCAAAGCTAAGAATTAAAATTGATAAAATTGAAAAATATAAGCAATAAAAAAATTCACCAATAAGTAAAAATAAAAATTAACTATTAATAATATAAAAAAATATTTTTTTTAAATTGACATTCACAGTTAATAAAATATAAATTAATAAAATGAATAATTAATAAAATCAATAATGAATCAAATATAATGGAATTTACAAAATAAAATTGAAACAATGAAAACTCATAATAATAATAAAATGAATATAAATTAAATTGAATAATAAAATTAATGAGGACTTCCGTTTCCGGAGTGGATGAGAGAGAGCGTGTGTGAGACAGCTGAGAAGGAAAGAGGGGAAAAGTGAGTGTGAGGGTGGTGGAAAAAAGCGAAAGTGAGGTGAACGGTGAAGGGGAAAGTGGGGAGTGTGGTGGAGAAGGAAAAAACAGGACGTCGGGAGAACTAAAGAAGGAAGAGGAGGTGAAAGATGGAAGCGAGGTTTGAAAGGAAGGGCGAGGGAGGGGCGGTGAGGCAGAGAAAACGGGTAGGGAAGGAGAAGGCGAGTGGAGTCGGTGAGACGGCAGCGGCAGAGGACGGCGGAGACAGGAAGCGGTTGGAGAAAGGAACGAGGCGAGGCAGGTAGGTAAAACAGAGAGGTGGTAAAGGACTCGACGGGTAAGGAGAATAGGAAGGTATGGGCGATGAGGGAGAAGGTAAGGGGGAGCGCGAAGAGGCGAGGGGGCGAGTGGGGGAGGCAGGGAGAGAGGAGGAGGAGATAGCAAAAAGGAAGGGAAGGAAAACGAATGCGGAAAGGCTCCGCATGGAAAGAAGCACGAGCGTGGGGGAGATAAGCGAATTGTGGAAGAGGAAGAGGGAGCGGACGGAGGAAAAAGAACAGGAGGGAGAGGAGGCTTTTCAGAAAAGCAGAAAGGTATAGAGGTCGCCAGAAGGAGGGCGACAGGAGGGGGGAGGGCTGGAGGGGATGATTGCAGCAATGAGGGAGGAGGTCAGGAGGGGATTGGCGGAAGTACAGGCGGAAGTGCAGGGGCAAGGAAGGAAAGTCGAGGAGGAACTAGGGAGGATGAGGGGAGAGATGAAGTTGGGAGAGGAAAGATGGAGACGAGAAAAGGAGGCGATGGAAAGAAGGATAAGGGAAGTAGAAGGGAGGATGAAGAAAGTAGGGGAGCAGGAGAAAGAGATGGAAAAAAACGGTGAGAGACTGAGAGAGCTGGAGAGTGCAGAGGGAGGAAGAAAGCAGGGGGGAGGAGAGGGGGAAGACGAGTGGTTAAGGGGAGAGAAGGGACAGACGGAGAGGAGGGTACAGGAAATGGAAAGGAAAATGGAGAGAAGGGAGAGGGAGGAAAGACGAAGGAACTTCATCATAAGGGGAGCGACGAGGGAAGGAACGACAAGGCAAGCGGTGGCGGAGGTGCTGGAGAAAATAGGAGCGGAAGGGAGAGTGGAAAGGGTGAGAGAGTTGAAGAATGGGGCAGGACAAGGAAACGAGAGAATGATAGAAGTGAGAATGGAAGAAATAGAGGGGAAGAAGGAGGTGACGAGGAGGAAAAGGGAATTAAGAGGGAGGAGAGAAAGAATAGAGGACGATTTGACATGGAAGGAATGGAAGATGCAGTGGAGACTGAGAAGAATAGGGGACGAAGAGGAAAGGAGGGGGAAGAGGGTAAAGCTGGGGTACGGGAAGGTGATAATAGAGGGGGTCACGTGGTTCTGGGACGAGAGTAGGGAAGTACTGAGGGACTGGAGGGGAAAGGAAAGAGAGACGGAAGAAGGGGTGGGAAGAAGACAAGAGGAAAGGGAGGCGGTAGGGAGTACAGAACAGTCAAAAAAAGGGTAGAAAAGGGGAAAGGAAAGAGGGAAAAAAAGGAAGGAAAAGGAGGGAGCTGGAAGGTGGCGTTTTGGAACGTAGCGGGTCTCACAAACAAGGACAAGGAGTTTTGGAGGGGGCTTGAGGATTGGGAGGTGGTGGTGATGGTGGAGACATGGGTAGAGGAAAAAGGATGGGATAGAATAAGAGAAAGGCTTCCTAGGGGATACACGTGGATGACACAATGAGCGAGGAAAATAAATAGAAAAGGGAGGGCAATGGGAGGGATGGTGATAGGGGTGAGGATGGAGATGAAGGCGGAAATAAAGGGAGAGAGGAGGGAGGAAGAGGGGATAATGGCGGTAAAGGTGGAAGCAGGGGAGGACAGATGGACCATAATTGGGGTGTATGTGAACGGGGACATAGAGAGGAAAACGGAGAAATTAAAAGGATGGGTGGAAAAGCAGGAGGAAGGAGGAGGGTCATAATCGGAGGGGATTTCAATGCGAGGACAGGAGAAGAGGGAGGAGGAGGATGGGTGATCAAAGGACAGGAGATCAAAAGACAAGACGGTAAATACGGAAGGGAGGAAGTTAATCAAGGTGCTAGAGGAGACGGGGTGGGAAATATTAAATGGAAACATAGAAGGGGACGAAGACGGGGAATTCACATACACAGGGGGGAGGGGGGAGACAGTAATAGATTATGTGCTGGGGGAGAATGACACGAGGGAAGGGGTAGAGAGCATAAGGATAGGGGATAACGTCGAGTCGGATCATCACCCAGTGATAATGACGATGAAAAGAGGAAAGTGGGAAAGAAGAAGACAGGGGAAGGGGGAAAGGAGAGCAGGGTGTGACAAGTGGTCGGAAAGGATGAAGGAGAAATATGGGAGAAGGATAGAGGAGGCAGGAGTGGAAGGACGAGGGGTCCAAGAAGTGGTGAAAGAAATAACAGGGAAAATGAAGGAGGCCATGAAGGCAGGCGAGGAGGAAGTGGGCAAAGAGAGGAGAGCGACGAGGAGAGGGTGGTGGGATGAAGAATGCAGGGAGAAGAAGGGGGAGATGAGGGAAGAGCTAAGGAAATGGAGGAAAGGAAAAAGCACAAAAGAGCGTTATAGAGAAAAGAAAAGAGAGTACGGAAAGTTGTGCAAGAGGAAGAAGGAGGAGGAAAGAGAAAGGAGAATAAGAGAGATAGCGGAAGCGAAGACGGAGAACAAGGTGTGGGAAATAGTGAATAGGGGAAGAAAGAAAAGGAAAAGAGTGGAGGAGAAAATAAAAGCGGAAGAATGGAAAAGATATTTTATCGAGTTGTTGGGAGGAACGGAAGGAAGAGAGGAGACGGGGGCAGAGAGAGAGAGAGAAGAGGAGACACGGAGGAGGAATTAGGGAAAGAGGAAATAAGGAAGGCGGTAGGAGTGGTCAAGGAGGGAAAAGCGATGGGAGGAGATGGAATCCCAAATGAAGCATGGAAATGGGGAGGAGAGAAGGCGATAGAGTGGGCATGGGAAATCTGCGGGAAGGTATGGAGGGGGGAAGGATGGCCAGAGGAGTGGAAGGAGGGGATAATTGTGCCAATAATAAAAAAGGGGCAAGGAACGAGGGTACACCAGGAGTACAGGGGGGTGACGTTGTTGCCCTCGCTGTACAAGATTTATGCGGCAGTATTGGCAAAAAGATTGGAAGAAGAAGTGGAAAGGAAAGGAGCGGTATAGTCCAGTCAAATTACTGAAACAAAAAAACATAAAATACCGCATTTTTGGGATTATGATGGATCGATAGGGGGGTGTATTCTGAGCTTAAATTCCAATTTGTGGGGTTCTACTGAGGTCAGCTCAAGGTCATTTCGATGAAAACGCGTTAAATTCGATATCTCGAGAACGGTTAGTGTTAGGCCAAAAATTGTAGAAACCTTTTCTCTTCTAAATTAAATTTCCTAACTTTTTTATCTGAAACTTTTTTTTTATCATCAATATTTTTCGAGTTATTATTTCCGGAAGGCAAAAATTTTACTTTTTTTTCTCCCTATTTTTCATTTTTCGCCATTTTCTCCCCAACCGTTCAATTTTATGAAATTTTACCGTTTATCGAAGTTGTCGATCCTTTAATTATGAACAACTTTTTCCTATAACTTTTTTTTCTAATACCAATATCTTCGGAGTTATATATTACTTTACCGAGCGCAATCCGCGCCAATGTCGCAATATCATCGACATCAGTGGGTATTTAGTACTTGAAAGAAATATTAAAGTATTCCATGATAATTTATTAGCCAACTTACCTGTATCAAAAGGTGAATCGATTAAACTATTTAAAAATTGTACTTCATTTAAATATTAAATATTGTAATCATTCAAATATCATTTAAATATTGTACTTCTTCAATTTGGGTATTTTTTATTCCATTCAATGGGATATATAATGTGAATGAGGATTACGAAAAGAAGTAAATGAATAATTGAAACTGTTTCACACATTTATTGATAAAAAATAGATCATAAAATTCGTAAAATTAAGCACCCGAGGTCGATGGAAGTGATTCGTTAATATTAAAGGCCCTGACGGTATCGGGGCATACGTCGTCCTCGTCCATTGCGTCAAAAATATTATCGTCGACAACATTGGACGATAATATTTGAGATCCCTTGATATTTGACGATCCCTTATAACGGAGCTCGTTGAGATTCGTACAATTCGTGTCACCTGAAGCCTTGCGATACAAATTCAAAATGAATTGTTCGCCGTTTGAAGCGAGAGTTGTTTTATCTGCTTTATCTTGTAGAAAAACTTTAGTTAGAGAAACCAAATCCGGAGTATTTTTGAATGCGGTCATTGGTTTGATCTTGCCTACGTTGAATGGTGCCGAAGTTGTGTCGCAACCACTAATCGCGTGCAAAAATAACAGGTTTTTTGCGGCATTCGGCCCATATATCGGTTTGAGGCAGTATGGGCTATATGTAGCGTCCGTCGATTTGCCTCGGCGAGGTTTTCTCAAGTACATGTTGTTGCACGCGCCGGCTGTCGCAGTCAGCAAAACTCATTCAGCAAAACAATAATTAGACCATCCGCATCCTCTACGGCTTGCTCCACCTCTATGTCTGATTTGATGAGAACAGTTTTCAGTAGTGAGATAAATCTGGTCTTATTGTTCTCGTTGCCTAAACATTTATCTTGAGTTGTGGTGACGGTCATATTGTCGGTGAAAATGATATCCGCACATGGTTTCAGCTGGGATCGGCGCAGCCGTTCGGCAGATTTGGTGCCAATGGCGCGGATTTCGCTCGGTAAAGTAATATATAACTCCGAAGATATTGGTATTAGAAAAAAAAGTTATAGGAAAAAGTTGTTCATAATTAAAGGATTTACAACTTTAATAAATGGTAAAATTTCATAAAATTGAACGGTTGGGGAGAAAATGGCGAAAAATGAAAAATAGGGAGAAAAAAAAGTAAAATTTTTGCCTTTCGGAAGCAATAAATTGAAAAGTATTGATGATAAAAAAAAAAGTTTCAGATAAAAAAGTTAGGAAATTTAATATAGAAGAGAAAAGGTCTCTACAATTTTTGGCTTAACCTAACCGTTCTCGAGATATCGAATTAAACGCGTTTTCATCGAAATGACCTTGAGCTGACCTCAGTAGAACCCCACAAATTGGAATTTAAGCTCAGAATACACCCCCCTATCGATCCATCATAATCCCAAAAATGCGGTATTTTATGGTTTTTTTTTCATTCTGAGCCGTAATTTGACTGGACTAGTACCACAAAACCAAACAGGCTTCAGAAGGGCAATGGGAACAATCGACAACATCTACGTCCTGAATCACGTAATAGGAAGGCAGGTGGAGAAAAGGAAGGGAATTGGTTGGTGGCGCTCTTCATCGACCTGAGAGCGGCCTTCGATTCAGTAGACAGGAAAGCATTGTGGAAGGCGTTAGAGAGGAGAGGAATAAGGAAAGGGCTAAGGGAAAGGATAAAAGAAATATACGAGGAGACGAAGAGCAGGGTGAGGGTAGGGGGGGAGACAGGAGAGGAATTTTGGACGGAGAAAGGGGTAAGGCAGGGATGCCCGCTAAGCCCGCTCCTGTTCAATGTTCTGACGGCGGATCTCGAGGAGGAATTGAAAAAAGGGGAATGGGGGGGGATAAAGATAGGGGGGGAGAAAATTTTCTCTCTAGCGTACGCGGATGACGTGGCGGTGCTGGTAGAAAGGGAGGAGGACATGCGGAACATAATTAGGAGACTGGAGAGGTATTTCGAGGGCAAGAAGCTGGAGGTGAACGTGGGGAAGACGAAGGTGATGAGGTTCAGGAAAGGAGGGGGGAGGTTTAAGAAAAAAATATGGAAATGGGGAGGGGAAGAGCTGGAAGAAGTAAGGGAATTCAAGTACCTAGGGTACATGTTCAGGAGGAACGGGGGTCGGAGGGGCACATGGAAGACAGGGTAAAAAAGGCGGGAACAGTGATGAGGCAGGTGTGGGGAATAGGGAAAAGGGAATTTGGGAAAGACGTGGGGAGGAGGATGTGGTTGTTCGACACCTTGGTGTGGACAGTGATGGGCTACGGAGCAGAGATCTGGGGATGGGAAGAAAGAGGGGCGATGGAAGCGATGCAGGAGAGATATGGGAGGTGGGTATTGGGGCTCGACTGGGGAACACCAGGGTATTTGGTGAGGGAGGAGCTGAAAAGGGACAAGATAAGGACGAGAGCAGGCAGAAGAGCGTGGCAATATGAGGAAAAGCTAAGGAAAGGGGGAGGGAGCGAATGGGCAAGGAAGTGCTGGGAGGAGATCAGGGAAAGGGAGAGAAGAGGGGAGCAAAGGAGATCGAAATGGGAGAAAGGCAGGGAGGAGTTCAGAAGGATTGGGGGGGGGGGAGGGAAGAAGAAGAACAGGATCAAGAAGAGCAGGGGTACAAGAGAAAGGAGGAGGAGGATAGAGAAGAGCAGAAAAGGGAAAGGTGGGAAAAGATAATGGAGTCGAGATACAACAGATGGTACAAGGAGGTAAGGGTGAGAGGGCTTCCAGGGTACCTGAAGGCGGGATGGGGGGAAGAGCGGTATAGGAGAGTGGCAAGATTCAGGATGGGGAACGAGATGAGAGAAGGAAAATACTGGGAGAAGGAGGAAGAGAGGGAATGCAGGATATGTGGAGAAGAGACGGAATCGTGGGAACACGTGGTGGATAGGTGCGGAGGAGGAGATGGGGAGGAAAGAGGGATAGGAGAAAGGATAATAGAGATCTTGGACGAAGAGGGCGGGGGGGGGGAGGGATGGATGAAGAGACTGGAAGAGAGGAGGAAGGAAAGGGAAAGGGAGGGAGGGGAAGGAGAAGGAGAGGAAGAAACGGAGTGAAAGAGGAATGGAGTGAGAGGAGGAAACGGAAGTCGGACGGCCGGGAGAAGAGAGAGAGGAGTAGCATTAAAGAAGCGAGCGAGATAAAGATAAGTAGGATTAAGGCGGTGCGGCGCAGGCGGCGGAAAGAGAAAGAGACAGCGGCGAAATAGATGTAAGATAGGTTAAGTAGAATAAGGAAAGCGTAAGGAAGAATTGTAAGGGAGGAGGGGGAAACGGAGGCCTTTGTAACCCTACGGGGAACGAATAAAGCATACATACATAATAAAATTAATGATTAATACCATGAAATGAAAAAAATAAAAATTAATAAATAACACCAAAAACATAAATAATTATAAACTTAATTATTTAATGAGATCAAATTAACCACATAAAAATTAATAAAAGTAAAAATTAATAAATAAAATTAATAAAAATAAAAATCAATTAATAAAATTGAAAAAAATGAATTATAATTATTAAAAAATAAACGTGAAATAAAATTAACAAAATTACAAAGACATTTAATAACATTTTCAAAACTATTCTTTATTACAATTTTTTAATTAGACTCTCATTTCAGTTCCTGCTAATCCTCCATCATCGGATATAACGCATACGAGTACTGAACAATGGGTCGATGCCGTTCCTTCAACATCGCGGGTTGTGAGAAAAACAACAATGAATGCAGAGCACCAGCATGAGTGTACGGTTCGTCAGGATTCTGGAGACTGGGGGAGGAGACTGGTTAACGGCGCAATCGGGGAAGTATCTCACTTGGAACAGAACGAGGATGGAGAAGTGACTCGCGTGTGGTTGGTATTCCCAACTTGCGATAAAAAAGTTGGTTTACAAGCTCGGAATGATGCACGTGCGTTTATCATTGCAAACAATATCAATCCGAAGGCTGTTCCAATAACTCGAAGAAATGCGACAATTTATCTCAACCGACAAAAAACGATTTCCGCCAAAAGGAATCATTTTCCCCTGGCACCCGCTTGTGCGCTGACCATACACAAATCACAAGGAGGAACATTCGATGAGGTCGTCTATTATTATGATCGTGCCCAATCTCAGCAGTTGGTTTACGTTGCATTATCCCGTGCCACAGCAATCGAAAGACTGTACATCATTTCAGTCGATAAAAAACGAAAATTCTAACAAGGCCGCCGGACTAACAACGATGCTTCATGTCTCGCGTTGCGGCTTGAAATGACTCGACTGCGTTTGGATCCGCATATAACAGTGGAGCAAGAGCTTTTCGATTTCCTTCATTCATGGCAAGGCTTATCGGTGGTTTCTTTGAACTGTCAAAGCTTACACGCTCACGCGAATGACCTGAACTGCAGAGTCATCCAACGAGCTAACATTTTAATGTTGTCGGAAACATTTATGAAGAATGGTGAACAGCCAATTTCGATTCCTAATTTCGATTTTGTTGTTCGATTCCAACGTCGGGAAAACCGGAACTCGGGTGTCGCCATTTATCATCGGGAAGACGACCGATGTTATATCGTTACTCCTCATTTGCAAATCCAGGCTCCTTATGCAAATGATGACGGAGTTATCGTAAGCAGTTCAGCGAGAATCGGCGACTTGTGTGCAATCGAATGCGCGAGGGTAGGGAATCGGAACTGCAAGCTCATTTTAATAGCGATTTATATCTCACCAAATGCTTCAATGCGCGATATAAAAACTTTTATCGCTAAGGCTTTAATGCCATTCTCAAATGAAGGTGCACAACTCCTTCCCAGAATGACAGGAGAACCTGCCGATTCTGGAAACGAAGCAGTAATTCTTGCTGGCGATTTCAATGTAAATTTTTCATTACCAGAGGCTGAACCATTGCTAACGTTTCTTGAGGACAATTTTTCTTTGCGTATGATAAACGGCAGAAATGACCCTACCACTAAAGGTGGTACGACTATCGACGCCGTTTTCGTTAGAAATTTATGTGGCGTAACGTTGAAACATTTCGTGTCATATTTTAGCTATCACAATTCGCTTATAACCACCTTAGATTTGTAAAGCAAACAACTATAGTCGACTGTGAAACATTTTGTAAATAAATTGTAAAAACTGTATTGTAATATGTTGTAAATAAGTGTAAATATATTGTTGTTGTAAGTAATTGTAAAAGATATATTGTTGTAGATAGTTATATGTGAAAATATAAGAAAATATTGTGAAAATTGAAGAAAAAAAAATTGTTAAAAAAATGAAACACTAGGCAATATGAGAGTGGCCAAAAAAATTTTTTTTTGATAAATGAGTGATCAATAAAAATACACGCGAAGTATTCACTTTTTATACACGGTTATCCATAATGTTTACTGTTGAAAAAAGAACGTCGAAACGACCGCGGAAAGGGCTCAAGATTTCTTTTTGAACCTTCCACAGTCGTTTCGGCGTTTTATTTTTCAACGCGTTTCGTTGTTGACTTTTTGGATAAACTTCTGAAAAGCGGGAACCAAATTTCGACCTGAAATTTGGCATACACATTCCTTTTAATGTTTTAAGATATCCCTTAAAAGGATTTTTGGCGACACGCTATAGTTTTCGAGATATCGATTTTTGAAAGTAATTTTTTTCATCGCGCGCCAGCCATGTCTATAGCTGACGGGCTCAACTGTCAGTATGGCTTATCGCACTTTCCGTTTTGTGCGGATTTTCGTCTGGTGTAGCCCCCCCCCCCCCGCGCCCCACCCGTCGCGAAATCGGCCGCATTGTCGTTTTTGGTGTAATGCTGGTTTTTGGTTTTCACGTTTGACGGAGAATTTATTGGTACCCAAATATTTAGATTAATTTAGAAAAACGTATTGGTACCCAAACTCGGTTATGTTGAATCGCGGGGTGCGTAGAACACTCAGGTGGGCGGAGGGCACCACTTCCATTTTTTTTTTCACCTTTCGTTTATTGTTTTTGGTTTTTTTTATTAGATTTTTTCGATTTTTTAAAAGTTTTCTTCTCTGATTGTTTTGTTTTTTTTGTTATTTTATCATTTTCAATTCGTATCATCCGTATAATAAACCGAAAGTTAGAGTCCTGAGCGCAGGCACCATTACAACGTATCCGTAAAAATGAGAATTCGCTATACGAGGTTTAACACCATAAGCGCGCCGGTCGTGGAAACGTTGGAGAGGGGGTTTCTCCAAACAAACTCAACGAAGATCCGGACAAAGCGGAACGCGCGATAAGATATATAGGTATAGCCGTAGCTGAGCCCGTCAGCTATAGATATGATAGGCGCGCGATGAAAAAACTTTCAAAAATCGATATCTCGAAAACTATGGCGAGTCGCCAAAAATCCCTTTAGGGGATATCTTGTAATATTGAAAGGACGGTGGATGCCAATTTTCAGGTCGAAGTTCGGTTTCCGCTTTTCGGAAGTACACCCATTCATTTAATGTATATTCTAATCCGCAGTACGGCCACACATGCATGTTGAGCTCGATCGGACGGAAAACGTGTCGCTCCGTTCGCCTGTCGAGTGAGCACGATTGGCGAGGGGTGGAGACTTTTCCCCTACCCAGCTACCCATTCGTGTTCACCACGGTCTTACATACAGGTCTTGAAACTCTGGTGGTGGGGGTATGTCCTCGGTTTGAAGCACCGGCCGTTTCGCCTAGTGACCACGAGTGTCGCTGCGATAGAGTGATGCAGGCTGTGCGAGAGAGATGAAAGTCGATTGTTGACTCATAGGAACCTAACCTAGCTGTACAATTGACTGGTGAAGGCAAATTATGATATTCAATGTAAAAAATGCATGATGGACCTAAATACAATTAAGAGTAACTTTATTGTAAACCTAAAAAAAACCAAAAGACTATAGTTATCCAAGTGGGTACAATGAATATGAATGTTTTTTATATATGTGTCAATGCGAGCTCGTGTTGGTTGAAGGGTTCGGTGCAGGCTTCGTATGCTGCTTTCAGGGGTTCGATCCCTATGCGCTCGGTTTTTTAAAAATATGTTTTAGCTTTTATAAAACAAGCAGGCTTTACGCGTTGTTTTAATTGACCGGAAAATAAGTGGCAACTATTCCAGACCGACGTGGAATCCAGACCGAAACACTTGCAGGATGTGTTTCTTGAAAATGAAACAAATACTTAAGAAACAGTGCTTCGTTTGCAATTCTTTATTTCCTCTTCGAAAAATTTTAATACATGTCCCAAGAAACATTTTCAATAATCTCTACTTTGCAGTTTCTGAAAAGGTTTGCGTTGGTAAATTAAAAAAAAACACCTCTTTTCCGACCTTTAAGCAAAGGACTCTCGAGTACGATAAATTTAAGTAATTCACTAACTTTGTTTTATGTTTTCCAGCCTGGAAAGTTTTATTGTAATGGTCCCAATAATTTTTAATTTTTTTCAGGTTCCCGATTCCAACGCGAAAAAAATAATTTCAATCATTCCATAAATTGCAGGTTTTATTGTCCTTAAAAAAAATAGATTTTTTTTCAATATCACCGTTTTTACAAGTATACAAGTAGAGCACGTCGCGTGTGGTCGCGTGAATCAGCGGTTATGTTTCGGTTTTGTTTACTTTTGAAAGCTATTTCCGTCTCTCTCACACAGCCTGCATCACTCTATAGCAGCGATCCTCGTGGTCACGAGTTGACACAGTCGGTGCTTCAATAAGAGGCCATCCCCCACCACTGAAATCTTGAGCGAGTTTCAAGACCTGTATGTAAGACCGTGGTGTTCACGCTGACTGCGAGACCGACTTGAGCGGTGATCACGGACTCGCGCGGCTACAAGGAAATCTGCAACCTCGACCGAGGCGATGATCACGAAATCATATTCCTGAACTGCCGCCGCGATTTAGCGCCATTTCCGAGGCACGCCTCGGAATCGTAGCCCCCTAATTGACTCTCACCACGAGGGGCGCTCGTAGTCACCCGCGTTACCCCCAACTCCGATCGCGCAGCGTCTGCATTCGACCCAGGAAGACTAGCGCTATGGAGTACGAACGCCTGTGGCGAGCTCGATCCAAAAGCATCCGTGAAACTGTGGATTTTAGTAGTTAGTGTTTTCACGGCGTGCGTCGCTAGTGCATGCCCGCACCGAAGTGAACTAAGCGACAAGAACACACCCGACGTCATGTGTCCAGAGATTAGTAGGGAGATGCACAACAGAGATTAGTAGGGAGATGCACAACGCTCCCGAAAAGCGGCGTGCCTTGTAAATGACGCTAAATCGCGGCGGCGAGTTCGGAAGTATGATTTCGTTATTATCGCCTCTGTCGAGGTTGCAGATTCCCTTGTAGCCGCGCGAGTCCGTGATCACCGCTCAAGTTGGTATCGCAGTCAGCGTGAACAAGAATGGGTAGCTCGGAGGGGGAAAAGTCTCTGCCCCTCGCAAATCGCGCTCGCTCGACAGGCGAGCGGAGCGAGGTTTTTCGTCCGATCGAGCTCGACATATATGTGTGGCCGTACTGCGGATTGGAATATGCATTAAATGAATTTCAAAGTGAAAAACATGTATCGAGATCATTGTTTTCTCTCGGTTGCCCGTTTATGCCGAAAATGCGGGTTAAAAAAAATAACGACGAACCGCGTTGAAAAATAAAACGCCGAAACGACCGTGGAAGGTTCAAAAAGAAATCTTGAGCCTTTGCCGCGATCGTTTCGGCATTTTTTTTCAACAGTAAACATTATGGATCAGGCTGTATCATAAATACTTCTCTATTTACAATTAGCGTCGTGGCTGAGTTGGCAGCGTGACGGATTAACGATGTTGACGGTCCGGGTTCAATCCCCGGTGAGCCAGCTTTGTTTTCTTCATTTTATATTCAGAAAATTTCGAACTTACTCTCGCTTTAGCTATTCTCGCTTGTTCAGGCTGTTACGTCCAGAAGGGACGATTTTATATTATGTTTATTCGGGTTCTGAAGGTCCCCGTTCAAATTTGGGATTTTGCCGCACGTCCCATACGGGCCCGGCACTCTCTGCTAGTGGGACTAGGGAAAGGAGTTTTCGGATGCGATCGGAAGTAAAGTTGCGACTAATGAACAAACGAGGTTGGGGGTAACAGCTAAATAATTTTAGGGTTTATTAATATTACTTACAGTAGGTCGCGTTGAGCGGGGACAATTTCCCCCGCGGTCTCGTCACACGCGCACTCCCACTCTCTAACACGGGGACAATTTCCCCGCGTTGCTCTCTCTCTCACACACTCTCACGCTTTAACACGGGGACGATTTCCCCGTCCGACACTCACTCTCTTTCTCCTTCGCTCGTACACTCACTTATATGTCGTCTATTTTGTTCGGGGCTTCAAAGTGGGCCCCGCACCTTAAACACTGGCTCGATAGATATTTAGTGTTTAGAACAACTTTGGTGATTAATATGGTTTGTTAAAATAAATAGTAAATAGTAGACTGACGTCTCTGTGCGGGTCCGCCGGGTTGCTAGCCTGGACTTATTACACCGCCGCGAGCTCCGTTGCTACTAGGATGTTACTCATAAAGACTGACGTCTCTGTGCGGGTCCGCCGGGTTGCTAGCCTGGACCTATTACACCGCCGCGAGGACTGCTGTTATTAGGAGTTTTCTCCGACTCCAGGAGCGAACCGTGGACAAATAGGAACTGGTCATACTTACCGCCACCGGACCGACGTTAGCTCGGTCGCTATTAGCCCGGTGGGGTTTTTTGCAACGTCCACGGAAACTTGTTCGCTCCCGAAGTCCCACGGTCGAACTCCGCGGATCAGGCGATGCTCGATCAGCGGAATCGGATCGGGTACATCCGGTCCCACCGGATGCACTGATGCAGCAACCCAGCGACACCGCACAGAGTCGCAAAGAGCACTTATCAATTAATTTAAACAAAAAAGAAAAATATTTCGGGACGTGACAACCACCCCCCCTTCAGGCGATCGACGTCCTCGTCGGTTTATAATAAAAATATAAAAAAATACACACATACATATATAGGAACACACACACACACACACACACATATATAGTCGATAGTCGGTGATTATATTTTACGGCTAGTCATCCTGTAATAGCACACTAGCGAGGGCAGTCACCAGTTCTCCGAGCTTCTGCTGCTGTTGCTCTATCCCCGGTTGGGTTGCGGCCGTCCGCACCAGCTCCCCGAATGCTGCCATCCGCTGCTGTCTGGACGTCGAGGTGGCTGGTCTCGGCTCCTCCCGTCCCCGATGGTGGTTGGGGCGCGCCGGGCTCTGTCTTCCAGGTTGTGGGGGATTCCTCGGCGGATTACGAGGGCGGGGTTCATTCACCCGCGCCCCCGCCTGTGACGGAATGACCGCGGCCGATCGGCTGTTGGCGGCGGTCGGCGTTCCCATGGCCGGCTTGTTGCCCATCTCCCAGCGGGTGATGCAACCCCCTCCGTGGGCCGCAAATCTCGGGCCCGGAATCAGGAGCCCGCAAAGGGGGCACGTTACCTTCCCCTTCCGCCGGAAACTTTCCTCGATCAATTTCTCCATACATGCCCCCGTTCCCGGGCATTTCTCCTTCTTGCCACACACCGGGCATGGATTGCGGGGGCGGGTGATGGCGACACTCTCGAGCCGCATTTCCGTTCCGGGGTCGGTCCTTCTCCATCCAGCTGTCACGTTCCCCTGACGTGTGGCGGGATCGACCACCTGGGTTCGGGGGGTGCCGTCGCGGCCCGAAGTCGCAGGCTGCGTGACACGCGGGCTCGGGTTGGCCTGTACCCCGGTGATCACTTTCGAGGGATCCGGGGTGGCGACGGGCCGCGTCGGAGGCAGCGTTAGAGTCGAGGGGGGGGGGGGGCCCACTCGGCGTCGGAAGCGGTGAGACGCGTGCCGAGTTTGATGTGGCGCTCCACCCCCGCACTGCACCCGAATCGCATGATTCTTTGTCGGAAACCGAGGAAGCATTCGTAAGAATGTTTCCCGTCGTTTTTGTCCGGCTCGTCGCAGATCGCGCACCACGGTGGTAGTCCGCTTGCGGCGCGGGCGATATTAAAATTCACGATGCACGCGCACAGGTCGCTACATTTCCCCAAATCTCGCGCGCACACGGGGCACTCCTCGCGGCGCACGTAGCGCGAGATGACGCGATCTACGTTCATTTCAGTCACTTCGGGTCTTGACGTTGATGCCATGGTGATTGAAGGAGGACTAACGACTGCTCCTTGATGAAGCGGACTCCTCCACTTCCCCCTTTTTGTGTCCCCTCCCGAATGTGTAGAAGGAGGCTCTGGTTAATGTTTTGTGAGGAACAGGGCGAGGAAGGGGGGGAATCCTCTCTCGCTGGGCTCGAAGCGTTTATCGGCAGTCTCGGTGTCAAATTCCTCACGGCTCGACTCGTATACAACGTTAACTGGACGCTCGAGCGAGCGCTCCCTTGCTGGACGCGAGTTCTTTCTTCGCGAGCATAAGCCTTTCCAGATGTATCCGAGGGAGAGAAGGAACCAAGCTATTGACATATATGAAGCTGGTCAGAGTGAGAAGGTGTTGTTTCTCTCTCTCTCTCCTGTGGGTCCTCGCCAATAGCATGAATTCTTCTCTCCACAGCGAGTAACGATTCTTCGTTCCCAAGGTTCGATCTCTGGTTTCCTTCCGCTGTAGAGTCGTGCGTTTGGCAGATTGGGTTGGTGTTTCTAGCTAGTAGACTCCAGCGTTATCTTCGAGTCTGTTGTATGGGTTCTTCGGTGTTGAGTCGGCCGTTCCACGGCCCGCAAGGAGAAGGACGCAGATTATCGCAGTCAGCATTTTGCTGTTGATAGACACAACCTAACTACACGTATGCTAACTTAACCTTATCGACGTGTTTCGCGAATCGCTCGCCAGTTTTCGTCTCGAGAACCACATTATTTCTATCGGTAATTGATATTATCTTATAGGGATCGTGATATTGAGCATCAAATTTTCCTTTCCGAGGTTCTTTCAAGACCCATGCTTGATCCCCGACCTTCCCTTCAAAAGGGTGGCATTTACGGTCGTAGTAATGCTTGGAGCGTTCTTTAGCTCTGTTCAGGGATTCCCCGGCCATCTCTCGAATTTCATTTTGTCGTTTTATGAGCTCTACGAGGAACGAACCACTTGTGGCCAGCCGATTTTCGGTTGGGAATTCACTCGGTTGTCGGGCTGTTTTTCCGAACACGATCTCGTGCGGAGTGAAATTCGTTGCCTCGTGTACGCTGGTGTTGTAGGAAAATTCGGCAAAAGGTAGTAAACGGTCCCAGTCATCGTATTTATCCGCATAGTGCTTGATGTACTCGGTTAGAACGATATGACTTCGTTCCAACGCACCATTAGTCTGCGGACGGTAACCAGATGTGGTTGTATGGTTAACCTTGTAAATTTTGGAGATTTCCCGCAGTAACCCATTCGTGAATGCGGTTCCTCGATCGGTTAGGATCGCCCGCGGGGCTCCGAATTGGTTGTACAGCCGACGCACTATTGCCTCTGCAACGGTGGTGGCCTTTAAGTCGGGAATCGGTTCAGCAAGGCAGTACTTTGATAAGTTATCCTGCATCGTCAGTATGTGCCTATTCCCATGGGGCGACATAGGCAACGGACCGACGGTATCAAGGGATACCTTATCAAAGGTGTCTGCCGGAGTGTCCGTTAGGAGCATCGGTTCGCGAGTCTTTCCTCGAACAAGTTTCTGCTCCTGACAGCTTTTGCACCGACGGATATAATTCTGTACGTCATTTTTGAGGGTCGCCCAGTAAAAACGCTCTCAGATTCGCCTATAGGTCTTGGTGACGCCCTTATGGCCACCGATAAGGCTCGAGTGCATTTCTTTGATTATTGTCTCCCTCCGATCTGGGGGAGGGACCTGGGTCCTCCCATAGCAGAGCGCGACACTTATTCCCTTATTCTCGAAAAGAGAATGGATAAGTGATAGGAGCTTGTCTGGGGCAAGTTCGTCCGTGAAGTCGCCATGACGGGATATGCGGAATGATTTGACATTCAATCGACTCATTTCCCGTTCAAGAGTCTTCAGACCGTCCCGGACTTTATCGAGACTTGTGTCATCATAATACCGGGCTTTAATTACGACACTAAAAATTCGGTGTTGTCCATACTGCGTCACCGCAATTTGTCCAACCGCCAAATTTTTCTCCCGTATGTGTTCGGAGTCGAGCAATCCCAGATCCGATAATAATTTACCTATCGGGGTAGTCAACTCGCCGTCAGCAGAGATGAAATGTACATAATTATCTCTCCGGTACGTGAGGTTTTCACGGTCCCCAACAATTTCCGAGTTCGTTTTACTGGGATTGGGATTCGATTGTGAAATTGATACGTCGGATTCATCCGACGCGGCATTATAATAGGGAGCGGCTAACTCTTTGCGAGGCAACGCCTGACCACGCGGAGATAGGGCCTTTGCTAGCGAGCGACTTTGTTTTGGATACCTCCCCTGGTCCCCCTCGGGCGACAGCCTCGCAGTCGCCTCGTGGCTAGTCGGATGAAATTCGACGCGAGGCTGCAATGACGGTCGTACGCCCGGAGGAGAGAGATGGGATAAGGCGCTCGGGTGCGGCTTGCTGCCCGCCCCTTCTGGAAGCGTCGAGACTGCAATCGACGCTCCGTGCTCTTCGCACTCGTCGTCTGCTTCGCTGTCTCGCTCACTCCCGCGTGAATAACGGGGCCCTACAAAGCTAACTCTTCGGAGGAGTTCCTCCTCTGTGAGCTGTTGCTGCCGCTCGGATAATTCCTTTAGCCGGTTGCGAAGTACATGGTCGTCTCTATCTATGATAGGGTCCAAGTCATTAAGTACCTCACGGGTTGTGTCATCGACCTCCTCGCCATCCGAAAGGTGTCTGGGCAAGGATATCTCAACAAGATCAGTAGATTTTTCCTGATTCTCGCAAAATTTCTCTTCGAGTTGTTTCAACGACTCGTCGAATTTTCCGAAGGTGCGCTGCAACTCTTCGCGAATGGATTGATCTACATCAGGGACGATCTCCTCCACTGATGTGCTGTCCTCCGTTTCGCTAGGAGGGCAATCGACAGAAACAATCGCGTCTTTATGACCCACAGATCTTGTAGTGGGTCTGGCATCTACGGGTACTGGAGGTGGGCAAAGTTTCTTATCGGCCAGCTGTGCAGGCCGTTTAAGAATTCTTCGTTTCGAAGGAAGGAGGGGGGCAGGGAGCATGCTGCGATTGAGCCGCTGTAACGGCCGCCGTTCCTCCCCCGAACTCGTCCCGGAAGACTCTACATAGTTCGGCCTCGCGTGTACCGCGTTCGGGTCAGCTGTTCGTTGACGCGTGCGCAAGGACACGGGGCTCCGAGCAGTAGGGTCGGGGTGTCTCGGATTTCCTTGCCCTGCGCGAGGTTCATTCGGAGCGGAGTGCAACCGAGATCTCCTGTTATCTATAGGGAGTACCATAGGTGGGCGATCGGTTTCCTCCGACTCGCTAGATTCCGATGATTGTGGATTGATAGGGTTACGGGAAAGAGTGTCTGCATTAATGTTCAGCTTTCCGGGTTTATAAATAAACTCGTAGTCGTAATTTTGGAGGCTCAGTCTCCACCGTACTAATCTTTTGCCCGGATCGCTCATAGACCCAATCCATTTGAGTGGCTCGTGGTCGGAGACAAGTTTAAATTTTCGCCCATATAAATACGGCTGATAATGCTCCAAAGCCTTCATTATAGCGAGACACTCTTTCTCTGTCGTGCCATAGTTTACCTCGGCGGGTAGGAGTATGCGGGAAAAATAGGCTACTGGGAAGTCAAAGCCATCGTGCTCTTGACTTAACACTGCCCCGACCGCATAATCCGACGCGTCCGTGGTAAGCTTGAATGGTTGATTAAAATCGGGGAATTTAAGTATCGGTTCCGTGCATAGGGCCTTACGTAGATCTCTGAAACTTTGCCGCTGTGCACTTCCCCACTCGAACTGCCTACCCTTTTTTAAGAGGTCGGACAGCGGCTTGGCGCGACCGGAGAAATTTTCGATGAATCTCCGGTAATATCCCGCGAGTCCGAGGAACTGTCGGATATTTTTCGCCGTTTTCGGCGTCGGGAAGCGCCTTACAGCCTCAAGTTTCCGGGGATCGGGCCGTAAACCATCTCGCCCAATTATGTGGCCGAGATAGCACACTTCCCTCCTCAGAAATTCACATTTATCGGGTTCAAGTACGAGATTTGCGTGCCGCAACCGAGCCATTAATCGCCGAACTTTAACGTCATGTTCCTCTAACGATCGAGCGAATACGACGATATCGTCAAGGTAAACGAATAATTCGGCACCTTGGAGACCTCGAAGTACACTGTCCATCAATCGCTGAAAGGTCGCGGGTGCGTTCTTCAAGCCCTCGGGCATACGAGCGTACTCATAATGGCCGTTCGGTGTCGAGAATGCGGTCTTAGCGCTATCGCGCGGATCCATGGGAATTTACTGAAAACCACTCGCCAGATCGAAGGTTGAAAAATACTGAGCCTCGCCCAACTGGTCCAATATATCGAATATATTCGGTAGTGGGTAGGAGTCAGAGATAGTTTTTTCATTCAGTTTCCTAAAATCTATCACCATTCGCATCCTCGGCCGGCCTTGAGAGTCGGGTTTCTTCGGTACAATCCATACCGGAGAATTATACGGGGACTGCGATGGTACGATTACTCCATTCTCGAGTTTTTTATTTATTTGCGTTCCGACTTCATCTCGATGAATGGAAGGAAATCTGTATTGGCGAGTGTTCACTGGCAAATCGTTTTCCGTCGGTATCCGGTGCGCAATGAGGCTCGTACCGGGTAGCTTGTCACCGGGCAATTTGAATCTCATAGGGTCTTCTTCCACAATTCGACGGACGTGAGAACGTTCGACGTCGTTCAACTCTTCCAGGCGCAAAGCCTCTAACACTGCTGCAATCCGATCCGGCGGCGGCAATGATTCGTCGTCCGACGAATCACTGTCCTCGCTTGGACCGGCCTGGTAGTATTCGAAGGGCAAGATTTCCTGCGGCGTGACCTCGATGTCTATGTCACGAGTTAACGTATTTATTGCAAGAATGTGACATATCCCGTTCTTTTGAGATACTAGAGCGTTACCGATGTATAACCCTGGTTCGGTCTCGATTCGGGGCAAATAACCCTCACAAAGGTCCGGGTTAGTTACGGTAACTGCCAAGGGTTTTCGCGTCCGAGCCTTGATGGTGAAGATCCTTTTACTCGTCGCGGGGGAGATCGTTCGCGGCGAATCGTTTGTTAAAAACGGTCGAGGACGAATGGGATCACTTGTCATTACCAGAGCGTTATGATGAAATGATAGCTCGGCTTTTTCGCGACGCATGAAGGGTCTACCTAGCAATCCATTGCTGTCTGTCACGAAGTCTTTGACAACGTGAAAGATGTGGGGTTGATCATTTATTGTCAGCTTTACCGTTCCCATCGACCACGCCTTTTCGTTCGTTGGACCGACATATTCCCGTGATTTCGCGGGGTCATACCTGACGTCATCACGGAGGGCATGAAGTTTGATAAAATTTAAACTTGACCCGGAGTCACAATAAAATTTCTGGACTCCATTAACGAGCTCCGGTGCCGACAGTTTAACCACCGGGGACTCTATCTCGTCCTCGGTTTCTGACGAGGAATCTTTTGTCCCGTCTTTGGAGTCGGATGATGGATATTCCCGTGTTAACGTCTGTCCTGAAATTTTACTGTGCGTTTGTCGTGGGTGGTAAAGGAGGGCTGGCTCGCCGTGTCCGGACGACGAGCCCCTTTCGAGTTTAAAGGCTCGGGACTCTGGGGTCGCGGGCCACGCTGATCCGCGACGGGCGATGATGTTGAGCGTTCGCCGCGGGTATATCTTTGGGTGGTGGCGGTCCAAGGACAGCAATTGCACCCACCGGTATAGGCACAGCAGTACCGATGGTTACAGCCACCGCCTTTGCGATATTGAGTAGGGGTTCGCTGGTTCCAAGGGCAGCACCCACAACCTGAACCGCGCAAGCAACAATAGCGTCGCTCGCATCCACCTCGATCGTCGGGTGACCTTGGTCGATTTGATCTAGCCGGCGAATCGTCCCGGTGCTTCAGTATTCCCGAGGGGCGAAAATGTTCCGACCTCCCAGGACTACTGAACCGGGGCGCTGGTTCTTTTTGCCACTCCCGTCCCGACTCAGGGCGGGACGCGGGGGAAGACGAACGCGAATCTCTTGGTTTTGTCTCCGTTCTGGCGATTAACGCAAGGGCGTCGCCGACGGGTGTTCGCGGTCGTTCCCCACACTTTGGCTCTACCGTCCCGGCTAGCGAGTCCGAGGATAGATCCTCTACCATTTCAAGCGCTTCTCGGAGGGATTTTGGTTTTGCGATGTAAAGTAGTTCATTCAGTCGCGAGGGTAATGCTTGACGGAAGGATTCAAGGCCCAGGGTCGCTATCGGGTCAACATTCATTTCGGAAGTTTCTGTTCCCAATTCTTCTCTCTAGGCGGTCCGAGCAAGGCTCATTAACCTGAGAATCCGGAGATACAGGCTCCGAGGTGTTTCACCTTGGTTCAGTCTCAATCCGTAGAGTCTACCCAGGCAAGAGTTGAAATTTCGTCGGTGGGTTAAACCGTCGCGTAAAGCAGACGTTAATTCTGCAACCGTTCGGATTCTCTGACCCTGTACGCAAGCGCGCGCCTCGCCCCGTAGCCTGCTCAATACCCCCGTTACGAATTCGGCTATTTGATTGGCTGGTACAAACGCGGCTGCATTTTGGATATTTTGCAAATAGTCACCGAGGGGTATCGAGGTCCCGTCAAACTCGGGTATGGACACCAGTCTATTCGTCAGGTTGATGCCACTAAGTATTACCGATAGATCGGCCGGGGTTACGGTTTCATTAAGTGAACCGTTCTGTCCCGCCCCAGCCCCGGTGGTATTGTCCCGAGATCCGGTATTCATTTTAACTAATTTTTATACTACGGAGGAGATGGAAAATTCGATGCTCAAATCACAGATTCGATAAGACAAAATATGATGGGTTTGAATTTATTTATTTTTTATTATTATTTTTTTTTATTTTGTAATATTTCCTTGAATTTATTAACGGCGTTTCCGAAATCCCACTAGTCTCTTCGTGCGCGGTGCAGGCAGAGTATCCCACCGCTGCCACCAATTTGTTACGTCCAGAAGGGACGATTTTATATTATGTTTATTCGGGTTCTGAAGGTCCCCGTTCAAATTTGGGATTTTGCCGCACGTCCCATACGGGCCCGGCACTCTCCGCTAGTGGGACTAGGGAAAGGAGTTTTCGGATGCGATCGGAAGTAAAGTTGCGACTAATGAACAAACGAGGTTGGGGGTAACAGCTAAATAATTTTAGGGTTTATTAATATTACTTACAGTAGGTCGCGTTGAGCGGGGACAATTTCCCCCGCGGTCTCGTCACACGCGCACTCCCACTCTCTAACACGGGGACAATTTCCCCGCGTTGCTCTCTCTCTCACACACACTCTCACGCTTTAACAAGGGGACGATTTCCCCGTCCGATACTCACTCTCTTTCTCCTTCGCTCGTACACTCACTTATATGTCGTCTATTTTGTTCGGGGCTTCAAAGTGGGCCCCGCACCTTAAACACTGGCTCGATAGATATTTAGTGTTTAGAACAACTTTGGTGATTAATATGGTTTGTTAAAATAAATAGTAAATAGTAGACTGACGTCTCTGTGCGGGTCCGCCGGGTTGCTAGCCTGGACTTATTACACCGCCGCGAGCTCCGTTGCTACTAGGATGTTACTAATAAAGACTGACGTCTCTGTACGGGTCCGCCGGGTTGCTAGCCTGGACTTATTACACCGCCGCGAGGACTGCTGTTATTAGGAGTTTTCTCCGACTCCAGGAGCGAACCGTGGACAAATCGGAACTGGTCATACTTACCGCCACCGGACCGACGTTAGCTCGGTCGCTATTAGCCCGGTGGGGTTTTTTGCAACGTCCACGGAAACTTGTTCGCTCCCGAAGTCCCACGGTCGAACTCCGCGGATCAGGCGATGCTCGATCAGCGGAATCGGATCGGGTACATCCGGTCCCACCGGATGCACTGATGCAGCAACCCAGCGACACCGCACAGAGTCGCAAAGAGCACTTATCAATTAATTTAAATAAAAAAGAAAAATATTTCGGGACGTGACAAGGCATTATTTATATTTAATTCGTATATGCTTAATAAAAAAAAACAAGACATTGCTACCGGGGATCAAACCCGCGTCCAGTGCAGCCGGATCGCGCGTAAAAGTTACCCCCTCTCTAGTCTCTTACGCGCCCATCACCCAATCATGGTAGCGCGCAAGGAGACTAGAGTAAAGGAGTCTAAACTCCCTATCCTAGCCTGTATGTACAAAGTTCTTTCAATCGGTCGCAGAGATGTAGTGCTCAGTTCCGCCGCAGCCGTCGCTAGTGTTCCCCAGAGCCCATAATATATAGTAATACAAAACTGCATAAGGTCCGAGCTCCGCCGCAACGACCAATCACAAAACTGGGGTCATGGAGGCTAGAGTGGGAGGAGTCCGATCTCTTATGGACAGACTTGAAAAAAGTGGCTACAAAAATGTGGTCATACCGGGATGGCGCCACTATCGCTAAAACCTCGAGACACGAGCTGGGTGTGACAGAGACGGAACAAGTAAATAATGAGAAGTGAGCTGTGCATAAGGCAGCATGATACTTGAGAAGTAGGCTGCGTGCGAGAGAGATGCAAAATGATATATAGCCAGACGCGCGCAAAAGTTACCCCCGCTCTCTAGCTCTTACGCGCTCATCACACAATTATAGTAGCGCGTGTCCGTGAGCGAGCGACGCTCGGACATCTTCGGAAAGAGCCGAGCGCGCCGAAGTTTCCCGACCGCGCCTTCGGCACCTACACCAACACATGGACGCCGAGCTCGTTCATGTGCGGCCAAGCCGAAACGAAGGTTTCGAGGGAAAAAGCAATCTGAGCACGACTCGCGCGTGACGTCACCCAACGGAACGCGCGAAGCTTTTAGATGATTTCAATGCTTATTTAGCTCTTGATTCTCTGCGTTATTGATGCTCTTGATTCTTTGATCTTATTGATGCTCTTGATTTTCTGCGTTATCAATGTATACAAAAAAATGTATCGCGCACCCTGATCGCTCATTTTTTAGTTCATACGTTAATTTAAATATAATAATAAATCCAAATTATAACTTATTTATCTTCTAAAAATTGTTTACGCTTTACTCACACCCGTCCTTATGCCAAATAAATTATAATTCATAAAAGTAAGCGGAAATATATTTATATTCGTATTATTATATTAATTCTCATACTTTCATCAAGCGACAAAGCATTATCCCCAAAAACAAGCCAATCATTCATCCGGCCGCGAATCGTCAGTATCAGAAAGTGCATATTCTGCAAGCGATGAGATGGTCCCGTTGGTAACGTTCCTGGCTTCGGTGCGCAGGGGCGCGGGATCGTTCCCCGCGCTCAGTGCTTTTTTTAAAATTATTATTACCATTAATTCTTATTTGATTAGTTATTTTTATTATTTTCATTAGTTATCTTTTAGTGTCGAAAAATTTATCACGCACTCCAACGGCTTATTTTATTAGTTTGTACGTTAATTTTAATGTAATAATAAATCTAAATTACAAGTTATTTATCTTCTAAAAAATTCTTTGCGCTTTACTCACACCCGTCCCTATACCAAATAAATTATAATTCATAAAAGTAAGCGGAAATATATTTATATTCGCATTATTATATTCATTCTCATATACTATCATCAAGCGATAAAGCATTATCCCCAAAAACAAGCCAATCATCGATCCGGCCGCGGATCGTAACTTACGAGAATGAATATAATTTTAGTCGTACTTATAATACGACTATAAATATATTTCCGCTTACTTTTATGAATTACAATTTATTTGGCATAGGAACGGGTGTGAGTAAAGGGCAAACAATTTTTTAGAAGATAAAGAAGTTGTAATTTAGATTTATTATTACATCTAAATTAACGTACAAACTAATCAAATAAGCGGTCGGCGTGCGCGATAAATTTTTCGACACTAAAAGATAACTAATAAAAATAACTAATCAAACAAGAATTAATAGTATTAATAATTTTTAAAAAAGCATTGAGCGCGGGAACGAATCTGCGCCCCAGCGGACCGAAGCCAGGAACGCTACCAACGGGACCATCCCATCGCTTGTAGAATATGCACTTTCTGGTACTAACGATTCGCGGCCGGATGGTTGATTGGCTTGTTTTTGGGGATAATGCTTTATCGCTTGATGAAAGTATGAGAATTAATATAATAATACGAATATAAATATATTTCCGCTTACTTTTATTAATTATAATTTATTTGGCATAAGGACGGGTGTGAGTAAAGCGTCAACAATTTTTTAGAAGATAAATAAGTTGTAATTTGGAGTCATAATTATATTTAAATTAACGTATAAACTAAAAAAATAAGCGATCAGGGTGCGCGATACTTTGTTTTGTATACATTGATAACGCAGAGAATCAAGAGCTAAATAAGCATTGAAATCATCTAAAAGCCTCGCGCGTTCCGTCGGGTGACGTCACGCGCGAGTCGTGCTCAGATTGCTTTTTCCCTCGAAACCTTCGTATCAGCTTGGTCGCACATGAACGAGCACGGCGTCCATGTGTTGGTGTAGGTGCCGAAGGCGCGGTCGGGAAACTTCGGCGCGCTCGGCTCTTTCCGAAGATGTCCGAGCGTCGCTCGCTCACGGACACGCGCTACTATGATTGTGTGATGAGCGCGTAAGAGCTAGAGAGGGGGTAACTTGTGCGCGCGATCTCGCTGCACTGCTTGCTGGGATGCGTTCTCGATCCTCTTCCATCCCTCTTACACGACATCGATATTCAGCTTCCTGCTCGAGGTTTTAGAGATAGTGGCGCCATCCCGGTTTGACCACATTTTTGTAGCCACTTTGAAATGCACAGATCGGCCTCCTCCCACTCTAGCCTCCATGACTGGGGTGATCGTGTTTCTCTCTCGTACTCACTTGGAACAGTCATGGTGTGTTTTCTTTCGCACACCCGAACGATAATACACCCAAGTGGGGATCCCTTCTATTATAATATATAATAATATTGTGTACATATATATAATAAATAAAATATAAATAATATTAATAAAACAACTCGTGTTGTTTTATTCACATGGGCTTATTATATAATAAGCACATGAGATATAATAATTATATAATAAGTACAGCACGAGGTATTTTATTATGGGAACTTATGATTTGCCTGTTATGTTTAAAAATATAGCTAATTATAATGAAACGCGAATAAAGCGATGAACGAACCGAACAAGCCGTCAAGCCTAATTGAACCCCCAGCGCGGCAATCACTTAAATATGAGAAGATTTTATTGGCAAATCATTGTGTGGCGAAGTTGGTAGAACGCTAGATTACTGTATGAAGGTCCTGAGTTCGAGCCTTGGTAATTAAAATTTTTTCTTCTGCTTTCGTATAGATATTTGGTTGTACGAGCGAATTGAAGCAGTTTTAACCAATCAAAGGACTCGTCCAATCCCAAAAGAACTCGAACAAAAATAACATGGAAGAATATATTCTTTAATTTACTGCCATCAATAGTTGAAAGGCCATAGCCGGGTAAGTAGGGAAAAATTGCCCCCGCATTTTCTCTAGCGAAATTAGGAGTATATTCTGAGGTATAAGAAAAAAAACAAATTTTCTGAAAATTTCATCCCCGCCAACGCAATGGTTTTGAAAAATGAATTTTTAAAAAATAACAAACAATAAAAATTCGGGAAACGCTTCAGTGGATCGATTCGATTTTTTTTGGTTCTTGTTACGATCAAACGTGTTACGGAATAAAATTATAGAACATTTTGCGAAAGATTAAGGTTTAAAAAAAAAATAATGTTCCTTGTTTTATTTTTTTTACTATAATCCACTTGGGGTACAATAACGAAATTTTTTTCATATAATCTTTGGGCACCTTATTAGATTATATAATGTTTTCAAAATGATCGGTTTGGTACGCCACAGTGAAAAAAAAAGAAACAGACTTTATTGATATATTTTAGTTATATATCTATATAACTGAAATATATCAATAAAGTGTGTTTCTTTTTTTCACTGTGGCGTACCAAACCGATCATTTTGAAAAAATTATATAATCTAATAAGGTGCCCAAAGATTATATGAAAACATTTTCGCTATTGTACCCCAAGTGGATTATAGTAAAAAAAATAAAACAAGGAACATTATTTTTTTTCAAACCTTGATCTTTCGCAAGATGTATAATTTTATTTCGTAACACGTTTGATTGGAACAAGTACCAAAAAAAATCAAATCGATCCACTGTACCGTTTCCGGAAAAAAAAAATTTTGTGGATATTTTTAAAAAATTCATTTTTCTAAAACCATTGCGTTGACGGGCATGAAATTTTCGGAAAAATTGTTTTTTTATACCTCAGAATATACTACAAATTTCGCTGGAAAAAATGCGGGGGCAATTTTTCCCTACTTACCCGGCTATGGCCTTTGTTTTATAATTCCTACCTAGAGTGTTTACTTTTCCCTTTATCTCATTGATTCGCGAGGAGTCATCTCCATTATTAGTTCGATTACATCAAGAGGGAAGTTTTTTATTTATAAATATCAGTACATCCCGATCACTTTCAATACGTCAATACTCTTTATCGGAAGGCTACGCATAGTATAAAAATAGTAAAAATCATAAATATCGAAGACCCTTGGTGAAGTGTATATATATGTATGCATATATATACACTTGAACGAAAGATCTCGAAAAAATGTTCAGCGAGAATGGGATGAATGCGTGAGTTGTTTAACGTCAGAAGTTCTTGGGGCCCTGAAAAGGGCTATTGCTTCCATCTGGAAGGTCAGGGATCGCTTCCGCAGGCTGAAAACAAAAAAATGTGCATCATGAAAATATCTAGAAACTACTAAAGTGTGTACTATTTATATATAAAATGAATTAATACTCTCCTTGATGCAAACGTGAGAGATGCAGATTCGCAGACATGATGAGACTCGCCCGTTGGTACTCTAAACCGCATTCGATTGAAAAATACAAACGCTTTTTTAAAAACATAATGTCACACCTATTCGTTATTAATTTATCTATTGCAATATTACGTGTAAATTTTAGATCAAACCTTTCTTGTCTTTTCCAACGTCACGAAATGTACACCGAGGAATAGTAAGCCTTCAAAGCTTCGCGTTCTTCCGCATCCTCTTCGTTTTGATACGCGCTTCGTCATTGTTTGCGTTGAACGACTTGGCCAAAAAATGACCTCGCATGACGATATAGAAATCGACAATCCTGCGGGTTGTCTCCTGCCGGTGATCCTCACATCCAACCATCGGCAAACCTTTGTGCTCGGACAATCTCTCTACCGCCGTATGGAGCGTATTGATGGTGATACCGAACTTGCCAACGACGTCAAGAATCGTTGATTCTAGTGTCCCCGTGAGTTGGAATAGGTCGTCACTGGGATGCAGTAAGCCTCCGTACTGATTCATAAGATTAATCATCGCATCCCTCGACTCGTCTGGTTCGTTGTTGTCAGATTGCAATGTTTCAATGCAATCTTGACACTTGATCTGCTTGAGCATTTTTCGCACTACGTATCCAGCGATGTAAGCCTGTACTTCTGAACTCGTGCGGCATACGTCGTAGGTATGATCATGGACGCGATCGTCGTTCCATGTGCTCATGGAGCAGGATAACGAGTAACCGTGATCGTGGTGCTCGTTGGCTTCGGCAGGTCCATCCTCAACAGAACCTCCCTCAAGCAATCGGTCAAGTTTTTCCACCCATTCAGTCCGAGGCTTTCTTGAGTCAGCCAAGGAATCTTTCGTCTGCATCAACACTTGCAGAAGTTCCGTGCCGCTGACGTTGGAATTTTTTGGTGGCTTGATTAACGAGTAACTGCACAGTAGACGGTACAGTTGAGCGAATAATTTAGGGTCCGGATGATCGTTGTCCCCTAACGCTCCACGCATCATTCCGAAGAATCTCTGAAACAACAGCATTCAGAAGAGTGCCAAATAGTTACTACAATCTATCGAGCATGATAACGAACATAATATGCATTGCCTCAAGGAACAAGAAGAATAAAAGTTTTACATACCTCCAATGCATCTTGATTCAAGCGAGCAGTCATGAGGTACTCAAAATTTTCTTGCTTTTGAAGAGTGTCGAGAATTTCTAATGTAGCGCCCAACGTGACTTTAAAGCCGTTAATTGTACTTGAAGATATGGGCATCTCTGACTTCGGTGTTGTGGACTCCCGTTCTCTCAAGAACGCGTCGAATTCAATTATTGCCTAATTTTGATAGTAAACGCATGTGGAAGTTAGTTGCCAGGCAATAGATGAAAAGTTAAATGCAGTCAGACAAAGTTAAAAATCAGGCAAGATGTTTCTTCGTACAAGAAGTAAATTAGTGGTAATGTAACCTTTGTAAATCAAAAGTGAAAAAAAAGAAGAAAACAAGAAACGAATATTAGATTATAAAAACAAGCATAAGAGTGTAGCAATAAAGTTGAGAGGTGCTGTGATGTTCACCGCTATCTCCATAATGCAGAAACGAAATATTCATGCAAACCAAGCCGTAAAAGAGAGAAAACATAAAATTGGAATACCCTAACACTTACTGTGGTAACCGATTTCTATTGTTTACTTATGAAATTAGTGCATTAACGAAGAACGTAAATGTTCACACTTAAATGTTCCAAGATTACGGTTACCAAGAAGCTGCCACAATTCAGACTCAACAATTCCTATCTAGAAGGACTAATTGAGTCTGAATTGCACAAAATTGTAAAATGGGTCGATCCAGAGCGACGACGGGTGAAATTCCAACGTTGATAGGTTCAGCAGTCCGTGAAATGTAACAGCTGTCCCGCTAAATGCTAAAAATAATTGGAAATTAGTACGCGTCCATTTCAATGTACACGCTACATTATTAGCATCGTAAGTGATTTATCGAATGAGCAATATCTTTTGGAGCAGTAGGGGTCCTATACTGAGTCCAAATTCATCGATTTATCGATTTTATCCTACTTTCATCTCGAGAATGGCTCAAAACATAATTCGTCAAGATTTTCGATTAAATAAAACAAATACAAGAAAATATATAAAGCATTCCGATCATTTGATATGCTATGCTAGCCTGCTTTCATTTCCTCGAACGAATTGAAATCCTGTTATGGAACAAAAACTCAACATTCAATTGTCATTATCGGAAAATTTGGGTGTTCATATTTGAGTCCAATTTGACCTGAAGCATCAATATTTTTGTTTACTTCTCATTAATCTGCTTTGTAAACGTACCTTTTTCCGAGGGCAGTTTTCTGAACCACGCAGAGCATTTTGAGGCGTACGTGACATCATAGCTATTATGAGATTGTCCATTCTTTCGCAAAGCTTTTGCGTTGGCTGCGAATCCACCAACTCGGGACACTCAGGCTTGTTCCGATAAATCTCCATGGCGACGCGGACTGGGAGCGAAAACAACTGAAATCATTCGAAAAAATAATAATGGAATGTATCTCCGGATATTAACGATTAACTTTGATCGGCTGTTGAATGACAAAGCATAGTTTAAGTTCAACTCTAGAACTGGGATAAGTAACAACGAATATCAATTGTATAAAAACCGGTAAACAACTTCCTTGAAAAGCCAAAGGCACGTTCATTTTTTGATATCCTACGGGATTCAAATGAGCCGGCGTTAGGCGGTAAGCAATACACATGTTGGGTTTCATGAACTGCTCATATTTAATCAACGCCTCCCAGTGATTCTTTTCTACCGTACCGTCGGGTGTCTGAAATGATATATAATATTCAAGTACAGCGCTATACAATTCATTCTTTCTTTTCTTTCTTAGGTACAGCTCAGATGACTGTTTAAGAGCACAACGACTTTCATTATCATAAATTTGTTTCTTTGCTTACAATTAAGCGATATGTATACTATTACAATGCGTAATGAGTAGTAATAAATTACCTCAATAAACCTGCGTCTGATCAAGCCGTTTCGGAAACATTTTGCCAAGTGTGGGAAATCGGATATCATCCACAGACGTTTATTATGATTACACGGATGCTCGCAGCTGAATCTTCCGTCCTCAATCCCAAAGATAGACCACACTGCTCTATTCCATTGAGCTCCATCAGTGGTGACGACGTCAACGTGGAATCCGCTGTTCGATAGCAGTATAATGCAGTCCAAAATAAGCTTGTGCAATATAGCACTTGTCACCGAGTCTTTGGTTAGGGAGCAGCCGAGAACCTGCACCCAACGTCCTTGGAATGGTTGAAACATAAAAACCAAAGCGTGGTCTGCACGAGTGTTCTTTTTTCCTTCAGGAGTATACTGCCCGAGATCAACGAAACCATTAAACTCCAGAGTCTGCTTGTTAAACGAGATAGACTCACTCAATTTCATCTCATCGACGAGAAGCGAACCTGAAATATAAAATTACAATAAGCTGATTTATAAATATCATCAAGAAATAGTAATATGTAAAAAAATCAATTGGATTGCAGTACCTCGTTTTTCAGAGGACTTCATTTGTGAGCCCTTCGTTTTCATGCACTCAAAAATGGCAGTTTGAAAACCGTATGCTGATGAGCTTATTTTCTGAATATATCGATTCAGTGTTTCTCTGCAGGGAAGTGGCAGAATTTTACGATCTCGAATATGATCGTATAGACCACTGTTTTTGATGCGCATCAAAAGGCACTCGTATATCCAATCAATGGGGTATCGGCGGCCTTTGCTGTTTTTCAGTTTTGCGGCTTCAAAACAAGTTCGCACGGCTTGTTTTTGAGTCTCGGGTAGAGTAGATATACTCTTCTCGAGTGTTTCTCTCTCAATTCTCAAACACTCGCGTCTCAGATCAGCCACATCTGAACGCAATTTCTCATTCTAAAAATTACATTAACATAAATAATCGACATTTCCATTTAATTGATGCTAATAGCACAACTTCTGAATGGAGCATATACTATCAACAGTCATTATTGAGGGATCATTCCAGTGGTTCCGTAACACAATATCCAAAGACAAAATATCCACGACAAAATAACCAAACGACAAAATATCCAAAGGTGCGCCACATCAACGGGGATGCGTGCGAAACACCTTTATGGAGAGTGTTGGATAGCGGGAGGGATAGTTGGGGGGGGGGGGGGAAGGTTCAAGAGACAAAATAACACAAAATAAAGTTTAATCAATAAAGGAACATTCAACACAGAATGATGATTTATATTATTTATTTATTATTACATTCATATATTCTAATATATATCTCACCATATTTATTACCAGTTTTGCTAGATTTATTCATTTTCATTTATTTATTTCATTTCATTCATTAATTTATTTATTTATTCATGTATCATATCTTTTCACGTTGACACACAAATTCACGCCCACTACATTATCATACGATTTTACAGACCACCTCTCAATTTCTTTTACCCGTACTATGTGTTACGAGTTTTGCTATATTTATCCATTTTCAACACCAGAGTGCCAACCAATCAAGTGGTGCTAAATTGAAAATGAAATTACAGATGGAAATATAAATATACATAATTATGTATTTTATTGCGGACATTTTATCGTTTGGTTATTTTGTCATTTCCATTCCAGTGTGATGGGTCGAAAAAAAGCTCTTTCTGTAATTTCTTTTTTAATGATTAAAATCCGCTGATTAGCCTGCTTTTTGTGCCTCATTTAAACAGTTTTGAAGAGCAGGAAATGAATTTATAAACGTTTATTTTCTTTTTTCTTTAAATTGTTGCTGTATCATTGAAAATGTCTTGTAAAGAAAAAAAATGACCTGACGGTGAGCACGATTCCAGCCGTAATTATTATCTACAACGAAATTCTAAAAAATATGATTAATTGGCATGCGCATCAGTATCTTGGTATGAAAGTTTTTTATTTTTATTTTCATTTCTTCATTTTTGATTAATAAAAAATTGTTGAAAAATGGGTTAAATTCGATACTTTTTGTTCGGGCCGCCGCCATTTTGTCAATTTAAAATAGGACATCAAACCCTCCATAGCGACACTTATGCCACGTAATAATATTATTTAGAATTTCGTTTTAGATAATAATTACGGCTGGAATTGTGCACACCGTCAGGACCTGTTTTTGTTTAGAAGACATTTTCAATTATACAAAACCGAATAAAAATGATGAAAACGAATGTTTAATAATTCGTTTCCTGTTCTTTAAAACTGTTTAAATGAGACATAGAAAAATCAGGCTGATTAGCGTGCTATAACTATTGAAAAAAAATCGCGTTAAAACAGGCACTTTTCGGCTTGTCACACTGCAATGATGCATTACAGCCAACATGCGAAAACCTTTTTAACGCTTAAAATTGTACTTAGTTCACAACTTAGTTTACATACTGCAATAAAACAAGTTGTTCTCAAAGTACCTTTCGTTTTAGACGTACGAATTTCTTTCGGGCCAAATCAGCCTTCCTCAGTTTTCGATTCCGTTTGCGCGCCAATTTCGTACGTCGTTCCTGCCTTTTCTTCAGTACTCTGCGAAGGCGTTGGCACAGCATGCATCGCAAGTTTCGTCTCCGAAAATTGCAAGTTTCATTGTCGTCCAGAATACCCATGCAATGGGAATGACGACTGCAAAGAAAAACAAACCTGTAGAACCAAGAATTGATTTCAATATCAGTGTTGAAAGATATTAACCTTTCACTTTCGATGCCCGTCCCGCTGCAGATGTCGACTTTATTCAAAATCTTGAGGTACTGACGAATGTCCTCCATGGATTCCACCTGGTCGTTCAACAATATGACTTTATCCGTGCTTGTCCGAATCTATAATAACAATAAAGGATGAAACAGCAATGTTTACTGCGGGAAAATTTTGAAAACTTCATTAAGGGGTTACATGTAGTTGGCAGCCGAAAAAGGCGTGTTTTTGTGATTTCTTTTTGGGAAAATGGTTGCAGGTTTCGAATTTTTTTCACACTAAAGGATATATCTTCGAGTATGTTTCACAATTTTTTTATTGGAAAAAATTCATAATTGTAAAAGATATAGTGTATCGCCCGGACCGCTGTTCAAAAAAGGGCTTCCGCGGTCACCAGTGCAACTTCCCAACCAATCATCCGACTCAAAAAACCAAATAAATTTAGTATTGGTATCGCATTATTTAGTCCTTAATCGAAGGCTTTGATAAAATATTAATTTTTGTTAACATGGTCGCCGATCGAAAGTGAAAGGCTAAATTTCGGTAAAAAAATCACTTCATTTTCCTTGATATAAAAAAGGTATGCAACGAAAAAAAGTCCTTCGATTAAGGACTGTCTTATGGTGTACAAAAAATATGTGCAAAAGATCAAGTAAATCGGTCCACTCGTTTTTGAGATATCGTGGTCACCGATTCTAAAAAAGTCGTTTCGAGAAAAACGCGTATCTTCTACATTTATGAATTTTTCCAATAAAAACATGAAGTATACTCAAATATATGTCCTTTAGTGTGAAAAATAACAGTTCGAAACCTGCAACCATTTTCTCAACAAAAGCACAACAGCGCGCTTTTTTGGCCGCCAACTAGACGTAACCCCTCAATACCATGACTAAAATGTTTATACTTACTTGTAAAGAAAGATTCAGATCAACCTCCAAGTGAAGTTGGGGTTGGAAATTGGACTGCCCAACGAGAGTGAAAACCACTCCTGAGGACTTTTGAGTCCAAGCCCACGATTCCGGCAGCAGTCCCACATTTAATTCATCCTTGAGTAGACCCATCGTAAACGCAGTTACAGCCCTCTCCACATTGCTCAATATTTCTCCCATCCAGGGTTCAGGAGGAACGGATGGTACCGTTTCTATTGCCGGCTCGAGAATGATCGGGCTATTTCTAGGTGGTCCTTCTTCGACTGCGTTATGAACGGATAGTGCCGTTTCCATTGCCGGGTTGATAATGATGGGGGTAGTTCTCGGAGGTTCTTCTTTGACGACGTTGTTATTCTGAAATTTTTTAATAGTAATAAGTATTGGAAAAAAACTGAAGGGGTTAGACCCCTCTGAAGCGCGAAAAATTCAAGCATTCTTTGGGAATTTTTTTTTCCTCTACTAATGAAGCGATCAAAAAATTCACTTCAGGGCTGTATACATAATAAAGTATATACAGATATGTTTTTAAAATAAAAAATACAAAGTGATGTCATAACGCGTTTTTTCTTGAAACCATGTTTTTCAAACCAGTGGGCAGTATCTAGTGCAATTTTTATTGACTCAACATTTTGACTGCAGCTTCTTAGATACACTATCTAAAGCGATACACACGATTTTCACGATCAGATAAAAATTATGGTTTTTATAAACAAATTGTGGTCGTTTTTTATCAAGTTTGAATTTTTTTTCAAACTGGTGCCATGTTGCGAAAAATCAATATTTAATAATAATTTTGAATACCGCTTTAGATAATATATCTAAGAAGCTGCAGTTCAAATTTTAACTCAATCGGATAAAAATTGCACGAGTTTTGCTGCCCATCAGTTTAAAAAAAACGTAGTTTCGAGAAAAAACACGTTATTTCGCTATTTCTTTTATTTTTAATTGAGGAAAAATATCTATATATACCTTATTATGTACTTAATAGAGCCCTGAAGACTTCAAGCATCATGCAGAATTGCGAGAAAGCAATATGCAAATTTCAATTTGCAACTTCTTTTTCGAATTTTGACGAATTTGCTTCTTTGAAATTTATGAAAATTTCAAAGCTTCCATAATTTGTATTTATCACCACTGATATAATTCATATAAGAATGCTTACCTCACAATCCATTGGGTCATTGTTGCGAGAAATTGGCACAGCGTCTTGCGTCAACCTCCATGGAACCAGCGGTGCCTCGTAGATGGTGCCATCAGTCAAAATAATTTTATCGCATTTGTGGATGGACTCCTCTGCAAAATGGTACTGGCACACATTCTGATTGGCTTTCAATTCAAAGCCGAGTGCCTTATTCCATTGACTGCGCCTGTTATTGCACTGCGAGACAAACAAAAGTATTCACAGTTATTATTATTTTAAAAAATGATCAAAGCGTCATATCTTGAGTAGCTGTTGCTCACACACGCATGCAAAAAGTGTAATTTAATTACAATAAATGAATAATAATTCTGTTACCTTGGGAATGGAAAAAAGAGAGATCTGGTGCAGTCCCAAGCCTTGTCGCTCCCTTCACTCTTTGCGACGTCCGCTCTGGCATCCTGGCACCGCACACACCTTTACCATTCTTCTGAAAGAAAAATAGAAATATTCAAATACTAAATGTCAAGATATTTTGACAGTCTAAAAACAATCTTATACATACTTATACATTCCATATACGTGCCACCGATTCATTCAAGTTCTCGCAAAATTGTCATTGAATATGATTTTAATTTACAATTCTAATAATACATATACATTAAAAATATTAAATTACAATTGAATTTAATTTACATCTTGCAGAATGGAAAATAGTTAATATTTTACCTTCAATCACCGTGCAGATCCGCGCGGACTGGGTCACCGTAACCTAAAACCTTAATAAAAAAATTTGGAAAAAAACTCAGATTAGATTTATAATTTAACAGTAAGTCTTGAAATACTCCCTGCTTCTTCTTTGCTGTTGCCGTCGCAAAAAAATAATTAAACTCGCTGAAAAAGAATTCGCTGGCGAAGGTTTTATATAGCTGCTGTGCTGGTGTACACGACAGATATTTTGTGTTTGACAGGCGCAAACAATTTTGCCGCCATAACACGGTCAGTTTCACCTTATGCAGTTTTGTATTACTATATATTGTGGGCTCTGGGGAACACTAGCGACGCCTGCGGCGGAACTGAGCACTATATCTCTGCGACCGATTGAAAGAACTGTTTTAGGCGGGAGTGTCGACTCCTTCTCTCTAGTCTCCTTGGTAGCGCGTGTCCGTGAGCGAGCGACGCTCGGTCATCTTCGGAAAGAGCCGAGCACGGTCGAAGTTTCCCGACCGCACTTTCGGCAGCTACACGAATACATGGACGCTGAGCACGTTCATGCGCGGCCAAGCCGAAAGGAAGGCTTCGACGGAAAAGGCAATCTGAGCACGACTCGCGCGTGACGTCACCCGACGGCATGCGCGAGGCTTTTAGAAAATTTCAATGCTTGTTTAGCTCTTGATTCTCTGCGTTATTAATGTATACAAAAGAATGTATGGCGCACTCTGATCGCTTATTTTTTTAGTTTATACGTTAATTTAAATATAATAATAAATCTAAATTACAACTTATTTATCTTATATAAAATTGTATACGCTTTACTCACACCCGTCCTTATGCCAAATAAATTATAATTCGTAAAAGTAAGCGGAAATATATTTATATTCGTATTATTATATCAATTCTCATACTTTCGTCAAGCGATAAAGCATTATCCTCAAAAACAAGCCAATCATCCATCCGGCCGTGAATCGTAAGTACCAGAAAGTGCACATATTCTACAAGCGATGAGATGGTCCCGTTGGTCCGTAGGGGCCCGTGGTGCAAATTTTTCTCCAAATTTTGCATAGTTTCTCATATTTTAGTCATATTTGAGATTTTCGGAGAAAAAATGATTTAAAACAGATTCAAGTTGTGGTCTATTTCCCAAAAACACTTTTTTCACTGAAAATTCATGATTTCTCATTTTTTTCCCCGGAAATTTCTTTTTTTCCTATGACCTGAGTGAATGGCTGTGGAGATATTCGGAGAAAAGTTAAAGATGAAAAGAAATGAGATTTGCATAAAAAAAACTGATTATTACTTTTTTTTCGGGGAATTTTCCTTTATCCTATTACCTGAGTAAACGGCTGCGAAGATATTCGGAGACAATTTAAAGATGAAAAAAATGAGATTTTCGTAAAAAAAACTTGTTCTTATTTTTTTTTCCGGAACTTATCTTTTTCCTATTGAGTGAACGGTTGTGGAGATATTCGGGGAAAAGTTATAAATGAAAAAAAATGAGATTTTCGTGAAAAAAACTTATTACATTTTTTATCCCTCATAATTCTGAGAAATAATGAATTTCCGAAATTTTTGCGAACATTATTTTCCTTAAGGGGTAACACCACTGTAATGACCTGCCACGAAGCGTTTTAGACAAATAATACTTGGGGTAATTATTAAGCATACATCGAAGTATATTGCAAAAAAAAATTATGAGAAAATATTACAAAATGGCGACACTGCAGCAAATTCTTCCGAGGCATGTCGAACTTAAGGTGCTCTGCGGCACGCCGTATAACTTGTTCCAATTTTAATCTGGATAAAATAATTTTTTTTAAATTAAATCTAGACGAGTGTAGCAAGTGAACCACGTAGGGGATTTTAGAAATATTGATTTGTGAGTAATTGCCGAGTATTTGACTAAAAATGTTCAATTTTTTTTCAAGACAGTTACTTTTTAATAAATATTGTTTTAATTAACTTATCGAAAATCCTCTACGTGGTTTAGTAGCTACACTCATGTAGACTTAATAAAACAAAATTCTTTTTTTTAGATTAAAATTGGCACAGTTATACTGCGTGCCGCAGAGGTTCGACATGCTGCGGAAGAATTGCTGCAGTGTCGCCATTTTGTAATAGTTTCGGATGAAAAATTTATAGCAACATACTTAAATGTATGCTCAATAAAGACCGCAAGTATTATTTCTTTATCACATTTTCTTCCGCCAAAAAAATATCAACAAATACGCTTCCTGTAAGGCCGTTACAGTGGTGTTACCCCTCAAAGTCTTCATATAATTTCCGAGTTTTCCCGTGATTGTAATTAAAATGATGAAATATTCGGAAAAAAATCGGAGAAACTCGGATGTTTGTGTAAAAATAATTGTCCGCAAAACTCCGAATTCTTCATATTTGTTCCAATTCATAGAAAAATTCGGAAAAATTTTCCGGAAAAAATCGGAGTTTTTCGGAATAAAATTTGCACTAGGGGCGCGGGATCGTTCCCCGCGCTCAGTGCTTTTTTAAAATTATTATTACTATTAACTCCTATTTGATTAGTTATTTTTATTAGTTATCATTATTATTTTAATTAGTTATCTTTGAGTGTCGAAAAATTTAACGCACACTCTGACCGCTTATTTTATTAGTTTATATGTTAATTCAAATGTAATAAGAAATCTAAATTACAACTTATTTTACTTCTGAAAATTTTTTTTGCGCTTTAGTCACACCCGTCCCTATGCCAAATAAATTGTAATTCATAAAAGTAAGCGGAAGTATATTCGTATTATTATATTCATTCTCATATACTTTCATCAAGCGATAAAGCATTATCATAATGTATCCGGCCGCGAATCGTAAGTACCAGAAAGTGCACATATTTACAAGCGATGAGATGGTCCCGTTGGTAACGTTCCTGGCTTCGTTCCGCAGGGGCGCGGGATCGTTCCCCGCACTGAGTGCTTTTTTGAAAATTATTATTACTATTAATTCTTATTTGATCAGTTGTTGAATGAATATAATAATACGAATATTAATATATTTCCGCTCATATGCTTTCATCAAGCGATAAAGCATTATGATAATGCTTTATATCTTGATGAAAGTATATGAGACTGAATATAATAATACGAATGTAAATAAATTTCCGCTTACTTTTATGAATTACAATTTATTTGGCATAGGGACGGGTGTGAGTAAAGCGCAAACAATTTTTTAGAAGATAAATAAGTTGTAATTTAGATTTATTATTATATTTAAATTAACCTACAAACTAATAAAATAAGCGGTCAGAGTGCGCGATAAATTTTTCAACACTAAAAGATAACTAATTAAAATAATGATGATAACTAATCAAATAAGAATTAATAGTAATAATAATTTTTAAAAAACACTGAGCGCGGGAAACGATTCCGCGCCCCTAGTGCAATTTTTTTCCGAAAAACTCCGATTTTTTCCGAAATGTTTTTCCCAATTTTTCTATGAATTGGAACAAATATGAAGAATTCGGAGTTTTGCGGACAATTATTTTTACGCAAACATCCGAGTTTCTCCGAATATTTCATCATTTTAATTTCGATTACGGGAAAATCTCAGAAATTATATGAAGACTGTAAGGGGTTACACCACTGTAACGGTCTTACGGGAAGCGCATTTTTTAATATTTTTTTTTGGCGGAAGAAAATGTGGTAAACAAATAATACTTGCGGTATATATTGAGCATATACTTAAGTATATTGCTAGAAATTTTTATCCGAAAATATTACAAAATGGCGACATTGCAGCAATTCTTCTGAAGCATGTCGAACCTCTGCGGCACGCAGTATAACTGTGCCAATTTTAATCTAAAAAATAGAATTTTGTTTTATTAAGTCTAAATGAACATTTTTTTTCAAATACTCGGCAAGTACTAAAAAATCAATATTTCTAAAATCCCCTACGTGGTTCACTAGCTACACTCATCTAGATTTAATTTAAAAAAAATTATTTTGTCCAGATTAAAATTGGCTCAAGTACCGCAGGGCACCTTAAGTTCAACATGCCTCGGAAGAATTTGCTGCAGTGTCGCCATTTTGTAATATTTTTCCGTACATTTTTTTTGCAATGTACTTCAATATATGCTTAATAATTACCCCAAGTATTATTTGTCTAAAAGGCTTCGTGGCAGGTCATTACAGTGGTGTTACCCCTTAAGGAAAATAATGTTCGCAAAAATTTCGGAAATTCATTATTTCTCAGAATTATGAGGGATAAAAAAATTTAATAATTTTTTTTCACGAAAATCTCATTTTTTTTCCTCTATAACTTTTCTCCGAATATCTCCGCAGCCTTTCACTCAATAGGAAAAAGAAAAAGTTCAGAAGAAAAATAAGAACAAGTTTTTTTTACGAAAATCTGCAAAAAGCGTCGTGGCTGAATTGGCAGCGTGACGGATTAACGATGCTTACGGTCCGCTTTCAATCCCCTGGTGAACCAACTTTTTTTTCTACTGCATTTTATATTCAGAAAATTTGGAACTTAGTCCAGTCGAGATAGGTCTAAAATTCGATTCACCTGGAATTAATTTGGGGCTTCGATTTTCTTTTTTTATACTTAGGGGTGGTGGGGTGGTTCGTAGTGTAAATCTCGATTTTCGGGAAAACAAATATCGATCCTAGGGTAAAAATTATAATCACCAAACTTGTGGGGAATTACATTTCCCACAACTTTGAATACCACCATTTTCACTCTAAGGTTGAAAATAAGCGAGTTATTCGAAAATAAAAAAAAATCCCTCTATAAATCAAGATGGCGGCAAACGCACCAGGGGGATTTTCCCGAAAATCGAGATTTACACTACCACCCCCCCCCCCAAGTATAAAAAAAAGAAAATCGTAGCCCCGAATTAATTCCAGGTGAAATCCTATTTCGACTGGACTAATTCTCGCTTTAGCTATTCTCGCCTGTTCAGGCATTATTTATGATATTTAATTCGTATATGCTTAATAAAAAAAACAAGACATTTCTATCGGGGATCGAACCCCCGTCGTCTACACTTAGAGCCCGCACGCTGATATCTCAACCGCAAGGCTCTTGTGACTGCAAACCTGCCTTACGGATACAGTAGAACCTCGATTATCCGAACCAATTGGGATCGAGACTATAGTTCGGATAATCAAAAGTTCGGATAATCGAATCGTGGGTTTTTTGGGACGAGATCGTCAACAACACCCTTTTACATAAAAACAGTACATAAATATATATTAATATTTGACATACATATTAACATTGAAATATATATATATATATATATATATATATATATATATATATATATATATATAGGGTGGCCGGAACATTGACGTCCAAAAATAAAATTTAGGCCCCTTGTATCGTGGGGTATTCGAATAACCCCCATGTATATCCCTCGACTTTTCATAGTTTTCGAGTTATGAATTTAAAAAAAAATCTTTAAAAAAGTAGTAGACCGTCGAGATTTTTTTTGCCACTGAATCATTAGGAGTAGTACTTTTATGCATAAAATGATGAGTTTCGTAACTGTGATGAAAGTTATGAAAATGTTGGTCTAAAGTGGAAAATTTACATTCGGTAAATTATGCCTTTAATTTTCAACTTCAAATTAAAAATCTAAACAGGTGACTTCGTGGTTCTTAATTAGGCCCCGAGAATGCGCCAGACTCTCAGCTTTTATAATCCTTAAAAAAAAGTAGTACTTAATAGGGCTACTTTGGCTACAAATGACCTTCAAAGACAGCGAGGTGGAACATTCTTGAAATTAACCATCTGATTTTTAAAAAATCTGCCCCTTTTATCATTCCCGAGGTTACTTAGTTTGTTAGCTAACCAAAAATGACTGCAGGGAAAGCTAAGATTTAAACATGTGGAGGTTTATTTTTTTAGTTTAATTTAAGTTTAATGAATTTTGCGCGATCCGTTCTCGTGGATCACGTAAAAGAGTTCCGCCCTCGTTTACGCGATCCGTTCTCGTTACGAGAATGGATGGGGCAAAATTCATTAAACTTAAATGAAACTACAAAACAATAAACATAAGATGTTTAAATCTTAGCTTTCCTGCAGTTATTTTTGGTTCGTTAACAAACTAAATAACCTTAGCAATGATAAAGTGGGCAATTTTTTAATTCTAATCAGATGGCTAATTTGAAGAATTTTCCACCGTGCTGTCTTTGAAGGTCAATTGTAGCCAAAGTAGCCCTATTAAGTACTGCTTTTTATCGATTGTGAAAGCAGAGAGTCTGGCGCAATCTTGAGGCCTAATTAGGAACGATGAAGTCACCTGTTTAGATTTTTAATTTAAAGTTGAAAATTTAAGTCATAATTTACCGAACGTACATTTTTCACTTTAGACCGACATTTTCATAACTTTCAGCACATTACGAAGCTGATTATTTTATGCATGAAAGATTCAGTTGCAAAAAAAAAATCTCGACAAAGGCTTCGACCTTTTTTTCAGATTTTTTTTTATTTGGTCAGGTTGAATATTTTCAAAAATTTATAAAAAAATCATAACTCGAAAACTATGAAAAGTCGCGGGACATACATGGGGGTTATTCGAATACCCCACGGGGTGGGGATAAAAATGTCGAGTGACCAAATATAGAACGACAAAGATTGCGAAACGACAGAATTATGATCTCAAAATAACGAAGGTTAAAATACTCGAAATTTTATCTTTCGACTGATAAAAAAATCGAATGACTATAAATCGAACCATTATTTATTGGAGAGGTAACTTATTCAAAAAAGAATATTCAGATTGTCTGCAATTCGGAATATAAAAATACAGAATCGAGGGTTGTTATTATTGTACAGGAAAACACAGTAACGTGCATCCGCATGATAAATACACACGAGATACATTACGGTTGGTTTATCGCTTCATTCGCGTTTCATTATAATTAGCAATATTTTTTAACATATCAGTCAAATAATAAGTTTCCATAATTAAATAACTCGTGTGGTACTTATTATATAATTATTATATCTGATGTGCTTATTATATAATAAACCCATGTGAATAAAACAACACGAGTTGTTTCATTAATATTATTTATATTTTATTTATTATATATATGTACACCATTTTATTATATGTTATAATAGAAGGAATCCCCAATTGGGTGTATTATCGTTCGGGTGTGCGAAAGAGAACGCACCATGACAGTTCCAAGTGAGTACGAGAGAGAAACACGATCACCCCAGTTTTGTGATTGGTCGTTGAGGCGAAGCGCGGACCTCATGCAGTTTTGTATTACTATATATTATGGGCTCCGGGGAACACTAGCGACGCCTGCGGCGGAACTCAGCATTACACCTCTGCGACCGATTGAAAGAACTGTTTGAGGCGAGAGTGTCGACTCTTTCTCTACTTCTCTCTAGTCTCCTTGGCGTGTTTGTTTCGAAAGCACGCTGCGACGGGGGCACAGGCAGTGCAGCCAGATCGCGCGCAAAAGTTACCCCCTCTCTAGTCTCTTGCGCGCCCATCACACAATCATAGTAGCGCGTGTCCGTGAGCGAGCGACGCTCGGACGCAGTGCAGCCACACCGCGCGCAAAAGTTACCCCCTCTCTAGTCTCTTGCGCGCCCATCACACAATCATACTAGTGCGTGTCCGTGAGCGAGCGACGCTCGGACGTCTTCGGGAAGAGCCGAGCGCCACCGAAGTTTCCCGACCGCGCCTTCGGCAGCTACACCAATGCATGGACGCCTGAGCACGTTCATGTGCGGCCAAGCCGAACCGAAGGATTCGAGGGAAAAAGCAATCTGAGCACGACTCGGGCGTGACGTCAACTGACGGCACGAGCGAGGCTTTTAGATGATTTCAATGCTTATTTAGCCCTTGATTCTCTGCGTTATTAATGTATAAAAAAATGTATCGCACACTCTCATCGCTTATTTTTTTCAGTTTATACGTTAATTTAAATATAATAATAAATCTAAATTACAACTTATGTATCTTCTAAAATATTGTTTACGCATTACTCACACCCGTCCTTATGCCAAATAAATTATATTTCATAAAAGTAAGCGGAAATATATTTATGTTCGTATTATTATATTAATTCTCATAGCTCTCATATGAAAACTCTCATATAAAATACTCTCATATGAGAAAATCCAAAAAACTTCAAAACATTAGATTTCAACGAACCAAGAACATACATCTTCACATTTTCAATCATGACGAATTTTTAAGAACAATATCATGTCAAGCACATCTGAATCAAAACAATATACATCACCTAAATTATCAAAACATAAATCAAACAAAACAAAATCACAACATCTTATACTCAACCCTTACTAATGGACAACAGGACACAAATAATAATCTTTCCACTGATCCTCTGAATAATATAAATTCGACAATCACATTAAATAAAACGAAAGAATGGCTTATAAATCTCTCCAACATTGATATTCCGCTACACATTTCCACATTCTTGTCTCTAGGTGAAAAGTTTTGTTTTCCTTACCTCAAACTCTCAAACATAAAAAATCATATCCATAAATCTATCTCCGAACTTGAGTCCAAATTAGATTTTTTACTCGACAAACCTAGACAAATCGAAATTAGAACCAGATTCACTAAAATCTTAAACAAAATAAATATTCCAACATCATTTTCCAACACTAATTAAATTATACAACACCCGTCCTCATTCTTAAAAAACAACCCTCAACTTTTGGTTACACTTGCTGACAAAGGAAATTCAACAGTCATTCTTAACAAATCAGATTACATTACAAAAACTCATAATTTACTCACAGATTCCTCAACTTACAAATTAACAAATAGAAATTCCATCAACACTCTACAAAAAGGCATTAACAATATTCTCTCCAGATGGAAAACCCTAAAAATTATTGATGAAACAAAATACGAATACTTAAAAGCTGAAAATTGCAACCTATTTCATCTCAATTGGCTGCCAAAAATTCATAAAAATAATTATCCACTTCGTCCAATAATATCATCAGTAAACAGTCCAACGCATAAACCAGCTGAATTTATACAATCTAAACTTTCTAAATTGATCAATACGACTAATTCACACGTCAAAGATAGTTTCCACCTAAAACATTCACTTTCTAACATCTCAATTCTACTCAACTACAAATTGGTCTCGTTTGATGTTGTTTCTCTCTATACCAACATCCCACTACAACTTGTTATTCAAAGCCTTCAAAAAAGATCAAATCTATTTTCAAAAACATTTCCTTTAAAAGAAATAATTAAAGCCATAGAATACATCATGTTCTCAACTTTCTTTACATTTCAAAATAAAATTTACCAACAAATCTCAGAGTTACCAATAGGCTCACCTCTGGCTCCAATACTATCTAACATCGTCATAATCGATCATGAAACAAAATGTCTGGAAAGATTAAAATTTTTGTTACCACTATATAAAAGATATGTTGATGATATATTATTGCTCTACCAACAGACAAAATTGAATACACCAAAAAGTTTTTTAACTTATATAACTCAAAATTACAATTTACATCAGAAAATGAAGTAGATAAGAAATCCCGTTTCTTGATATACTTTTAATCCATAAACAAAATTCAATTATCACAAATTGGTATAGGAAACTAACCTGGTCAGGCAGATTCATAAATTTCTTTCCACACAACCCACTTTCCCAAAAAAGGCCATAATTGACATACTAGTTGATAGAGCAATAAAATTATCTCATCCTTCATTTTACAAAGAAAACCTCAAACTTATTAGTAACAAGATGACACAAAATTGCTATCCGATCTCTTTTACAGAAAAAATAATAAAACATCGGCTTTCCACAATCAACAATCAAAAAAAGAATAACAACAATTTTGATTCTTCCAGACTAATAAATGTTCCGTACACAAAAAAAACATCCATCATCAACTAATTCGTCTTTTCCAACAATACAACATAACATTAGTCACAAACAATAAACACAACATTTTATCGATTACCGGCTCCACCAAAGACAAAATAAATAACAACCAAAAATCCAGCATAGTTTACAAAATCGATTGTAAGGATTGCAATGCCACATACATCGGCCAAACCAAAAGATACCTTGACACCAGAATAAAAGAACATAAAAATAGCCTAAAACATACTACCACAATACACACAGCCTTAGCACAACATGCAATAGAACAAGAACATGCCTTTCAATTCGACAATGTAAAAATTTTGAACAATGAAAATTGGCTCAAAAAAGACCAATCCTAGAAATGATTTAAGTAAGGCACACTCCAACGTCATAAATTTTAGAACTGACATACAAGAACTAAGCTCGATCTATAACTCTATTATATAACTATTAAACATTTTACAATACTTTACTTGACATAACAATTTAAAAATTATTGACACTATAACTTAATTTTAAATACTCTTAATGAGACGCACCAATTTTATTTATCTTAACACGTCACTGCCTAAAGGATATTTCTCCCCCGATACGCAAAATAAAGACTCTAATAAGCTTTACGGAATAAAGACACCACTCAGTTTCTCTCGAACTCTCCGTGATCACACAACTTAATATGTAACTGAGTAATGTAAATTTCGAGTTTTTGTTTATTTTGGAAGAACATTTTTAAAATCGTAAACTCAATAGGTAATCATCACAGTCATTTGATACTTTATTAAAATTTATTTTAAATTAATCACATACATTAAATTTTCACAAATAAAACACAAAACTTTCTTATAATTATTAATCCCTTACAGATGATAAAAATCGCTAAAAAACAATAAATTCTTCCATCTGCTGAGTATACTCCAGCACAACAGTACTCACTTCCATAAATACTGTCTTTTGAAATAACTTGATTAATTAATGAAATTAATGATTGATTAATGAAAAAATTTAATCGTAAAACATCATGATCAGTTTTCCTATTTTCAGATTAATGTTCCTTCAATGAGCGTGTTTCACGTATAAACAATTCGGCTCGTACAAAAAGAAAATAATAATTAAAAAAAAACAGAAAAGCACTGAGCGCGGGGAACGATCCCGCGCCCCTAAGCTAGGAACGCTACCAACGGGACCATCTTTAATGTACGTGATTTGTAATTTGAAATTTGAAATTTGTGAAAATTTAATGTATGTGATTGATTTAAAAGAAATTTTAATAAAGTATCAAATGACTGTGATGATTACCTATTAAGTTTAAGATTTTAAAAATTTTCTTCCAAAATAAACAAAAACTCGAAATTTACATTACTCAGTTACATACTGAGTTGTGTGATCACGGAGAGTTCGAGAGAAACTGAGTGGTGTCTTAATTTCGTGAAGCTTATTAGAGGCTTTATTTTGATAATCGGGGAAGAAAGATCCTTTAAGCAGTGACGTGTCAAGAGAAATAACATCTCGTGACACCCCCCCCCCCCCTTGAGATCAGTCGACGTCCTCGTCGACAACAGGAATTAACAGAATCAGAACAATAATGAGATATATAGATGTCAGACTTACAGTTACGGGGCGTCATCTCACACACACATACTCATACCGCGACGCCCGCACAGGTTGTGGGTGAAATGTCATCCGACGATTCTTCTTGATTTCATATTTCATACCATCCAATAATGGTATATGAATTATTATCAGGACTTTGTCATGATGAGAAATCAAATCCGTGCGCACGATTGAGGTCAAGAACTCCGGTCGTAAATTTTCGAGTGGTATGGGGAACTCGAGTCCGTCGGATCGGAGTTGAGCTTCCTTCGCTATTGCTTTGAGCCTTTCCGTATGTAGCATGACGGGCTCGAATTTCCCTTCTCGAGCTGCTGCAATTATTCGCAGATATTCTCGACAAGCTTCAATATACCTATCGAGTTTGGTTTCAAGCCTGCCTGTATAATTCACAAGCATGGCATGGTACTGATGGAGCATCGATCGGTTATTGGCAGCTTGAAGGTCTTTATGCATCTCCAATACGAGGTGAAATACACGATTGACTCGTTCACTCTCGATCTGATGGTTTTTATGGAGATCTTGTAGCTTGGAAGTCGTGATATGCATCTGTTTTTCCATCAGATGGGCTAGCTCCTGATTGTTGGAATATAACTGATCGATCTGATCGGTCAAATATTTGGCATCCTCCTCGTTGAGAGTTCCGAACATCGATCGACTGATTGAGCCAATAAAACCGAATGGAGCAGATCGTTTATGAATTGTAGAAGGACCCTTCACCGATGCAGATTGTAAGCCTGCGTCATCGATTGCCGACCACAACTCAAACACGAGTTCTTGGGCCTGTTTGAGTCATGTATTATGATAGTCACGTCGCAACAACTCGTTGGATGTTGCTGGAGGACTATATTTGTTGCAATCGTTATGTCAGTAATGAATATCTGTGTCAGTAATGTCTCATCCGTCGGGAAAGTACGTGCGAATCTTGCCACGTCGATGAATACAGTGACTCTCCAATCAGCCTGTTGTATTTGTAGTGGTGGTAGGCGCTCGTAGTATAAGCCGGAACAGTCTTGTATAAGTGTGACTCGGTACGTAGTATTGGATGCTGGCAGCGCTCGTACGAGTGTGCACGCCAGCGTCGCGATGACCACGCACAACATCGTGGCGTATGTCAGTGGGACCTGTAAGATGACGCCGTTACACTCGGGGTCACCTTCTCACACCCTCCCGACTCACACATAATCACTCCTCACACTCCTATACTACGTGTACGCTAACTTCACCTTATCTATATGCTTACGGAATCTCTCTCCGTTTACAGTCTGGAGGATGACATTACTTTTATCCGAAATTTGTACAATTGTATAGGGGCCGTGATATCGATTGTCGAATTTTCCCTTACGCGGTTCTTTTAATACGTAAACTTCATCTCCCACTTGACCTTCAAAGGGACGGCTTTTCCTATCATAATATAGCGTTGATCTTTCCTTGGCTTGAATAATACTCCTACCGGCTAATTCACGGACTTCGCATTGTCGTTTGATGAGTTCAGTAAGGAAAGAATTGTGGGAGGGGAGCTTTTCATTCGTAGGAAATTCACTCGGTTGTCGAGCGAGCTTCCCATAAACGAGTTCATGGGGCGTAAAATTTGTCGCCTCATGAACGCTGGTATTATAGGAAAACTCGGCAAATGACAACAGACGGTCCCAATCATCGTATTTATTAACGTATTGTTTGATGTATTCCGTTAATACGATGTGACTACGTTCTAGAGCGCCGTTGGTCTGCGGCCGATACCCCGAGGTAGTGAGCAATCGAATTTTGTAGATCTTGCAAATTTCTCTGAGTAGGTGGTTCGTAAATGACGTACCGCGATCGGAAAGAATTGCTCGGGGAGCTCCGAACTGGCTAAACAATCGTCGCACTAAAGCTTCTGCGATCGTTTGAGCTTTTAAATTCGGAACCGGTTCCGCTAGGCAATATTTTGACAAGTGGTCCTGCATAGTTAATATATGTCGGTTACCATGAGGAGACAATGGACCAACGGTGTCCACGGATATTCTGTCAAACGTGTCGACGGGTGTGTCAGTGATAAGCATCGGCTCGCGAGTTTTTGCTCGAACGAGTTTCTGCTCCTGGCAACCCTTACGATGACGGATATAGTTTTGAACGTCGTTACGTAAGGTAGGCCAGTAGAAACGCTCGCGTATTCTACGATACGTTTTTGTTACGCCCTTGTGACCTCCGAGAAAACTGTCGTGAGCTTCATGGATTATTATATCCTGCTCTTCGACACTCGGTATTTTGGTTTTACCATAGCAGATTACAATGGAAATTCCAGAATTTCCGAAAATTTCATGAATCATTTCCATTAAACATTCCGCCGGTAAGTCGTCGGTAGGGCCGCCATGTCGAGCAACTCGGAGAGTTTTAGTGTCTGAATTATTTAACAATCGTCTTAAATTTTCTAGACCCAGACGAATCTTTTCTGGACTCGGTTCGTCATAGTAACGACGCTTTATTATTAGGCTATAAACTTTCTATTGACCGAGCGGGGTAATGGCGATTTGACCAATATTGAAATTCTTTTCCTTTTTTGATGTTGGATCAACCATGCCCAAGTCGGACAGTAACTTTCCATTTGGGTCAACAAATTCCCCATCCGAGGAAATAAAATGAGCAATATTGTCTCGACAATATGTTAGGCATTCGCGTGTTCCAGTTATGAGGGATTCGTTAGAAAGTATGTTTTCTTCATTTCGCCGCGTCGCATTATTCTCGTCCAGGGCCTGGGCCTTTGAGCGACAGAGACGTTTTGTCGTCTAGCATTACGACGGGGGTTCTCGCCCTTTCTGTTGTTGTCTCCTTCGTCAACACGCGTTGAACGCCCGTCGGAGAACCCGGCCTAAACGATTGGCCCCGGGGAGACTGAGGCAAGGAGGGGAGGAAAGCGCATGATGGCCTGTCGTCCGTAGACACGACTTAGTCGTTCTGCTCGTGGGAAGATGGAAGTGGGGGAGTCTCTGAACGAAGCGTCCGAGGTAGCGATGGAGCTCTATGGCAAGGGGGTGAGGAGTGGAGCGCGGGTGCATCTCGCTCCACTACCGTCTCCTGTAGCATAGTTGAGGCGGCCACGGGCCCCTCGGGCATCATACTATCGCATAGTATAGTATGGCCTTGCTCATTTTCATGCTTCGTTCTAATACCCGCAAGACTCGTGCGTCTCAAGAGTTCTTCTTCGGTCAGTGACTGTGATTTCTGGGTTAGCTGATCGATGCGACGAGCGAGTTCGACATCTCCCTTTTCCTCGCAAAAAGGGTCTAATTCATTAAGTAATTCCTGAGCCTCCTCGTCCACTTCGTCTCCATCGGATACGTGTTCCGGTAAGAGAGTCTGTTCGAGATCCGAGGAAGCTTCCGGATCCTTTTCAAACTTTTCCTCGAATTGCCGAAGCGACTCATGAAATTGGTTAAAAGATCGTTGCAGTTCCTGTGTCATGCCCTTTTTTTGTACCTGCACCATTTCCTCCACGGGTGTGCTATCTTCGGAGTCACTCGCGGGGGGGCTCACGATGACAGCCGTTTCCGCGGGGGAGGGGGTCTCGATCCGCTTCGCGGGGAAAGGTCGCTCTCTGCCCTCCTCGGGACGTCGTTTAGGCGGCCTTCCGGTCCTTCGAGGCGGAAGGAGAGGGGCAGGGAGCATGCTACGATGTAAACGTTGTATCGGTTGCGCCTGTTCTTCGGAGCTAGATTCGGAGATCTCCGCGGCGAGGGGTGTAGGGCGAGGGGCGTAGGGCGAGGGGCAAGCCCCGAAGCTACTCGACTACGAGTCCGAGAGGCAACGACGCTCATGCCAAGCGCTTCGGGTACCTTCCGGTTTTTGCTCGTAGACGGAGTTCGATGCGAACGTATTGACTGACCCCGCTGAGGATCTGAATAGAGCCTTGGTCTACTTGTCTCACTTTTAAGGCGTTGTATGGGCAATACTTTCGCTATTTCGTCGGCCGACTCGCTCTTGCTGGATTCCGAACTGAATGAATTGATCGGGTTTCGCGAGAGAGCATCAGCGTTGATATTTAATCGACCCGGTTTGTAGACAAATTCACAGTCGTAATTTCGCAAAATTAGACGCCATCGTATTAACTCTTACCTGGATCATTCATTGAACCTATCCATTTAAGCGGCTCATGATCGCTAATTAATTTGAATTTACGACCATATAGATACGGCTGAAAATTCTCTAAAGCCTTTATCACCGCGAGACATTCTTTCTCTGTTGTGCCATAGTTAACCACGGCCTTCAGGAGAATGCGCGAGAAATAAGCGATAGGGAGGTCCATGCCGTTATGCTCTTGTCCCAACACCGCTCCGACTGCAAAGTCAGACGCATCGGTAGTCAGAGTAAAAGGACGATTAATATCGGGATATTGAAGAATCGGTTCTCTACACAGAGCTCTGCGTAGGCTTCGGAAACTGCGTCGCTGCTCGACTCCCCAGGAGAAGGGTTTACCCTTCTTCAATAGTTCTGAAAGCGGTTTCGCGCGACCAGAAAAATTCGCGATGAAACGTCGATAATATCCGGCAAGTCCGAGCAACTGCCGAACATTCTTTGCCGTTTTTGGGGTCGGGAATTTCTTCACAGCTTCCAATTTTTTCGGATCGGGCCTTAGCCCTTCTCGACCGACAATGTGTCCAAGATAAGCGACTTCCTTTCGGAGGAATTCACATTTATCTGGCTCAAGGACAAGATTGGCTTGTCGCAATCGTTCAAATAGCCTGCGAACCTTTTTTTCATGCTCTTCCAATGTTTTGGCTAATATTACGACATCATCAAGGTATATAAACAATTCAGTGCCTTGTAGACCTCGCAATACATTATCCATAAGTCGTTGGAAGGTCGCGGGAGCATTTTTTAATCCCTCGGGCATTCGAACGTATTCGTAATGTCCGTTGAGTAGAAAATGCCGTTTTCAGGCTATCCCTGGGATCCATTGGGATTTGCTGAAATCCGCTGGCAAGGTCAAAGGTCGAGAAAAACCGTGCCTCACTCAATCGGTCCAATATATCCAGTATATTAGGCAATGGGTAAGCGTCGGATATGGTTTTTTCATTTAATTTGCAGAAATCGATCACCATCCTCATTCGCGGCCTACCCTGAGAGTCAGGCTTTTTCGGAACTATCCATATCGGAGAGTTATAGGGCGATTGGGAGGGACCTAGATTTCGTTCTCGAGTTTCATTGCCACCTGCGATTGAACCTCATCCCGATGGATCGAAGGAAAACGATATTGACGCGTATTTATTGGTAAGTCGTCGACTGTAGGTATTCGGTGGGCGACACGCGAGGTACATGGTAAGTCGTCTCCCGGCAGCTTAAAGCGCATCGGATCCTCTTCAACCAAACGACACACGTGCTGTCGCTCATGCTCGTTCACAAGGGGACAGTACGGCAGTCGGATTTTTGTAATTTTTGGTACTCATGGTACGCGAAGTTCAGAGCTCGAATATTAATATCCCAAAGCAGTTCGACGCCATATTCAGAAATATTCGAGAAAATTGACTTTGAAATTTTCGAGCGCACTCTTATCCCACAAAGATGCAACGATATTCGAACCGGGCTCGTGGCGTACCCGGTAGCGCTCGAGTCTAGTAATCGCGGGGTCGCTGGTTCGAGTCTCACTTCGAAATTTTTTTTTTTTTTCATTTTCTTTAAATGAAAAAACGCAAGTCATATTTTTAATTATCTCTTGATTATAAACATACATTTTCAAGTATCAATATTTATAACCAACAACATTTTTAGGATGAAAATGAAAAACGTCGGGTAAGGAATTGAATACTTTATTATTCGGTCTGTATTCGTTTGTTTTATACATCGGGTGTAATGTTACACGAGCCAGAGTGATAACCATCGTAAAAACAAGGAAAACAGTAATTTTCACGGCATCTCGCACACCGTACAAACGCTGCATTGTTACATTCACAATTTTTTTTCAATACATCGATCGGAAAACAAACTTCATTCACGTTCATGAAGATTTCTCTTCGATCGCAAAGTTTCGAAGCAAACCACGCATATCTGATCATGTTATTGAAGACCGGAGAAGACAACTGATGATGAACAATAGAATGAATTTTTATGCAATCTTCTCTATCATTAATTTCACGTCCTTGTTCAATCAGATAGGCGCAGTTCTGCAGACGCTTTATGAAATTTTTGACTTGGCGGTAAAAATACACGTCACAAGGTTGCACTAATGGAGTGCATTTTGGTGGAATTACATGCACCGTGCAAGTAGGCAGACGCCTGTCATTTCGAAACACCTCATTGTACATCACGGTATCGGTTTGGCCTCCCCAGGAATCGATAATTAAGAAAAACTTTTCTTTTTTTACGTAGGGTTTCAAAACGTTGATTAAAAAATCTTTGTATAACTTTGTAGTCAATTTTCCCGATTTCGATGACGTGACTACGACGTTTCCGTATTTTTTTAGGTACTCGTCGACGGATTTTTGAACTCTGGGACCAAATGAACCTGTTGTTTCTTGTAGGCATACGAACACCAGGGGCAACAATTTTCCTGATAGGGTGACAGAGTACTGCGCAGTATAGCAATGGGTGACTTTATTCATATCCTGCTGCTTTACTAGCACTACTTTTGATCCTTTGGTCGCCAGAGTTCTGTCGAACGTCGACTGGTATTGGCATCCTGAAAAAAATAGAAAAGGAATAAATTGAAAATACTATATACGAAAGTCTACATTAATTTATTATGGAAAATGAGAACAAATTTTGAATACCTGTTTGGTCTGTATTAATGACGAAATCGGGACCAAAGTTTGGTATGACATCACGAGCCTGGATACGAAAATCTTCTGCAGCAGCCAGGATTTCATCCAGCGTTGCGGTTTCTCTTTCCGTTACAAACTTCGTGATTTTTCTTTGGCGAATTCGATGTCTCCGTTTAAATTTCACAACCCACCTATCGGAAGCTTTGAAATCAAAATTTTCAAATTGAGTCGCAGCCGATAAAGCCCACTGCTGCAAGTTCCGGGTTGTAACTTGTTGGTTGTTCTGTCGCGCTTCCTCAAAGCGATCGTAAGTCCACGAATCGATGGTCGCGTATTTGTCTGTCATGGTTCCTCCGCTTTTTACATGTTTTTCCCATTTTGGCAATTCCTCCATGCGCTTTAAGCGGCTGCACCCGTTTTTTTGCAGAACTTTCAGGCTCCATGTCGGATGTGCTCGAACTATATTGATAACTTTCCTTTTATAATCCAGCGGAATATTGTCCGTGTACGATTTCGCCCTTTTCTCCTCTGGCTCATAATTTTCAGAAGAATCTTCGTTGTCAGATGCAGGTTCGTCAAAAGCGTATTCTTCGTCCAATTCATCAAGCATAATTAGTTCTTCATCCGTTACAAACTTTTTTTCGTGTAAAGTTTGTACTGTATAATGGAACAAGTCTTCTGCTAGTAACATTCCCTCTTCAGTAATTACCTCCGATGGTGTTGGTGCCACAAGATTATTTTGTGTGAGAATTTGCTCGTAATATACGAGGGCATCCTTCAATCGTAATTTTGAAACCTCACTGCACAAAGAATATTCAATATCATCTTGTGCCGTCGAAGGCCCAGGCACCTCGTCTCCCACGCCCGACATTTTGATCTTTTTTTATCGAATATTCTACAAAATCGTGCACCAAGCCGAAAAACAGTACTTGCTGCTCCGAAAACCAACGGTCGAATGCTACTTCAGACAGGCATTCCTTGCGGAAGACGCCGTATCCCTTCCACCCGTTCTGGAATTCCCAGAAATCTTTTGTGCACAAGCAGCTGTGCCCGCTTCGCAGGTAGTTGATCAGGACAAAGGCAAACGATGTACGCAGAACTGTTATTCACAATATCGACGGTTGCCAAAGCAAGCGTTATATTCACATATTTCAACATTTATTCTTCTATTTATATTCCTATTAATCTACAAGGGAGTTTATGTAAATATTATTACTGGATATTTTTACGTCGCCTATTCGCAATTTCAAGCAAGAGATAATCAAAAATAAGACTTGCATTTATCATTGACAATTATAATTATATATATGTGAATTAGCATAGATTTTATGATTTTTATCCCGGGATTATTTATTTATTTTTTTATAAATAATCACCTATTGTTATATATAAATAATATATGATCATATATGAGAAAATATATAATTATGTATAACTATAATGAATTTTGTACATAAATAACTATATATGGATTTTGTCCATATATAAACATATATAGATATATTATATTAATTATATATAATAATATGTGATTATATACAACAAAAATTTATCGGGATATTTAAATGACGGAGGTATGCGAATTAAAAAAAAATGAAAAAAAAAAAATTTCGAAGTGAGACTCGAACCAGCGACCCCGCGATTACTAGACTCGAGCACTACCGGGTACGCCACGAGCCCGGTTCGAATATCGTTGCATCTTTGTGGGATAAGAGTGCGCTCGAAAACTTCAAAGTCAATTTTCTCGAAAATTTCTGAATATGGCGTCGAACTGCTTTGGGATATTAATATTCGAGCTCTGAACTTCGCGTACCATGAGTACGAAAAATTACAAAAATCCGACTGCCGTACTGTCCCCTTGTCAGATTATCAAGATGCAATGCCCTCAAAACTGCGGACACGCGATCTTCCGGTGGTTCAACGCCCTCGTCGGTTGAGTCCTCACTCTCCGATCGAGGATCACCATCCACGTTGCAATATTCGAAGGGAATAATTTCTTGTAGGGCGATCTCTATATCTACATCGCGATCGAGAGTGTTAACCGCGAGCACGTGGCAAACACTGTTTTTTTGCGAGACCAGCGCGTCGCCAATAAACAAACCCTCTTCCGTATCGATGCGCGGTAAAAATCCCTCGGTCAAGTTCGTATTCGTCATCTCAATGAGCATTTGCTCTCGCATACGCGCCTTTATGGTGAAAATTCGCCTGACCGGGGAAGATACCCCGCTCGTCGCACGTGAACAAGATTGATCTGACTTTAAGAAGGGTCGAGGTCGAATCGGGTCGCTGGCCATCACGAGAGCGTTATGGTGAAACGATAATTCGGCTTTTTCGCGACGCAAGAAAGGTCTTCCGATTAAACCATTACTGTCAGTTGCGAATTCTTCAACAACGTGGAAAGTATGAGGCAGGTTATTTATCGATAATGTTACAGTACCGAGTGACCATGATTTTTCACCAGATGGTCCGGTGTATTGTCGGCGCTTTGAGGCGTCGTAATTGATATCTTCGCGAAGAGCGCGTAATTTAATAAAGTTCAATCCCGATCCCGAATCACAAAAGAAATCATCGGTCCCTGATGAGAGTTCAGGCGCGGACAGTTTTATTACCTGCGACTCGATAACATCGTCGGAATCCAAGAACGGCAAGACCTCGCATTCGGAATCCGGAGCGGTGAACTCACCTATTTCCGTTGATCCTGAAAAGTGACCGCGGGTTTTCGAGGGTTGGTACCCGTTGTTCGCGATTTTGCTTGGCCCGTCGCTTCGCGGCGACGAGCCGCTTGCGAGTTTAAATGTTCCGTGCTCGATGTATCGAGTGTACCGTTACGCGGACTCGGGGACGAATTTCGCGGATTACTGGCGGCTCGAGAGCCTGTCTCCGTCCATGGGCAGCATGCGCATCCGCCATTATGGCAGCAGCAATATCTCTGTCCACAGTTAGCAATTGTTGCGGGACGAGCCGTCCATCGATTCCAAGGACAGCATGCACAGCCCGTTCCTCGCATACAGCAATATCGTTGGTCGCATCCCTGATCACGGTCGGCGATCCGAGGGCTGGGGGATCGCGAACGTTCCCTATCTCGGGTTTTTAATATACTGGGCAATCTTGAGCTTCCGGGATCCAACGGTCTATCCCGATGACGCGATCAAGCAGGGCGATCGGATTCGTCAAATCGGTCAAATCGATTCGACCGACTCGATCTCTCGACTCTATCAGATCGATCAGACCTCCCAAACTGACTCGGACTAACACTGTGGTCTCTAAACAATGAAGCTCGTGAATCCGGAGAGGGAGTACGCGACTCGACTTTACGGGGATTCGGTTTTCTTGGATCAACGTTCTTGGACTCGCCCTTCGCGACTAACGCGAGAGTTTCCGCGGATGAACGCGTACGATCTTGAGACACGGCATCTCTCTCGAGGCTAAATTCCGCGAGAGTCGAAGCAATCTGAAAAGCATCCTTCAATGTTTTAGGGGCTGCTATTATCAATAACTCGCCTACTCGCGAGGGTACTGCCCTGATGAATGCATTTAATGCTGATTTACTGAGAGGATCGGTAGGTTGCGTAGGTAGATCGAAACCGTAGTCGATCTTCCAGGCATTACGCGCCAGGCCGATCAGACCGCGCGTACGATTGTACAAACCCTGTAACGATTCTCCCTGAGATAATCGAAGCCGAAGAAGATTCGACATATAGTCATCATACTTCCTAGGCTGCGACAATCCTTCTTTCAGAACCGTTATGAGCTCGGCAGTCGTGTTAATGACTTCACCCTGTACACAAGCCCGTGCTTCGCCGCGTAACCGACTTAAGGGACAACACCACTGTGACGGCTTCAAAAAATCGATTTTTTGAAAACCATCTAGAAAAATCTAAAATACATTTAAGATTAAGATGCCGTTGGACCCAGGTCGAAAAAATAATTATTTTCGGAGATATTGAATATTTTGTGGAGCGGTGCAGCGCTCCGTGACGCTCGGGGTCCCGCGCAGCTGCGCGCCTCAGGGTCGGCAGGTATACCGGGCCTTGCCCAGGTCCTGCAGGTCTTTCCAAGGTATTCTTTTGTCTCCCTTCACAAAAACCGGCTATTGTTATAAATATAATTTCGAAAAAAAGCCATAGGTGGCGATAATTGAAAAATTTTCAAGGCAGGTATAGGAATAGCGTCATAGCGTCAGTTTGCGAATAGAAGCGACGCTACCCGTGTCTAAACGCTCCGAATCGTTTCGTTTATAAATATCGAACGCTCAGAATTATTCTTTGCACATCGAAATGGATAATCCGAAAGTGTACGCGGGGAAAAAGGGAACAAAACGGAGCTATGTGACGAGGAGTCGAGTCGTGGCAGCGAGCGGTCGCAAGCGGTAATATTTCTGAATATCGCCATAAGCCGCCTCTTCCTGAGGAAGTATTGGAGGCAATTACGACAGTCTTCGAAAATTTGAGCAGAGACGATTTGCTGCAGCGTTGTTTGGGCGGCTTCACGCAAAACAACAACGAAAGCTACAATAAATCAGTTTGGGCAATAGCCCCCAAGTGTCAGACCGGGAGCAAAAAAATCGTCGATATTGCAGCTAATATCGTGGTATTATTATTCAATGATGGCCTGAGAAGCCTCATGAAAGTTTTGGAGACGTTGGGGATAACTATCGGCCTAAATCGTTTCAATTTTTGCGTTGAAACCGACGCAGCGCGGATCGAGCTGGCGGAGCGCTCGCTCACAGACGCTGCAAAAGAGGCAAGAAGAGCCTCTACAAGTTCGAGAAAAGATGCTAGGGACAATGATTTGCTTCTTGAAGGCCAGCTAAATGGTGCCTGCATCGCTGATTAAAGGTAAAAAATATTTTTTCCAATTTATCGCATAAATTAACAAACCTAAAACTTTGAACGAGTTTTTCTCAAAACCACTTTTTTGAGTGCGGCACGCAGCAGAACTCGAGCAATTTTTATCCGATCGATTTCAAATTTTGACTGCATCAATAAAACTAGATTATCTAAAGAAGTACATAGGATTTTTTTTCGATATCTCAATAATAATAAAAGTTATAGCCTATTTTCGACGAAAAATTTTGCTCGAAAATCGTCCTTTAATTTCAAAAGCGTGCCTATTTTTTTTAAATCAATATTTTTTCAAATCCCTATGTACTTCTCTTCAAAATATCATATTATTAACGAAAACACTCGTTATTTTTTTTCAGATCGACTTTGAAGAGAGTTCTGCTGCGTGCCGCGAACCACTGCAGAGGCAACAGTACCTGATGCGGGAGCTTCCCCAGCGTTACCATGGGGCGTGAAAAATTTGAAATTTTTTTTTTATGTATCTTCAATAAACACCGAACAAAACAAAAAAAAATTTCGAATATCTCTTTTTTTTCCCACAAAAAAAATTCTTGAAAAATGGCAAAAAAACAGGACAACACAGTGGTGTTGGCAAAATGGCAAAAAAGGGACAACACAGTGGTGTTGTCCCTTAACACGGATGCAACAAACTCCGCGTCCCTTCCCTGCTCAACGAATGGTAGCGCGTTTTGAATGTTTTGGGGGAAATCTTTTGAAGGATAATTTGACCCGTCGAATTCAGGGAAATTATTCAAAAGGCCCGGCAAATTCATTCCCCCTATCATTGTGGACATCTGATTGATAGAGGTCGCGAGCATTTAGGAAACGTTAGGATCATCAGCCGCCATTTTGAATGGAGTGAAACACACACGCGTCAGGATCAGATAAATTCGACAATCGATAGTACAATAATTATAATTATAAAATATGAGTAGGGTAGCGACTCGCGTCAGGCACCGATTTTGGAAAAGAAATAAATTTTTATGATTCTTTAGAGAATTTAGAATTGTATTTTATGAAAATTTAGAAGGGTACCTGTATCCGCGAGATTTACGGCACGCTATGCGAAGGCTAACGGGTAGGAGCCTTTTTTCCAGTACTCGATAGTTCGGAGTTCGACTGGAGACTAAATTGGGAGAAAAGTATTTCTCGCTCTTCGACAATGGTTATAATTATTGTTGGAGAACGGGGATGGAAAAGTGAAGAGAAAACGAAAAAGGAGACTCCGCTCCATCAGCATCGCGTGATCGGGCCCTGAGTGGTCGAACGCAGCCAAACTCACGCCACCCCGACTCTGCACATTCCTGGTGATCGCGGAGGTCACCGCACCCTGGGAAGGCACGAGGCACGGCCGCTCTTGCGAAATTCTCGAAAGAAAATGAAAAGAACGGCTCGTGACACTCGCAGATTCCTCAACTTACAAATTAACACATAGAAATCCCATCAACACTCTACAAAAAGGCATTAACAATATTCTCTCCAGATGGAAAACCCTAAAAATCATTGATGAAACAAAATACAAATTCTTAACAGCTGAAAATTGCAACCTATCTCGTCTCTATTGGATGCCAAAAATTCATAAAAATAATTATCCACTTCGTCCAATAGTATCATCAATAAATAGTCCAACGCATAAACTAGCTGAATTTATACAATCTAAACTTTCTAAATTAATCAATACGACTAATTCACACGTCAAAGATAGTTTCCACCTAAAACATTCACTTTCTAACATCTCAATTCCACTCAACTACAAATTGGTCTCGTTTGATGTTGTTTCTCACTATACCAACATCCCATTATAACTTGTTATTCAAAGCCTTCAAAAAAGATCAAATCTATTTTCAAAAACATTTCATTTAAACGAAATAATTAAAGCCATAGAATACATCATGTTCTCAACTTTCTTTACATTTCAAAATAAAATTTACCAACAAATCTCAGGGTTACCAATGGGCTCACCTCTGGCTCCAATACTATCTAACATCGTCATGATTGATCTTGAAACAAATTGTCTGGAAAAATTAAAATTTTCGTTACCACTATATAAAAGATATGTTGATGATATTATTATTGCTCTACCAACAGACAAAATTGAATCCATCAAAAAGATTTTTAACTCATATAACTGAAAATTACAATTTACATCAGAAAATGAAGTAGATAAAAAATCCCGTTTCTTGATATACTTTTAATCCATAAACAAAATTCAATTATCACAAATTGGTATAGGAAACCAACCTGGTCAGGCAGCTTTATAAATTTTTTTTCACACCAGCCACTTTCCAAAAAAAACCATAATGTACATGCTAGTTGACAGAGCATTAAAATTATCTCATCCTTCATTTCACAAAGAAAACCTCAAACTTATTAGTAACACGACCACACAAAATTGCTATCCGATCTCTTTCACAAAAAAATAAATAAAATATCGGCATTCCACAATCAACAATCAAAAAAAGAATAACAACAATTTTGATTCTTCCAGATTAATAAATGTTCCTTACACAAAAAACATCCATCATCAACTAATTCGTCTTTTCCAACAATGCAACATAACATTAGTCACAAACAATAAACACAACCTTTCATCGATTACTGGCTCCACCAAAGACAAAATAAATAACAACCAAAAATCCAACATAGTTTATAAAATCGATTGTAAGGATTGCAATGACTCATACATCGACCAAACCAAAAGATACCTTGAAACCAGAATAAAAGAACATAAAAATAGCCTAAAACATACTATCACAATACACACAGCCTTAGCACAACATGCAATAGAACAAAAACATGCCTTCCAATTCGACAATGTAAAAATTTTGAACAATGAAAATTGGCTCAAAAAAGACTAATCCGAGAAATGATCCAAAGTAAGGCACACTCCAATGCCATAAATTTTAGAACTGACATACAAAAACTAAGCTCGATCTATAACTCTATTATATAACTATTAAAATATTTTACAATACTTTACTTGACATAACAATTTTAAAATGATTGACACTATAACTTAATTTTAAATACTCTTAATATGACGCATCAATTTTATTTCTCTTGACACGTCACTGCCTGAAGGATCTTTCTCCCCCGATTCGCAAAACAAAGACTAATAAGCTTTACGAAATTAAGACACCACTCAGTTTCTCTCGAACTCTCCGTGATCACACAACTCAATATGTCACTAAGTAATGTAAGTTTCGAGTTTTTGTTTATTTTGGAAGAAAATTTTTCAAATCTTGAACTCAATAGGTAATTATATACTTATAATTATTAATCCCTTACAGATGATAAAAATCGCTAAAAAACGATAAATTCTTCCATCTGTTGAGTATACTCCAGCAAAACTGGAGTTCATGGATTCACGGTCACTGGATTCACGGCCGGATAGATGATTGATTTGTTTTTGGAGATTATGCTTTATCACTTGATGAAAGTATGAGAATGAATATAATAATACGAATATAAATATATTTCCGCTTACTTTTGTGAATTACAATTAATTTGGCATAAGGACGGGTGAGTAAAGCGTACACAATTTTTAAGAAGATAAATAAGTTGTAATTTAGTTTTATAATTACATTTAAATTAACGTACAATCTAATAAAATAAGCGGTCGCAGTGCGCAATAAATTTTTCGACACTATAAGATAACTAATTAAAATAATAATGATAACTAATCAAATAAGAATTAATAGTAATAATAAATTTTAAAAAAAGTACTGAGCGCGGCGACTTTCCCGCACCCCTGCAGACCGAAGTCAGGAACGCTACCAACGGGACCATCTCATCGCTTGTAGAATATGTGCACTTTCTGGTACTGACGATTCGCGGCCGGATGAATGATTGGCTTGTTTTTGGGGATAATGCTTTATCGCTTGATGAAAATATGAGAATTAATGAGTCTAAGATGTGTGCGGCCGTGTTGATGACAAGTTGCTAGTTGAACATTCGGCTTCAGTGCGGCCATTAGAGGTTTTCCAAGGTCAGCAATGGAAATAAATTATGCTTTCTTACGTTTCGACCCTTTGGTTCGGGCCCTCTTCAGAAATTATATTTTTCTCTATAAATTTTGATACACAAATATTACAAATCAAGTTTTGAAGGAATTAAATACACGAATGTTTTATGTTATGATTGTGTTATAAAATTGTTGTGTCGTTTTGTATAACTGTTATGTTAACTCTGTTTTGGTTATAACTATATTGATTTGATATGCATAAGTTCTTGTATTGCGTTAATTCTTCTTATTGATCGGTGTTTGAAATGAGGGATGTGTGAGAGTATGGTTTATTATACTATGGAGTTGTAAAGAAATGAAATATGAGAAACGACTAACCTTGATGTTGTTGATGTTTCTAGCTTTTGCTTATATTTGGAAGGTTATTTCAAAAGACAGTATTTATGGAAGTAAATACGTATGGTTATGGTATGGTATGGTAAATAGTTATGGAAGTAAATATAAGTAAATTTTGCTGGAGTATACTCAACAGATGGAAGAATTTATCGTTTTTTGGCGATTTTTATCATCTGTAAGGGATTAGTAATTATAAGAAAGTTTTGTGTTTTATTTGTGAAAATTTAATGTACGTGATTGATTTAAAAGAAACTTTAATAAAGTATCAAATGACTGTGATAATTACCTATTGAGTTCAAGATTTAAAAAAATTTCTTCAAAAATAAACAAAAATTCGAAATTTACATTATTCAGTGACATATTGAGTTGTGTGATCACGGAGAGTTCGAGAGAAACTGAGTGGTGTCTTAATTTCGTGAAACTTATTAGAATCTTTATTCTGCAAATCGGGGGAGAAAGATCCTTTAGGCAGTGACGTGTCAAGAGAAAGAAAATTGGTGCGTCATGTTAAGAGTATTTAAAATTAAATTATAGTGTCAATAATTTTAAAATTGTTACGTCATGTAAAGTATTGTAAAATATTTTAACAGTTATATAATAGAGTTATAGATCGAGCTTAGTTTTTGTATGACAGTTCTAAAATTTATGGCATTGGAGTGTGCCTTAATTTGGATCATTTCTAGCATTAGTCTTTTTTGAGCCAATTTTCATTGTTTAAAATTTTTACATTGTCGAATTAAAAGTCATGTTTTTGTTCTATTGCATGTTGTAATAAGGCTGTGTTTATTGTGGTAGTATGTTTTAGGCTATTTTTATGTTCTTTTATTCTGGTTTCAAGGTATCTTTTGGTTTGGCCGATGTATGTGGCATTGCAATCCTTACAATCGATTTTGTAAACTATGTTGGATTTTTGGTTGTTATTTATTTTGTCTGTGGTGGAGCCAGTAATCGATGAAATGTTGTGTTTATTGTTTGTGACTAATGTTATATTGTATTGTTGAAAAAGACGAATTAGTTGATGATGGATGTTTTTTTTGTGTAAGGAACATTTATTAGTCTGGAAGAATTAAAATTGTTCTTATTATTTTTTTGATTGTTGATTGTGGAAAGCCGGTGTTTTATTATTTCTTCTGTGAAAGAGATCAGATAGCAATTTTGTGTCATCGTGTTACTAATAAGTTTGAGGTTTTCTTTGTGAAATGAAGGATGAGATAATTTTATTGCTCTGTCAACTAGAATGTAAATTATGGCTTTTTGGGTGGAATATGGAAAGTGGGTGGTGTGAAAAGAAATTTATGAATCTGCCTGACCAGGTTGGTTTCCTATACCAATTTGTGATAATTGAATTTTGTTTATGAATTAAAAGTATATCAGGAAACGGGATTTTTTATCTACTTCATTTTCCAATGTAAATTGTAATTTTCAGTTATATGAGTTAAAAATCTTTTTGGTGGATTCAATTTTGTCTGTTGGTAGAGCAATAAGAATATCATCAACATATCTTTTATATAGTGGTAACGAAAATTTTAATTTTTCCAGACAATTTGTTTCAAGATCAATCCTGACGATGTTAGATAGTATTGGAGCCAGAGGTGAGTCCATTAGTAACCCTGAGATTTGTTGGTAAATTTTATTTTGAAATGTAAAGAAAATTGAGAACATGATGTATTCTATGGCTTTAATTATTTCGTTTAAAGAAAATGTTTTTGAAAATAGATTTGATCTTTTTTGAAGGCTTTGAATAACAAGTTGTAATGGGATGTTGGTTCAGAAAGAAACAATATCAAACGAGACCAATTTGTAGTTGAGTGGAATTGAGATATTAGAAAGTGAATGTTTTAGATGGAAACTATCTTTGACGTGTGAATTAGTCGTATTGATTAATTTAGAAAGTTTAGATTGTATAACTTCAGCTAGTTTATGTGTTGGAATATTTATTTCTAATGCTTTTTTGTAGAGTGTTAATGGGATTTCTATTTGTTAATTTGTAAGTTGAGGAATCTGCGAGTAAATTATGAGTTTTTGTAATGTAATCTGATTTGTTAAGAATGACTGTTGAATTTCCTTTGTCAGCTCGTGTAACTAAAAGTTGAGGGTTGTTTTTTTAAGAATGAGGACGTGTGTTTTGTAATTTGATTAGTGTTGGAAAATGATGTTGGAATATTTATTTTGTTTAAGATTTTAGTGAATATGGTTCTAATTTCGATTTGTCTAGGTTTGTCGAGTAAAAAATATAATTTGGACTCAAGTTCGGAGATTGATTTGTGGATATGAGTTTTTATGTTTGAGAGTTTGAGGTACGGAAAACAAAATTTTTCACCTAGAGACAAGAATGTGGAAATGTGTAGCGGAATATCAATGTTGGAGAGATTTATAAGCCATTCTTTCGTTTTATTTAATGTGATTGTCGAATTTATATTATTCAGAGGATCAGTGGAAACATTATTATTTGTGTCCTGTTGTCTATTAGTAAGGGTTGAGTATAAGATGTTGTGATTTTGTCTTGTTTGATTTATGTTTTGATAATTTAGGTGATGTATATTGTTTTGGTTCAGATGTGTTTGTGATGATATTGTTCTTAAAAATTCGTCATGATTGAAAATGTGAAGAGGTATGTTCTTGGTTCGTTGAAATCTAAGGTTTTGAAGTTTTTTTGGTTTTTTTCATATGAGTGTTTCATATGAGAGTTTTTTATATGAGAGTTTTCATATGAGAGCTATGAGAATTAATATAATAATACGAATATAAATATATTTCCGCTTACTTTTATGAATTATAATTTATTTGGCATAAGGACGGGTGTGAGTAAAGCGTAAACAATATTTCAGAAGATAAATAAGTTGTAATTTAGATTTATTATTATATTTAAATTAACGCACAAACTGAAAAAAATAAGCGATGAGAGTGTGCGATACATTTTTTTGTATACATTAATAATGCAGAGAATCAAGAGCTAAATAAGCATTGAAATCATCTAAAAGCCTCGCTCGTGCCGTCGGGTGACGTCACGCGCGAGTCGTGCTCAGATTGCTTTTTCCCTCGAATCCTTCGTTTCGGCGTGGCCGCCGTGATCGTGCTCAGCGTCCATGCGGTGGTGTAGCTGCCGAAGGTGCGGTCGGGAAACTTCGGTGGCGCTCGGCTCTTCCCGAAGACGTCCGAGCGTGGCTCGTTCACGGACACACGCTACTATGATTGTGTGATCGGCGCGCAAGAGACTAGCGAGGGGGTTAGTTTTGCGCGCGATCTGGCTGCACTGGCCGTGGGCCCCCTTGCGTCGAGGCATAACGATGTATGCTTCGACGCAACATGTGTGTGCGCGTGTGTCTGTGTGCGTTCGTTCCGTCGGGCGCCCGCGGTTTTGAAGATTGTTTTCTTCCCGCATGCTGTCCTTTCGCAGCGAGTACACACTTCGAGTGGGTATATACGTGTATATACCCACACGAAGTGTGTACTCGCTGACCCACGGTCGGTGTGGACAAAGAATTATGTTTTCTTCGTCAACGCCGACTTCGCACGAAATTCGAGATCATCGAGAATCTCAATTTCGCAGCAAGCGTTCTTCCTGGCGGCTCGCGCTGATTTGCAGCGTGATAATTGTTAAAAATTAATTATTTTTAACAATTGTCACATTAACAAATGTGGGTACTTTCTGTACCTCTCAGCAGATATGATTGCTGCTTACGCGCTGCAAAAAACAACGGTGTAAAAGTTTCGCAAAAATAATCATTTAAACAATTATTTTTGCATTCATTCTCGATGACGGGTATGATCGGTAGATACGGTACTTTCTATACCTCTCAGCAAATATGATTGTTGCTTACGCGCTGCAAAAAACAACGGTAAAAATTACGCAAAAATAATTGTTAAACAATTTTTTTTGTATTTATTCTTGATCTCGGGTAAGATACGGTAGTTTCTGTACCTCTCAGCAAATATAGATTGCTGCCTATGTTGTAAAAATAATTATTCAAACAATTATTTTTGCATTTATTCTCGATCACGGGTATGATCGGTAGATACGGTACTTTCTCTACCTTTCAGCAAATATGATAGCTGCTTAGGCGCTACAGAAAACAACGGAAAAAATTACGTAAAAATAATTGTTTAAAAAATAATTTTTGCATTTTTCTCAATCACGGGTATGGTCAGAGTTACCAGATTGGGCTATAAACTGGGATTTGGGCTATCATGGCAGGCCATTTCGCGGCTCAAATTTTTTAAACGCGCTAAAGCGCGATTTGGGTTATATGCAAAAATAAAATGGCTTTCTTTGGGCTCTTAGACCATGTAACTACAGGACGCGTCTCGCATAGTTCGCTTCAAACAAAACCATCCGTACATTATTACAGGGAGTGAGGAAATACACACATACACACAATTTACTACGGTCACAAATTATCATCACGTATTTACTCACGCACATCACATAATACAGCACGCTAACAAAACGATTATACAAAAATCGTGTTCTTTTTTACACACTATACGTATATGTGCGCAAAAATAAAAGAATAGAGGAGCACCCAAGTCGATAACGCAATCGTTAAAAACTATTTTATGGAGGTAACTTTCATTATGGGTTTTAGAGTAATATCTTTTATACTTATCAATAATTGAACGTAGTGAATTCATATTTATTAAAATCTTAAATAAAAATATATAATTATACAGCCATCGAGTCATTGTTATGTGATTTACATGGTGTGATTTAAAGTTTGTATGAAATTGCGTCATGGGCTCAAAAAGCCTATTATTATCCCGTTTGAATCCATGGTCACAGACGATACGAATTTTAAATTTATGAATATGAATTGGAGGAAAAATAAACTTCAAATGTAAAAAAGAAAAACTGTTTATTAATTACGTATCATAAAAATAACGAACGACCAACATAAAAATGCATTGTCCTTTAGCCCGATATACTCATATACCCCCGCGTCCTCTTCTCAGCCGACAAGGAAAGCTGAGTTCAACTTGAATCCGGATGATCCGGACTCCGGCTCTGTCCCTGCCCAAGAGAATGTGCCAAAGAATATTGATGTACTAGAGATTTAAATTTCAAATGCAGAGGACCGGCTAAAGGAATTTTGTTTTTCTGATGGACATAGTTGATTTCCATTTCTAGAGAACGTAAAGATATTTAGTTTAATATTCTGTGATTAAAACGGTGATTTTTGTACTAGTGTAATCTCAAGGAATAAGTATTTGTTTATTTATATCATTGTTTTAGCCTGCTACAAAATACAGATATTTGATTATGTTTTATTTTTAAATAATTAGAGAAATAATTCATTTTCTAACTTATATCGGTACTTTTCCTTCATGACGTACCAAAACCACGAATTTGGGCTATATGCGAGCTTTTACCGCGCTGTTTGGGCTTCGTAACATCCCGTGGTTTTTGGACTACACAAGCGGCGTCTGGCGGCGGTTTCGCTCACTACACGTCTGGCAACTCTGGGTATTGTCAGTAGATAGGGTACATTCTGTGCCGCTCAGTAAATAAAGATTGCTGCTTACGCGCTACAAAGAACATTGGTGTAGTAAAAATTTCGCAAAAATAATTATTTAAACAATTGTTTTTGCATTTATTCTCGACCACGCTTGTGATCGGTAGGTGCGAAGAGATTCGCACCGCTCAGCAAGTATTTGCTTTTGACGCACTGCGAACAACGGCTCTCATAAGAAGATATTAGCGCTCTCGTTCGATCCCATATTATACTACAGATTCTATTATCTAAATAATTGATTGCATTTTCTTCGTGAATAGAGCCTGTCGCCAAATATTTACGTCAATAATAGCACACCGTAGGCGGTCGCCGGCGGCTCACTGCAAAATAAAGTGACAATATTTGCAATCAATCATTTAAATAATGGACTTTTATCTCGAACACGCTTATGATCGGTAGGTGCGAAGAACTTCGCACCGCTCAGCAAGTCTTTGCTGGTGACGCACTACAAACGACAGCGCTCGTATGAAGATATTAGTGCTCTCGTTCCATCTAGTTTTATACTGCAGATGCAATCATCTAAATAATTGATGGCATTTTCTTCTCGAACGTAACCCGTCGCCAAATATTGACGTAAATCATGGCACACCGTGAGTATTCGCCGGCGGCTTGCAGCAAAATGCAGTGACAATATTTGTAAATAAATAATTTTAACGATGGACTTTTATCTCGACCACGCTTGTGATCGGTAGGTGCGAAGCGCTTCGCACCGCTCAGCAAGTCTTTGCTGGTGTTGCAATGCGAACGACAGCACTCATATGAAGATATTAGCGCTCTCGTTCCATCTAGTTTTATACTACAGATTCAATTATCTAAATAATTGATTGCATTTTATTTTCGAATGGAGCCGGTCGCCAAATACTGACGTAAATCATGACACACGGTAAGGAGTCGCCGGCTGCGCGCTGCGGAGTGCAGTGATAATATTTGCTATCAATTATTTAAACAATGGACTTTTTTCTCGATCACATTTGTGATCGGTAGGCAAAGATTTTTGTATCTCTCAGCAAGCGTTCGCTGCTGATGCACAGCCTAAAGCAACATCTTCAACCTGAGCATGTGTTTTGGGCCCGTAGCCCAGCGTTTATTGACAGTACCAACGGTAATACATGACCACACGAACTTGTATCTATGTATTCCATTGGAATAGAGACAGAGATAGAGAGACAGAGATAGAGAGACAGAGATGGAGAGACAGAGATGGAGAGACAGAGATGGAGAGACAGAGATGGAGAGACAGAGATGGAGAGACAGAGATGGAGAGACAGAGATGGAGAGACAGAGATGGAGAGACAGAGATGGAGAGACAGAGATGGAGAGACAGAGATGGAGAGACAGAGATGGAGAGACAGAGATGGAGAGACAGAGATGGAGAGACAGAGATGGAGAGACAGAGATGGAGAGACAGAGATGGAGAGACAGAGATGGAGAGACAGAGATGGAGAGACAGAGATGGAGAGACAGAGATGGAGAGACAGAGATGGAGAGACAGAGATGGAGAGACAGAGATGGAGAGACAGAGATGGAGAGACAGAGATGGAGAGACAGAGATGGAGAGACAGAGATGGAGAGACAGAGATGGAGAGACAGAGATGGAGAGACAGAGATGGAGAGACAGAGATGGAGAGACAGAGATGGAGAGACAGAGATGGAGAGACAGAGATGGAGAGACAGAGATGGAGAGACAGAGATGGAGAGACAGAGATGGAGAGACAGAGATGGAGAGACAGAGATGGAGAGACAGAGATGGAGAGACAGAGATGGAGAGACAGAGATGGAGAGACAGAGATGGAGAGACAGAGATGGAGAGACAGAGATGGAGAGACAGAGATGGAGAGACAGAGATGGAGAGACAGAGATGGAGAGACAGAGATGGAGAGACAGAGATGGAGAGACAGAGATGGAGAGACAGAGATGGAGAGACAGAGATGGAGAGACAGAGATGGAGAGACAGAGATGGAGAGACAGAGATGGAGAGACAGAGATGGAGAGACAGAGATGGAGAGACAGAGATGGAGAGACAGAGATGGAGAGACAGAGATGGAGAGACAGAGATGGAGAGACAGAGATGGAGAGACAGAGATGGAGAGACAGAGATGGAGAGACAGAGATGGAGAGACAGAGATGGAGAGACAGAGATGGAGAGACAGAGATGGAGAGACAGAGATGGAGAGACAGAGATGGAGAGACAGAGATGGAGAGACAGAGATGGAGAGACAGAGATGGAGAGACAGAGATGGAGAGACAGAGATGGAGAGACAGAGATGGAGAGACAGAGATGGAGAGACAGAGATGGAGAGACAGAGATGGAGAGACAGAGATGGAGAGACAGAGATGGAGAGACAGAGATGGAGAGACAGAGATGGAGAGACAGAGATGGAGAGACAGAGATGGAGAGACAGAGATGGAGAGACAGAGATGGAGAGACAGAGATGGAGAGACAGAGATGGAGAGACAGAGATGGAGAGACAGAGATGGAGAGACAGAGATGGAGAGACAGAGATGGAGAGACAGAGATGGAGAGACAGAGATGGAGAGACAGAGATGGAGAGACAGAGATGGAGAGACAGAGATGGAGAGACAGAGATGGAGAGACAGAGATGGAGAGACAGAGATGGAGAGACAGAGATGGAGAGACAGAGATGGAGAGACAGAGATGGAGAGACAGAGATGGAGAGACAGAGATGGAGAGACAGAGATGGAGAGACAGAGATGGAGAGACAGAGATGGAGAGACAGAGATGGAGAGACAGAGATGGAGAGACAGAGATGGAGAGACAGAGATGGAGAGACAGAGATGGAGAGACAGAGATGGAGAGACAGAGATGGAGAGACAGAGATGGAGAGACAGAGATGGAGAGACAGAGATGGAGAGACAGAGATGGAGAGACAGAGATGGAGAGACAGAGATGGAGAGACAGAGATGGAGAGACAGAGATGGAGAGACAGAGATGGAGAGACAGAGATGGAGAGACAGAGATGGAGAGACAGAGATGGAGAGACAGAGATGGAGAGACAGAGATGGAGAGACAGAGATGGAGAGACAGAGATGGAGAGACAGAGATGGAGAGACAGAGATGGAGAGACAGAGATGGAGAGACAGAGATGGAGAGACAGAGATGGAGAGACAGAGATGGAGAGACAGAGATGGAGAGACAGAGATGGAGAGACAGAGATGGAGAGACAGAGATGGAGAGACAGAGATGGAGAGACAGAGATGGAGAGACAGAGATGGAGAGACAGAGATGGAGAGACAGAGATGGAGAGACAGAGATGGAGAGACAGAGATGGAGAGACAGAGATGGAGAGACAGAGATGGAGAGACAGAGATGGAGAGACAGAGATGGAGAGACAGAGATGGAGAGACAGAGATGGAGAGACAGAGATGGAGAGACAGAGATGGAGAGACAGAGATGGAGAGACAGAGATGGAGAGACAGAGATGGAGAGACAGAGATGGAGAGACAGAGATGGAGAGACAGAGATGGAGAGACAGAGATGGAGAGACAGAGATGGAGAGACAGAGATGGAGAGACAGAGATGGAGAGACAGAGATGGAGAGACAGAGATGGAGAGACAGAGATGGAGAGACAGAGATGGACAGACAGAGATGGAGAGACAGAGATGGAGAGACAGAGATGGAGAGACAGAGATGGAGAGACAGAGATGGAGAGACAGAGATGGAGAGACAGAGATGGAGAGACAGAGATGGAGAGACAGAGATGGAGAGACAGAGATGGAGAGACAGAGATGGAGAGACAGAGATGGAGAGACAGAGATGGAGAGACAGAGATGGAGAGACAGAGATGGAGAGACAGAGATGGAGAGACAGAGATGGAGAGACAGAGATGGAGAGACAGAGATGGAGAGACAGAGATGGAGAGACAGAGATGGAGAGACAGAGATGGAGAGACAGAGATGGAGAGACAGAGATGGAGAGACAGAGATGGAGAGACAGAGATAGAGAGACCGAGAGAGAGAGATTTTTTTTTATATTTACTTTTATTGTTAATGCACTAGGACAGAAACGTCCTCTGGCACACCTATATTTTGTATATTTCGATAAAAGTGGAAATTATATAATGGTAAAATATAATATAATATTGGGAGTACAACTTTGCAGTGACCGTTTTTTTCAAAAGTTTAAGGCTTTATTATAAAAAAGTGATTGCATATTTTTTAATCAAAGTACCGAAGTGCTGGTCAGCCAAATCGTGTGCCATTGACCAGAACAAGTGATAGTCGGAAGGGGCAATGTCTGGAGAGTACGGCGGGTGGGATAAAACCTCCCATTTCAGCGTTTCCAAGTACTTTTTCACGAGATTTGCAACATGGGGTCGGGCATTGTCATGCTGCAGTATCACCTTGTCATGTCTTTCGTTGAATTGTGGCCGTTTCTCTTTGAGTGCCTTACTCAAGCGCATCAACTGACGTCGGTAGAGTTCCCCTGTGATGGTTTCGGATGGTTTAAGCAGCTCATAGTACACAACGCCCAGCTGGTCCCACCAGATACACAGCATCACTTTGGATCCGTGAATATTCGGTTTGGGCGTCGATGACGGAATATGACCAGGCAGTCCCCATGCTTTTCGGCGTTTAGGATTATCGTAGTAAACCCACTTTTCATCTCCAGTCACAATCCGGTGCAAAAATCCCTTCCTTTGTTGTCTTTGGAGCAGTTCCCGCAAATGCTGAGAATTCGGCTCGTAGGTTGCCATGTTTGAGTGCCAATAATTTTATAATGCATACACGTATCCGTTAGCTTTTTTAAATTGTTTACATTGGCAGAGGCTCTAGTTTAAAATGCCACTTTTTTTTATTGAGCTAGGGCCACTACTTCGGCCGCAGTGGCTCTCTAAGTAAAACGGTCACTGCAAAGTTGTACTCCTAATATAATACAATATAAAGTGATAAAATATGTTATGAGCATAATTTCATATAATATAATATGATATAATGTCATGTATACTTTTATAAACCAGAACGTAGTATTAGGAGTACAACTTTGCAGTGACCGTTTTACTTAGAAAGCCACTGCGGCCAAAGTAGTGGCCCTAGCTCAATAAAAAAGTGGCATTTTAAACTAGAGGCTCTGCCAATGTAAACAATTTTAAAAAGCTAACGGATACGTGTATGCATTATAAAGTTATTGGCACTCAAACATGGCAACCTACGAGCCGAATTCTCAGCATTTGCGGGAACTGCTACAAAGACAACAAAGGAAGGGATTTTTGCACCGGGTTGTGACTGGAGATGAAAAGTGGGTTTACTACGATAATCCTAAACGCCGAAAATCATGGGGACTGCCTGGTCATATTCCGTCATCGACGCCCAAACCGAATATTCACGGATCCAAAGTGATGCTGTGTATCTGGTGGGACCAGCTGGGCGTTGTGTACTTTGAGCTGCTCAAACCATCCGAAACCATCACAGGGGAACTCTACCGACGTCAGTTGATGCGCTTGAGTAAGGCACTCAAAGAGAAACGGCCACAATTCAACGAAAGACATGACGAGGTGATACTGCAGCATGACAATGCCCGACCCCATGTTGCAAATGTCGTGAAAAAGTACTTGGAAACGCTGAAATGGGAGGTTTTATCCCACCCGCCGTACTCTCCAGACATTGCCCCTTCCGACTATCACTTGTTCCGGTCAATGGCACACGATTTGGCTGACCAGCACTTCGGTACTTATGAAGAAGTAAAAAATTGGGTCGATTCCTGGATTGCCTCCAAGGACCAAGACTTTTATCGACGCAGGATTCGAATGCTACCTGAAAGATGGGCCGAGGTCGTAGCTAGCGACGGGCAGTACTTTGATTAAAAAATATGTAGCCACTTTTTTATAATAAAGCCTTAAACTTTTGAAAAAAACGGTCACTGCAAAGTTGTACTCCCAATATAATACCAAATAAACCGGAAAACAGTGGTTCTGAATTGCGTGTGGAACAATCGATACACAGACTAGGGGACTTGTTGTATTTGAGTCCGCTAATTATACGAAAGGTGATGTCCTTGGGTATCATGGAAATGTGCGTTGCTTATCAGCTTACAAAAGGAGATTAAGCTCAGGTGAATATAGTGCGATGGTAGCGAGTTCAACAGGTAAGTAGTGGAGATTTGGAAGGAGTTTCGCATATATTTGGTACAAAAGTGTGGAATTTTTAGTAGTTGGGCCTGTTTTCGAAGGACAATACCCCCCCCTTGGCTTGTTCACTTCAAACATTGCTCTCAGATACGCAGGCCTCTTTGTATTTAGAACCCGATGTAGTAGGCGTAGGGTGTGGTATTTTCGCCTGTCTTCTAGGCTTGGCAACTGTAGTCTCGTCCAATAAGGGGTGATGTGGTGATCCCAGCGTACATCGAAAATAAAGCGCACGCAGGAATTCAGAGCGACCTTGAGGATAGTGTTGTACTCCGAATCAACGTCAGCAATTCCGAAAAGGACAGTGCAGCAATAGTCATACAAGGGTAAAATGAGCACGTTGACAAACCTCACGCGCATTTGCTGTGGGAGAAAGTTGCGACACGCCTTTAACTGATATAGTCGCGAGTTGGGTCTTCAGCGGAGGCGTGTTGAAGTGCATTTAAGAGAGTTTCTGGAGAAATGTTACTGAAGTGAAATTGTGCATCGCTGTAAACTTGTTCGTGGCTGTGGAGCTTGAAGTCCAGTGTATTGGCAATGTCAGTGGCAACGGAGGAGAAATGCTTATTAAGCTCATCCGTTGGAATTACGGGTGGATTGTTGTCACCCTTAGAGCGTAGAATTCCCACCTGACGTAGCCGCTTCCATCCTTGTCCGGCAGTCCTGACATCAAATGCCTCTTCATAGAATTTGTGTTTCGAATTTTTTATGATCGCTTGCACTGAGTTTCGCAACACTTTGTATGTTGCGTGTAGCGCCAGAAGGATGGAGTGATCCGCGTGACCTGAATTATCACGGCAGTCATAACGTACGTCTTTGCGGTGTTGTGTAAAGCATTTCCAGGCTTTGTCACGTTCACGCATTTTTCGTCTAATGTCAGCCGTGAGCCAGGGAGACTGGTTGTGCTTCGGCGTAAAGCGTCGCTGGGGAGCGAGCTCATCTAGACAGTCTTTGATAATGGTGTTGAAAAATGAGACCTTGAAATCTATTGAGGAGGATTTAAAGATCGGAGTCCAGATGATGGCGGAGAGGTACGTCGAAAAAGTCTGCCGGTCAAAGTTGCGAAAGTCCCTCCTCAGTGTCTCGTGACGGTGGTCATTTTCAATCTTGCTGTCGTATTCTATCCAGATTATGTCATGCCCGGAAAGAGCGATAGATTCCTGTCCAAAGTCCACAATTTTCTCCTCTCGGTCAACAATGCAGTGGTCGATACATGTATCGGAGGTGACGGTATGATGCGTAGGTTTAAATGGAAGGCGAAACAGGTCATTGGATGTCAAAAATTGTGAAAGAAATATGCTGTCATGTGAAATCGTGCACATGTTCAAGTTGAGGTCACCCATGGCTATGAAGTTGTTGTAAAGTGGAAAGAGCCTGTGGCACATGGTTGTGAAGATAGACATGTTCTTGATCTTCGGTGGTCTATACAGTGTGGATAATAGAATTTTCGGTCCAGTGTTACCGGAGACCTCGAGAAAGAGGAATTCGGAACCGTCTGCGGATGAACCGGATGATGTTAGTACTAGCTTAGCCTTGAGAGAGTTGTGAATGTAGGAGGCGATATCTCCGCCAATGCGATCGAGCCTATCGGGCCTGAAGATTCTCCAATTCTGCCTACGTACCATATCATCGGGAAGGTGAGGCTTAAGCCAGGTCTTTGAGATACAGATGATGTTATACTGCTGGTTTGAAAAGCGAGCTTTGAAGATGTCGAAATGATCCTTTGCGAGGAGGGATTGTGCGTTGACATGTGCAATTTTAATATTACCACTGCAAGCTGTAGTCGAGAAAGCCATCAGGTGAAGCTGATAAGACTGACCTTGTCCTCAATTCGTCGTTTGAGAATGGGGCACTTCTTGCCGTCCATAGCTGAGTGTTTGTGATCTTGCTTAGCCGACTTGCAGTTTGTACAACAGGGTGACTCATTTTTGTTGCGACAGTTGCGCATTTCGTGGTTGCCATCACAGTGACCGCAGTGAGCGTCATCATTGCAGTTTGATGCGACATGTCCGAATCCCAGGCACCTGTAGCACTGAAGTACCTTTACGTAATCCTCTACAGAAAAGGAATTCCAGTTGCAAAAAGCACGGTTTCTAGAAAGCAGAACGTTCCGGATCTTGGATGAGACCTCGATGACGACATTTCGTGTTGATCTCCCTTCTCGTGGTTTAAAAGCATAGACAACTCTGATGGCTTCGACAGTTTCGTCCGGGGCATTGAGCTCGATGACTTGTGTAGGAAGTTCTTCATGAGAGATATTGTCTGGCACATAGCGTAGCAGCATGCGGGGCCGCACGCCTCCATTTTCCTTAACCTCAAGACCGTCTTTTTGCAGTGCTGCTGATGACTTGAGCTTATTAATATCGACCGAGTCTACTTCGAGTCTGACACCCTTGTCTCTTGCCCTTTTTATCTTGACCACCTTCGTGTTCGCATCAATAGGGTGTATGGCCTTTAGGACGGCAGATTTAGTTGCGTCCGAATCTTTGAATTTGCTGGCTTCGGTAGCAATTGGACCTATGAAGACATTGTTCACTTGTGGCACTGGTAGAGAGGGACCGTTAGCGACCTTAACCCGATTTTTCGCAGGATTGATGGCCGTCATAGAGGCATAGGTTGGCATGCTTTCCAATTTTTCCCGATGACATTCGTTGAATTTCCGAAGGGCCGGATCCAACACAGCCTTAACTGTGGAACGAACTTCTTGCCTTATTGAACCTTTGATTGATTCGGCGGATTTTAAAGCGGCCGCAACCTGCTGATAGGCTGCTGCGAGCGCATTCACGGCTTCCATATTTTCATAGAGGATATCCATTGTGCCTTGCCTTCGTTCCATCGAGTTCTTGGAGGAGAACAATTCACTCGTTAGGGACTTAACCCCTCGAGTGAGAGGCCTATGTCCTTGTCAGAGTATGGCAGGGAGAATATAAATTCTTCATACAGCGATTCATCATCACTGCGGTCGTCGGAGAGATGACCAACTTGAGGCGAAATAGCCAGGCGACGCCTGGCCATGGGAGAGAACCGTGCCATGAGTGCGCCTGGCGGATGACACCTGCGAGGGCCGCGTGGTACCGCGACTCAGGTGATCTGCGTGAGTAGTGATCGGTCGATCAATACTGCCAGCATATCGATAACGTATCCACGATCGATTGCCGAATGGGACGGGCAGCGTACCGCCGGCGCTGATAGATGGCGCCACCAGTCCCGAGTAACAACGTAGCTGATGAGAGATGATGTGTGAAGCCGAGCGCAAGAGAAAGAGAGGTTAGCAAAACTGTCAGTTTTCAATAGTAGAAAACTAAGCAGCCAGACTGTTTGGCGAAAAAATGAAGAGGCTAGAAAGATTGGCTCTACGAACACGTCATGCTGAGCTAGAAGCAAAAGCGCCTTAGCGCAAAAAACAACGGTACACATACTTTTCCCCGAAAACACTTCCCCGAATGACACTTCCCCGGATGACATTTCCCCGAAAAAACTTCCCCGAATTGACATTCCCCCGAATGACACTTCTCCGAAAAACAGTTCCCCGAATCGACACTTCCCCGAATGACACTTCCTCGAAAAACATTTCACCGAATGACGTTTTCCTGAATGAATACTTCCACGAACGACACCTCCCCGAAAATGAGTGGAAAAGTTATTTATTTAAAGTCAAAGTAAAAATGGGTAAAAATCAGTAATCGAAGGGTAAATAAGATGACAAGAAAAAATGAGTGAAAAAGTCATTTGTTTAAAGTCACAGTCAAAGTGGGTCAAAATGGGTAAATGCGTGAATGTGTGTGATCGCAGGGCACCTAGGATATGCGTGGGGAATAGTGGGGTCCGTAGAGCACTGGTGTGGGCTCAAGACACTTCGAATGTGCGTGTGGAATATTGGGGTGCGTGAAACACTGTTGTGGGCGCAGGGCACCTCGAATGTGCGTGTGGAATAGTGGGGTGCGTGGAATACTGGTGTGGGCACACGGCACCTCGAATGTGCGTGTGGAATAGTGGATTGCGTGGAACACTGGTGTGGGCGCAGGGCACCTCGGATGTGCTTGGAATAGTGGAGTGCGCGGAACCCAAACAGACCGAAACAAACTGTTTTTCGGGGAAGTGCCGGTTGGAGAATTGTCATTCGGGGAAATGTCGATTCGGGGAACTGTTTTTCGGGGAAGTGTCGACTCGGGGAACTGTTTTTCGGGGAAGTGTCATTCGGGGAAATGTCGATTCGGGGAACAGTTTTTCGGGGAAGTGCGAATTGGGGAACTGTTTTTCGGGGAAGTGTCGTTTGGGGAAGTGTCATTCGGGGAAATGTTTTCGGGGAAGTGTTTTCGGGGAAATGTCATTCGGGGAAGTGTCATTCGGGGAAGTGTTTTCGAGGAAATGTACTGATACGAAAAGCAACAGAGAAGTACCGGGAAAGAGGAGCAAGCAAAAGAGACGACTGCAATACTCACAGACTGCAGAGAGAGATAGAGGGGGGGGGGGAAAGATTGATTGATTGGTTTATTTTATGTCCTGGTAAAACCATGGGACAATGTGGAATTATTAAGTGAATTACAATAGAAATCATGAACAAACTACTTCGACCTTATAACTTATAACTAAATAATAACTAAACTTATAACTAAAACTTAAAACTAAATAATATAATTAAACTGATGCTCTCAGCGCAGTTGAGAGATAGTCGATTTCCACCAGGTGAGATGAAAACGATATTGTCTACAGTCAATACCACCTTAAGCATAGACGTGAAAGCCCCGAGGTCAAGCCGCGACGCGTCTACTTCGATGCCTAGACAAATCATAGGGACGAGCCCGTACACTATCCTGTAGTATGCGAATATCAAGTTGTAAAGTGGGAAGAAATTCCGTCGAGTTCGAATAAGTACTCATATATTCTAGATTAAAGACCGTGATTGTTTCTGACGCGGCGACGTGAGGGGGGTGAAAGTGCCAGAAATGGATTGCGAACACGGCAAAAGAGTGTTGAAATGTGGAAGTACGACAAGAAGGAATGTGGAAAATAGATGAATTTCCCTGGCGTGCGGGACGGGTTTGTGGGCGTGCGGGATGAAGAGGTTGGACAAGTAGCCAGGTAATAGTCCGTGAAGTAAATTGTAAACAACCAAGCCATAAAGTAAAGTCTCCGCGATCCCACCGTTAGCCAGCCCAAGCGATATCGATAAGGTGTGACGTGCACATCCCTCCTCAGGTTGTAAATACATCGAATACAGTTATTTACGAGTTTTTGGAGCTTGTTATTCTGCTCATCGGACAAATTGTTGTAAACCATGCAGCAATAATCTACAAGAGGGAATATGAGAGAAGAAACGAGTTTAGTTCTAAGTTCGGGAGATAGAGAGTTATGATGAGTTTTGAGCTGGAATAATGAGAAGTTAACTTTGCGAGAAATTTCGACTATGTGAGCCTTCCAGGAGAGATTAGCAGAATAAATGACACCGAG